>CM064541.1:19109151-19484151 GCA_032716605.1 Paralithodes platypus
TGCTAAGTCCCGGTGGTGTTGCCCGTGTGTTACAAGAGTTAAGTGATCATGACCTTAGTGAGATTGAGAGTGATTTTGACGAGGAGCATGTGGTTAGTGAAGATGTTGATGAAGTGGAAGATGGCGAAGAATTCCAGGGCTTTCATAGCACTGATGATGACGATAGTGATGGTGATATTGATGACAATGTTGGATGCAGTGAACATCATAAAGGTGATGAAAGTGTGGGTGAAATGGGAAGTGTCCTACCCGCATCACGTGAACGTGACCCGGCGCGCACGCTTGCGACCCCGGCGTCGGTTGTGGGGACTCCTTCCCCGGCAAAAATAGCCAGTTACTTTTATAGGAGAGCTGTGCTAGATAGTGCAAGAAAGCAGGCACGGGAGGCGGCCGAAAGGGAAAGATGTGAAGATGCTGATAGTGAGGATGAGGGTGAAGAGTTGAGCGTGGGTAGGCCTATTCCTTTGTCTCCCGGGCCCTCGTCACCCGCGGCTGGTGCGTCATTGACCCCGCATGACCCACAGCCCTCAACAAGTGGTGCAAGTGGTGCAGAATTGGCTCCGCATGACCCACAGCCATCAACAAGTGGTGCGGTCTTGTCCCAGCATGACCCACAGCCATCAACAGGTGGTGCAAGTGGTCAACGCACCTCCAGAAGGGCCTTGTTCATGGCCACAGGGGGGCACAAAGCAGCACCTCAGGCCCTAAGCTGCCCCTAAAATGATCTCGTCGTCGCCTCAACACTTCAGAGCCAACTAGCTCACCTTCTAACCCTTCTTCTTATACTGTCGATCTTTTCTCTCCTTTGGGCTCCTCCGACCATAAACTTATCTCTGTGTACCTGTCCTATCTCTCCAGTACGGCCACCCGATCCTCCTAACCGGCGGCGCTTGTGGCAATTTGGCGCTGCCGACTGGGAGGCTCTTCGGCAGTATTTCTTTGATTTCCCATGGAATGATTTCTACTTCCGTGGCCGAGGACCCTCGGAGAGTGCTGAACGCATTACCGAGGTAATCCTATCAGGCATGGAAGCATACATTCCATTCTCTTTCTCTCAGACTAATGCTAAAAAATCTTGCTTTACTCACACCTGTTCTACTGCTGTCCGCAATAAGGAGGAAGCATTCAAACGGTACCGACGCCTTAAAACTCAAGACTCTCATTCTTCATATGTTTCTGCCCGGAATCAAGCCAAATCTGTTCTTCGACTTCCCAAACACTCTTTCATCAATAATAAATGCACTGAACTATCCAACTCTAGCTCTTCCCAAGCTTTCTGGCATCTAGCCAAAAACCTCTCCAACAATTTCTCTTCCTCGTCTTTCCCTCCCCTTTCCCACTCTGATGGCACAACCATCACTTATTCCTCTGACAAAGCTAAACTCTTCGCTCAAACTTTTGCTAGAAACTCCACCTTGGATGATTCCGGTGCTATTCCTCCCTCTCCGCCCTCCTCTCTCTTACTTATGCCTAATATCCTAATCTCTTCAAAAGATGTACTTTCTACCCTCTCTGGGCTTAACACTAATAAGGCGTACGGTCCGGACGGTGTTCCTCCTGTTGTTCTCAAACACTGTGCTTCCGTGCTGACTCCCTGCCTAGGCAAACTCTTTCGTCTCTGTCTATCCTCTAACGTCTTCCCTTCATGCTGGAAGTTTGCTCACATTAAACCTGTCCCAAAGAAGGGTGACCGCTCTCAACCCTCCAACTATCGTCCAATTGCTCTCATTTCTTGTCTTTCTAAAGTTTTTGAAACTATTCTTGTTTCCAAATTTCTTAAGCATTTCTCTTCTCATAATCTGCTCTCAGATCGCCAGTATGGCTTCCTTAAGGGTCGCTCTACTGGTGATCTTCTTTCATATCTTACTAACTCTTGGTCATCCTCCTTTCGGGACTTCGGTGAGACTTTTTCTATTGCACTAGACATATCGAAGCCTTCGATAGAGTCTGGCATAAATCTTTAATTTCTAAACTACCCTCCTTCGGTTTCTATCCCTCCATCTGTGCCTTTGTCTCTATTTCCTTTCCGGCCGTTCCATAGCCGCGGTTGTGGACGGCCATTGTTCACTTCCTCACCCTATAAACTCCGGTGTTCCTCAGGGCTCTGTCCTATCTCCTATTCTCTTTCTAATTTTTATAAATGACCTCCTTAACTGTACCTTAATTCCCATCCATTCATACACAGACGACTCAACCTTACACTACTCCATTACTTTTTCAGAATGCCCCAGCCAGCAATCCCTCAACGAAAAACGTAATGAAGCCATACAACTCTTAAATTCTGATCTAAATACTATTTCCAATTGGGGCAGAGAAAACCTTGTTAACTTTAATGCTTCCAAAACCCAATTTCTCCATCTATCTCCCAGTCAGGATCTCCCAGCGGACTATCCCTTATTCTTCAACAATACAAAAATCAACCCTTCATCTTCTCTCAATATTCTTGGTGTCTCTTTTTCTTCTGCTCTCATTTGGAAGGACCATATTACCAGTCTTGCTAAGGCAGCCTCCCAGAAACTGGGTGTGCTCAACCGCCTTAGGGGGTTCTTTTCCCCTGCACAGCTTCTTGCTCTGTACAGGGGCATAGTGCGCCCTTGTATTGAGTATTGTTCACATGTGTATTTACCTAATTGTATTTACCTAATTGTAGTTTACAGGAGTTGAGCTAAGCTCGTGTTGTCCCGTCTCTCAGTCTACTTTTTATCCAATTTTTTCTTGAAAATATGGATGTTCCTTGCCCCTACCACCTCCTCCTCCAGCCCATTCCATTTATCAATACATCTATAGGGGAAGCTAAACTTCCTGATATCGTTCTTGCAGGTAGGTCTTTTTACTTTGTAGCTGTGGCCTCTAGTTATTCCTGTATCCATAATTAATATATCCTCCCTATCCAGCCTCTCCAGCCCCCGGGTACATTTGTACATCATTATCATGTCTCCCCTCTCTCTCCTCTCTTTTAGACTCGGTAGATTTAATTTGTCTAGCCTCCCTTCATATGGCAGTTCTCTGAGACTTGGAACCAATCTAGTGACTGCTCTCTGGATTCTTTCTAACTTGTGAATATGCTTCTTTAGATGCGGGGACCACACCACTGCTGCATACTCCAATCTTGGTCTAATCATACTCTTCATAATTTTTGCTACCATGGTCTCATCCAAATAGTTCAGAGCAACTTTCATATTCCCGGCCATTGCATACATTCCGCTAAAGAGCTTGTTAATATGTTTCTCTGGCGACAAATTATCTTGTATAATCAACCCTAAATCTTTTTCTTTTTCGGCCTTGCTAATTTTATTATCTCCCATCCTGTACTCCCAATTTGGTCTATTCACACTTCTTCCCATATTTAACACATGACATTTACTTATATTAAATTTCATTTTCCACTTGGTGCTCCATTCGTATATTTTATCTAAATCCCCTTGCAGCTCCTCACAACTACTTTTATTTGTTATTTGTCTCATAATTTTTACGTCATCTGCAAACATTGACATGTAAGAGTTTATGCCTATCGGCAGGTCATTCACGTACATAAGGAACATGAGAGGTGCCAACACAGATCCCTGCAGCACACCACTCTCAACTTTCCGCCACGATGAGTAAGTTCCTCTAATGTTGGTCCTCATTTCCCTATCTGTTAAATAGCTCTCCATCCATTTCAGCAAACTCCCCCTGACACATCCTAGCGTCTCAAGCTTAGATAACAATCTCTTATGTGGTACCTTATCGAATGCTTTGGAAAGGTCTAAGTAGACGCAGTCCACCCATCCGCCTCTTTCTTGGAGTACATCTATCACCCTACTGTAATAACATAGCAAACTGGTAACACAAGATGTCCCTTCTCTGAATCCAAATTGCTTTGGGGTTATTATTTTCTTTCTCTCCAACATTTTCATCCATCTCTTCCTAATTAGCTTTTCACAAATCTTGCATACAATACTAGTAAGTGAAACTGGTCTATAGTTTAGAGGGTCCTCAGGGTTTCCATTCTTGTATATCGGAATGATATTAGCTCTTTTCCATTCAACAGGAACCTGTCCTTTATCTAAGGAAGCTTGAATTATGTCCCTCACTGGCTCCACTAATTGCTCTGCACACTCCTTTAAAACCCAGGCAGACACTTCATCCGGTCCCATAGCTTTCCTTACTTCAAGTCCTCTCATCGCAGATAACAGCTCATCTCTAGTTATTTCAATCTTACTAAGACCACTCTCCAGTACTCCCGCCTGTGGTTCATCAAAACCTTCCTCTCTAGTAAAAACTGACCCCAATTTGTTATTCATTACCTCACACATGTCCGATACATTTTCATACGTCCTAGCATCAACTCTTAATTTAGTAATTTGTTTCTTTACCTTCAACTTACTGTTTATATATTTATAAAATAATCTAGGGTCACTTTCACATTTATTTACTATGTTCTTCTCATAGTTCATTTTAACTTGCCTAATTATGTTAACATATCTATTCCTCTCCTGTTTATATTTATTCCGATTACTCTCAGTGTTCCTTCTTCTTAATCTAGCCCAAGCTGCATCACGCCTACCCAAAGCTCTTTTGCATTTCAAATTAAACCAATCTTTCTGCTTAGTAAAATTTCCAGTTTTATATCTTGGGACAAACATATTGGTTCCTACTCTATAAATTTCGAGGAATCTACTATATTTACCTTGTACGTCCCGTTCCTTCAAAATAAGATCCCAATCTACTCCCTCTAAATATCTTTTCAAGGATACATAATCAGCTTTACTATAATTTAATCTGTCATTTATGTAGCTATTGTCTAATCTATTGGCATTACTCGAGGTCAACTTCCATTTTAGTAATAGGTGATCACTTTTACCTACAGGACATAGATAGATTATATCACTAATTTCGTGAGGATCTTTTGTAAAAATCAGATCGAGTTTAGAAGGTTCGTTATTACCCCTCATTCTTGTATTTTCCTTCACATGTTGTGTAAGTACATTTTCCGTAACCAACTCCACTAGCCGACTTCCCCAAGATCTCTGATTTGGCCCTGCATCTCCCGATTCCCAATCAACCTCACTACAGTTGAAATCTCCTACCAAGATCAATCGATTCTTCCTTAAAAGCAATCTTCTCAACGACTGAATCATATCCTCTACCATCTCCTCAAACTCCAACTCCCTCCATGCTCTGGTCTTTGGTGGCATGTAAGCTACTGCTATGTCTAGCTTTTTTCCTTCTATATCATTGAGTTCAACTGCCATTATTTCTGCCTTGTCATTATTTAACTCCACGTGCTTTGCTGTCATAGGGTTCTTAACTAATACTGCCACTCCACCTCCCCTTTTACCCTTTCTATCATTTCTCCATATATTATATCCTTCACTAAACACTATGTTGCTGTCAAAGTCCTGGTTCAGCTTTGTCTCTGTCAAACAGACTATCTGTGGTTGATCTTTTCTTAATATATTATCTAACTCTACCTTTTTACTGTTTATTCCATCTATATTAGTGTAGTAGCACAGTATATTTGAATCCACCTCCTTGTTTCTTTCCCCTCTCTGCCTCCTACCAGGTTCACCTCCTCCTCCTCCACCCCTTCCCTGACCCAGTTCCACCTCCCCCACTAATTCTATTCTCCTCCCCCCTCTCTCTCCCTCTGTTCCACCCTCTCCACCACATCCTGGCTCTCTCTCCGGTCCCCTGCTCCCTGCATTATCTCTCGCTCCGTCTCCTTGCTTTGACTTCGTACTTGTCTCTCTGTCTCTTTCCCTATCACTCCTCTTACTTTCGGTTCTTGGTGGCTCCTGATGTACCACTTCCTTACTTGCCCTTCCCTTATTCTCCAAAAAAATTTCTTCTTTTGCTCTTCAGACAACTTTCCATTCTCTTCATCAGCCTTAGCTTGGAGTTCCCTTAACTGTTCTCGTTCTTCTACACTTAGGTCCTTTTTTACCCTTATATGATTCAGCTCTGTCAAATTTAATTTCCAGCTCACATTGGCTACTGCTTCTGCTGTTGATCTAAACTTTAGTTCCACTCTTAGTGGTCTCATCTCGCCCTTCTTATATATTCCTAACCTTCTCACCTCCTCCAGTTCTTTTACCCATCCATAACCCTCGTCTAAGTAATCCAGTATCCCCTTGACTTTCACAACATCCCTTTCCTTTCTTACCTTCATATCTGCCAGGTGCTCTTCCACATCTCCAAAGATTACTACACACTTACCTCTATCTATTGTCTCTCTCACTACCTTCTCTTTCTTCTTTAAAACTTGCACTACATTTTTTTCAAACTCTTTCTTTTCCTTTTCTCTCTCTTCCTTCTGCTCCTTCACAATTTCTTCAAGGGCTACCATCGTGGCACTCTCTACCCTTGTCCACTCATTTTTTACCTCACTAATTCCTTTTACTTCCTCACTCAGGTGGCCCTCATATTCCTTAAGCTGAGCCTTGAGTGCCACATTTTCTGACGCTAACTCGTCTACTCTGGCCATCACTGCCTCTAGGCTGTCACTTACTGGCCTAGGCCTATCCACCCCGCTAGTAACGCCACACATATCGGACAAAACTTCTACTTTAGCCCCTAACTCCTTCCTCCAATTTTCCATCACTCCCTCCATCTCACAAGACCCATTAATTGTTTTTTCATACTTGCCAACTGATCATCCTTGTCCTCGGTGATAAAGCCTTCAAATTCATAATCCTCCTCATCCCCAGCTAGGCTTTCACGCCTTCCCGCCATCGCGAGGTGGTCGTCTGCCAGCCTAAAAACAACAATCGCCCCACTATCCCATCTCACTCCAGGAACTGTTTTACTTAATCCATATTTTCAATTACTTGGAATATCCAATTAAATCTGAATTGCTCATAAAACACCTAATTACTTATTGAAATGCACATATAAATTTCCGGGACAACACTTAGACACTCCTATCAACTTCACACAAGGTAACTCATTATCGGGGAGCAGCTGCGAGGTGTTGACAGCTCGGAGGTCGGCGGAGAGTGTGGGGAGGTTCCTCTCACAACGCTCTCCTAGACAAGGTTGAAAGGAAGGCCTTTCGTATCATTAACTCCCGTCCACTCACCAACTCTCTGCAATCTCTCTCTCTCCGCCGCAATGTTGCATCTCTCGCTATTCTATCGCTACTATAATAATCAGTGTTCCTCAGAGCTATCCCAGTGCATACCACCTCCTTTACGTAGGGCACGTGGTACCCGTCTTGCAACTCAAACCCACCCCTACTCTGTGCAACTCTCCAACGCAAGAGTGAAACGTTACTCTCAAACTTTCTTCTACTCAACAGCTGAGCTCTGGAACTCTCTCCCAGAATCAGTTTTCCCGCTTTCTATGACTTAAATTGCTTCAAACTCTGTGTGTCCAGGCATTTTGGCTCGAACGTCCCTTGATTTTGGCCCTGTCACTCTTTCAACTATGGGGGAGGCACTCGCTATAGGCAGTTATGCCTTTTGCCTCCCTCAATCACATAGAAAAAAAAAAAAAAAAAAAAACAAAAAAAAAAAATCACCATCCACTAGCCGCCCACGCCAGCAGTCGCCACCTGATGTATCACCACCAACTGACGACCAGGATCCCACCTATGACCCAGAAGATACCCACGAATATGGCCGCCCTTCAAGATATATGGACGACCACAGTGCAGATTCTGGTGATGATAATCATGACCTGCCAGACGACCCTGTTGTGGACGAAGCTGAGTGGGTGGACGACCCAGCACCCCGCCGTGGCCCTGGACGTCCCCGTGCTCGGGGTGGCCGTGCCCTTGGACATGGACGTGCCAGGGGCCCTGCTGGTCAGCGTGGGCATGGCCGCCCCTGCTGCCCGTCCCCGTGCCAGGCATGCTGATGTCTGGACGTGGGAGGATGGGGCCACCTTTCAGCCACATTCGATGACGCCCAAAATGCCGCAGGGATTGATCCATCTTTCCCTGGGGGACCCAACTCAACACCTGCCGACCTTTTCAAAGCCTTTTTTGACAATGAGGTCATGTCATATGTTGTCGATGAGACCAATAAGCAGAAGGCCCTCAGTGACCACCTTAGCGGCAAGACCCGTAGTTCCCACATGAAGGCCTGGAAGCCTGTCACCATTGCCCAAATGTATGTGTTCATAGCACTGACCATGCTCATGGCACATGTGAAGAAGCATCGGCTGGCAGACTACTGGATCACAGGTGACATAATTGCCACACCTGCTTTTGGCAAACTCATGTCCCGGGACCGCTACTTCGCCATACTTGGTAGCCTGCACTTCGTTACCAACACCAATGTACACCAAACAGACCGCCTGTGGAAGATAAGGGGATTCTACGATATGATGAAGGCCAAGTTTTCCACATTCTTGAAGCCTTTTCAAAAGGTCGTGATCGACGAGTCTCTTGTGCTGTTCCGGGGGAACCTTCACTTCCAGCAGTACATACCATCCAAGAGACATCGATTCGGCATCAAGCTCTTCGTCCTCTGTGACTGTAAGTCGGGTTATGTGCTGGACTTCATTGTCTACAGTGGGAAGGAGGGTGAGGTTCTTGCAGATCAAGAAATAGGGTTCGGTGGAGCAGTGGTGAAGGCGATGATGGATCGCTACTTCAACAAGAACCACATACTCTACACGGACAACTATTACACGTCCCCCACCCTCACCAAGTACCTGAACAGGCAGCAAACCCAGACTGTGGGCACAGTACGGGGGACGAGGAGGAACATGTCGGAATTCCCCAAAAAGACCAAGAAGAAGGACATCTTCCTCAAGCAACATGGTCCGATGCTGGCAATCCATTGGCACGACCAAAGGAAGGTCAACATGATCAGCACCATCCACAAGGGCAACCTGGTTGACTCTGGCAAAGTCAACCACAGGACCAGGGAGCCCATCATGAAGCCAGACGCAGTTATGGACTACAACATAAACATGCGTCTGGTTGACAAGTCAGACATGCAGGTCAGATTCATCGACTGCCTGCAGACCTCCTGCAGGTGGTATAAGAAGTTCTTCCTGCACATGATGGATGTGTCTGTGCTCAACTCGTACAACCTGTACAAGCTAATGAACCCCACAATGCCCAGGAAGTACACCAACCTTTGGAGATTCCAGAAACAGCTCATTCTGGATCTCATTGGGGAATATGCCGTGCCTGATGATGCCCCACGAGCTCAACATATGCCAGGAGCTGGCACCATGGACCGCACATACGCTTCCGAACACCACAGGAAGCACAGGATCGTCGCCCTTCCAGTAGCTGCTGGTTGCAAGACCCAGAAACGGTGCCATGTCTGCAGCCAGACCACCCGAAGACCCCAGAAAACCACCAAAACCTCGTATCAGTGCCAGGAATGTCAGGTAGCACTGTGCATCACGCCTTGCCACGATGATTTCCACACCCTGGTAAACTTCTAAGTGGCACTGACCCTGAGAACACTAGTGAAAGTGACACTAAAACAATAAAACACTATATGCAAGTGAAAGAGACACTATTCTATAATTATTATAAGTGAAAGTGACACTAAAAACAATATAACAATATGTGCAAGTGAAAGAGACACAACAACTATATATTAGAGTAACTATTCAATAAGTATTTATAAGTGAAACCTGTAAAAAGTGAAAGTGACACTAAAAACAATATAACAATACAGTATGTCTAAGTGAAAGAAACAACCAAATGTAATAATTACAAGTGTCAAATACGATACCGTACGGTACTGTACGCTTGCGTAGCCTAGCCTAGCCTCTAAACCTAGTGAGTGACACAAAATGTATAATAAGTAATAATAACTCAATAATAACAGTGAGAGTGACAATAATTCATAACAAGAAGAGTAATAAAAGTGAAAGTGACAGAATACTATTACAAGAACAGTGAAAGTGACACAATAATATTACAATAACAGTGAAAGCACCGAAAATATGTTATATAAAGTTTCATATAACTCAAATAATGGTTGAACAAGTAATAAATTACACAATTATACCACATTATCTCATAAAAACCTAATATCGTGTACCGGTACAAAAGCCACGGGAACGACGAGTGACTTAGTGCGTGCTAGTCAGGGCCGCGGCGAAGCGTTCGGACACAGGTAAAAATACGCGGGAAATTACCTCCATTCCCATAATCATATCTCGGTAACCACTTGTCGTAGCGATGTCAACTCAACGCCATTCTACAGACGAAGGTTGGTTCTACACTATGCAATTTAGTTGACTGCTCTAGATGGTATCAATCAGTAGATATTGAATTGTGAATTTAGCCATTTTTCAGGAATACCCCCGGACACGATGATCGCCTCATATGATAGCCCCCGGATCCGGAGGGTTAAAGCCTGGAAATTGCTGCAAATTGCCAGGACGTTCCAGAACGTCACCCGCAGCGAAAGGGTTAAAAATGAATTTAATCTTTCTGATTTTGTAAACTATAATTACTGTATAATAAGCTTAAACTTTATTTAATAAATTTGCATAAACATTTTGCATAAACATTTTGTAATCACTACAGTAGATAAAGCCAGCAATAACTATAGCTTCATATGTAAAAAAATTTATCTAGAAAACATGAAAAAAGAACTAGGCATTAACCCTCCAGCCCCGGCTATGCATTACATAAATATTCCCCGAAACCCGGGTGTTTTGGCCGAAAAACGTCTAGGCTAGGCTACCGTATATTTGTTATTCTGACTACTTCCCGCATTCCCACGCGTAGCTGTGTTATTTACCTGTAGAATGGCGTTAAGTAGAGCTCTCTAAGTCAACTGGTTGAGTTGTGATGATGATTTCATTGGAGATAACTTTATGGCAAAAGCAGCCACTTTACACTACTTTTCGATACTTAACAACAACATACAGGCACACACGAACAAGCGACGCTCTCCTTCTTGTGGCCGGAGATGCGGGGCGTCGGTCCAGCCGGCTGTTGTTTACATGCGTCGGACCGACGCCTCGCACACCAAGCTCACAGGCTTTCACCTCATGGGTGTTTAAGAGCCCTTCCGGGCAGCTCGTGTATGCTTTTTTATGGGCGTTCAGGAGCCCTTCCGGGAACAGAGGGTTAAAGGTAATAAATTTCATAAAAATATTTGCGGTAATTCTGTTTATGAAATTCAGGAAAATGTAATTGTTGATAACTTAATTAACCCCTCAGACCCGGTTGGGCTCTGAGGCATCCTTAAAAAACACCCCCGCGGAACCCGGAAGGGCTCTAAGGCTCCGGCAGCTTGAAAGCCTGTAAGCTTGGTGTGCGAGGCGTCCGTCCGACGTATGTAAACAACAGCCGGTTGGGCCGACACCGCGCATCTCCGACCACAAGGAGAGGCGTCCTTGTTCGTGTGTGCCTGTATGTTATTGTTAAGTGGTGAAAAGTAGTGTAAAGTGGCTAATATCGCCACAAAGTTATCTCCACGGAAATCGTCATCACAATTGAACCAGTTGACTTAGAGAGCTCTACTCAATGCCATTCTACAGGTACGAAACACATCTACGCTTGGGGATGCGCGGGAATGCGGAAGCAGTCAAAATAACAAAGATATGGTAGCCTAGGCGTAGAAGTTTTTCGGCCAAAACACCCGGGTTTCGGTATGGAATACATAGCCGGGTCTGATGGGTTAATGAACATACTGTACAGTACTAATAAAAATACAGCCTTTGATATTAAACTTTCTGATAGAATAAATGCATTGCTAAATTATACATGTTACCCCAATTTCATAAAAGACCTTATAAATATGGGGGCCTTCTGTATGGCCACCCTCATTAAGGGGAGTAAGGCGTCCGGCAATAAATAGATAGACCTTATAAATATCGCTTTATTGCCGGAGCAAAATTTGCTACCGTAAAATGGGGCAACTTCGGACATTTTTCGAGTTTTTTTAACAATTGCTCCTGAGTGTAAACAGATTATAGAGATTTAATTAGGTCAAGTGATGTATGGTGATAGTGCGCCGTAATCCAGGAAGCCTCCTAAAATTATCCCCCATAATAAGAGAGCTATCCTTATCCTAAATGATGTCCGAAGTTTGCTTGAAAAGTTGAAAACTTCGAACATGTATGGATAACTTCGGACATAGGTGATTTCTTATGGAAAATGATTGCCAAGAAAGCTGGGATAACTCCGGACAAACGGAGGAGAATATCGGACGTACACGTACGTTTGTGGCCTTATTTCATTCATTTCTCGGCTCCTACTATTTTATATGAATATTTTATTATTGCTGCTTATTCCTGTCCGATGTTTAAGTGGAAAATGCACAGTCAATACTTTTAGGCCTGTATAATCAGTATAGGAGGGGGATATATACGATGTTTAACATATATTCTGTTTGGATCTGTTCTCGTTAGGCATTGAGCTCACTCTTAGAAAATATTGAGCAGGAAAAATAACCAATGCTGTCTAATCAATAACTCAAAAATTAACTAGGCCTAGTGAAAATATATAGGTACTGTATGTATACTACATGTATCACTGCATATACACTTTTATGAATTTGAGCATTTTTATAGGTACACCTAGTACAGTATAACGTATTTGTTGGTGTTTCTTTCGGCAGATAAAAAAAAATTTGGACAAGATATATGCCTCTCCTAATTTATATATATTATATACCCAGAATTATCCGAAATACATAAATCGGTTAGCATATTATCATATTTTTATGGGTTTTTGGACTCAGAGGATAAATATTTGATCTTTTACCACCATGTTAATGATGGACAAGTATTATGAATGATTTTCATAGGGCAAATAATAACAAACGATTGTTTTGTTCCATGTCCGAAGTTAGCAATTTTTTTTTTTTTAAACAATTGGCTAAATGATAGTGTTCTAGCTAGAGCGTTATACAAGTGTAACAAATTTCCTTTGGTGGATGTTGTCTCTGGTAATGTTACTACAAAATTATATCAGTCACAACATCATTCATACAAACAAATTTCTTCAGGGCGATAGAAGTTTGGCAGGGTAGCGAAAAATGTACATATTTTCGTCATATATATAATATTTTTTTAGTGTACATATACTCACATGTGTTAGTTTCCTAGGACTTTTACATGCTCTTCCTTTGCCATTTCTCTAAACGGACCCCACAAAAAAAACAATAAAAAGCGTTTCCATTATATAATGACAATGTCTAATTACTTATTATCGCCGATGTCCAAAGTTATCACCGCAGTACGAAGTTACCCCACTTTACGTTACCACTAAAACTTTGTCAAAACAGGTCGTACATTGCTTAAAATACATTAAAAGTACTCATAAACGATATTGTGGTACCATCAAGAATAGAACTGGCATTAACTATTATTGGAGTGTTGACAATTCAGTAGAAGTTATTGATAAACTTAATACCATGTGGAAAGTTACCTCAGTACATAGCTTCGACTTTTTAACTTTGTATACCAAATTGCCTTTAGATTTAGTATTTTCAGAACTTTGCTTTATTATAGATTTGAAAGTACAGTGGAGCCCCCATCCTAGCTGCTAATCGGTTCCGCAGAAATAGAGCTAGGATTGAAACAGCCAAGATCGGGGCACTGTTCTTATGGGGAAAATTCAATCGGTTCCGTGCTCATGCCAAAATTTGCGTCTTTTTCTATTTTTTGCCTATGAAAACATGTTTTATTGTACACAAATTAAATTTTATGCATTAGGCTATACTGTATCATATAATACACCATAGAATAAGTTTTTCTGTAAATAAATGAGGCAAGTAAATTGTTCCATAAATTTAATCTTTTTAGGGTCAATTATTGTGACTGTATTCTAAAATTTGACATCAATAATTTTAATCAAGCATTTTTAACTTGAAGTTTCTTGTATAACCTCTGCTTACTTTTTGCCTGTATTTATTGTTTATCTTTTTCTTTTTTTTTTTTCTTTTTCTATTATTATTATTATTATTATTAATATTGATGATTTTTTAAATTTATTGTTCTTGTTAAAAGAGTACTCTTTGTTTAAATCTGTTGTTACTTCATATTTTGCAATTATTTCTCTTTATATTATATGTATTCATTGTCGATAGTATCAATTGCTTACTTTTGCGATTTCCTTAGTTTATTTGTGCTATAAATGTAGGTTATTTGTAGGGTAGTTATTGATAGGGGTCACTTGAAGCATGCTATGCTTACAGGTACCTACCCGATAGCACTATCGTTAGTGAGTGCTGTACTGTATTTTATATATTATTTTGTAATAGTATAGATATCTTATCAATATTTGTATTTTTTACTATTGTTAATGTCTTGTCATGTTGCAAATTTGATTTTAAATAATATTTTGACATTTAACATGTAGTTTCTTTATTCATGCAGAGTTTAGTCAAATTTGCCAGAACGTCCCGGACTTCCCAAACTTGACTACTTCCTTTAACGTGACGATAGTGCGTTGTTATATGTGCGATTGGTTTGCTTGGGAAACAGATTAACTTGCTCATGTAGTGATGTACACCCTATGTGGTGGATTGTGTTCTTTTATTTAATAATTTTCATTTTAGTAAGCGTTGTTTCCACATAGCGATTTTGATAATTTAATTTGACTTTATATTGTCCTTGTCCCAATTTTGGTTTGTTTAGTTTGCAAGTTTTACATTTTAATTTATATAGGTTCAGGGACAGTATAGATGTGAGGACGGTCTGTACTAGTGGCAACATTAGTATACGACGTGTTCCCCATGTACTGTCCCTTCCTTTACTTGTACTCGTTGACGAACCAGGACCGGCCACGGACTACGTGTCAGAAAATTCTATGTACCCACGCACCCGGCAAAATTATAAAAACTTAAATAATGAAAAATAAAAATGAAAATAACCGGCGTCTTTTCGTTGATAACTGTAAATGTAAACTCTGTGTGAATGAATTTGATTTTGAACATCAAACATTTTTTAAAAGTTACATTACCAATACAAAATTTTTGTTTCTAAATTCTTCTGTTAATGTAACATCTCCATGTAAAGTAAAAAATGTTATCTATTTAATAACCTGTGAGAAATGTGGTATACAATATGTTGGAAAGACGGAGCAATGTTTAAGAGAAAGAGCCTACGGGCATAGATCAGGAATTAAGAACGGCATCGACTCCAAGATTCTTCTATATAAGCATTTTAACACAGATTGTACTAAATTTGATTGTAAATACAAAATTATAGAAATTGTTCAAAGTAATCAAAATGTTTTAGATAGAGAAAATTATTGGATTGGAAAATTAATGACCATCTATCCATTTGGACTTAACAATCAAATAAAAAATGTAGGCAACATTTTGTATAAAGATTTATTAAAAAACGATTTTAATAACCCATATTTTAACTTCCCTGTTTTAAACAGAAGACCTGGTAGACACGGTAATAGAAGACTAAATACATTTAATAAAAAGAAAAGCAGGTCTGATATTATAATTATTGTTAATAATTTATATTCATTATATCGAAATTTCGGAATTAAAAAATTAAAAGATTCATTGAAAGGCCTACAAAAGAAAAGTTTTGCTCCTTTTATAGAAAATATTCTAAATAATAAACATAATTTCACAAATAAATTTAAGAATATAGTCTTTGCTTTTATGGGATATATTAGAGCTAATTCTAAGCAATCCAAAGATAACCGTATTAAAGATAAAGTCCTGTCCACTTTAAATTATTCCTCTAAAATTTTAGACAAAATTAATGTTAACAGTCTTATTAATTCAAAGAAAGTTAAGTCCATATTACCAGATGGTTGTAAAGATTTCAAACCATTAATAGTGTATTCATATGAACGACCTGTTGGGTCTATTATTTGTAATTATAATAAAGTTTTAGGAAATCTTTCAGATAATGATATTTTCAATAATAATAAATGCGTGTGTGAAAGAGTCATGGATATGCCAGCTAGCAGACGTGATGCACTAGCAAAGTTCATTTATAGTCCGATATGTCACATATTAACAGGTGATGTAGAACTAGTTAAACATTTTGCAAACGACAAATTAGCGGAGCTATGTCGTAAAGGGTTTAAATTTAGAATAGGGAGTAATAAAGTAACATGGGACATAATTTTAAAAGATATTGTTTTTTCAGTCAATAAATTAAAAGATAAATTGTTAAAAATTGCGTGCTGCAATGCGAGAGAACTAGAAGCATGGTCTAAATTATTAATTAAGTTAATTAGAAATAAAATTTTCTCGCTTAAAAATGAATTTAATCTTTCAGATTTTATAGACTATAATTATAATAAGCTTAAAGCTGATTTAATAAATTTACATAAACATTTTGTAATCACTACAGTAGATAAAGCCAGCAATAATTATAGCTTCACATGTAAGAAATTTTATCTTGAAAATATGAAAAAAGAATTAGGTATTAAGGGTAACATATTACGTAAAAATATTTGCGGTAATTCTGTTTATGAAATTCAAAATAATCTGAATATTGATAACTTAATCGATGAACATACCAAGAAAAATATAATATTTGATATTAAACTTTCTGATAAGAACAAGTGCATTGCAAAATTATACATGTTACCTAAATTTCATAAAAGACCTTATAAATATCGCTTTATTGCCGGAGCAAAATTTGCTACCACTAAAACTCTATCAGAACAAGTAGTAAATTGCTTAAAATACATTAAAAGTACTCATAAAAGATATTGTAATACCATCATGAGAAGAACTGGCATTAACTATTATTGGAGTGTTGACAATTCGTTAGAAGTTATTGATAAAATAAATACCATGCCGAAAGTTACCTCGGTACATAGCTTCGACTTTTCAACTTTGTATACCAATTTGCCTTTAGATTTAGTATATTCAGAGCTTTGCTTTATTATAGATTTGCACTTTGACAGGTTCGTTAGGAATGGTAATTATTTCATAAATGTTTATACATATTTTAATAATGCATCACTTAGCTCTACTCCCACTAGTTCTGTATATTTTGATAGAACTAAACTTAAAGATGCCCTTAAATTCCTCCTTTTCAATACTTATGTTAGATTCGGGCCGTACATTTTCAAACAAATATTAGGAATTCCTATGGGTGGAAATGCTAGCCCTTTAATTGCAGACTTATTCTTGCTTGCTTTAGAATTTAAATATATAAAAGACTTAGTTGACAGTAGCAAGAAAAATAAAATTCCAGAAAAATTAGCACTTGCTAAACTGTTTTTTTTCGTCCTTTAACGTGACGATAGTGCGTTGTTATATGTGCGATTGGTTTGCTTGGGAAACAGATTAACTTGCTCATGTAGTGATGTACACCCTATGTGGTGGATTGTGTTCTTTTATTTAATAATTTTCATTTTAGTAAGCGTTGTTTCCACATAGCGATTTTGATAATTTAATTTAACTTTATATTGTCCTTGTCCCAATTTTGGTTTGTTTAGTTTGCAAGTTTTACATTTTAATTTATATAGGTTCAGGGACAGTATAGATGTGAGGACGGTCTGTACTAGTGGCAACATTAGTATACGACGTGTTCCCCATGTACTGTCCCTTCCTTTACTTGTACTCGTTGACGAACCAGGACCGGCCACGGACTACGTGTTAGAAAATTCTATGTACCCACGCACCCGGCAAAATTATAAAAACTTAAATAATGAAAAATAAAAATGAAAATAACCGGTGTCTTTTCGTTGATAACTGTAAAATTTGCCAGAACGTCCCGGACTTCCCAAACTTGACTACTTCCTTTAACGTGACGATAGTGCGTTGTTATATGTGCGATTGGTTTGCTTGGGAAACAGATTAACTTGCTCATGTAGTGATGTACACCCTATGTGGTGGATTGTGTTCTTTTATTTAATAATTTTCATTTTAGTAAGCGTTGTTTCCACATAGCGATTTTGATAATTTAATTTAACTTTATATTGTCCTTGTCCCAATTTTGGTTTGTTTAGTTTGCAAGTTTTACATTTTAATTTAAAGTAATAATAGTAGATATATTGATGATATTCTTGTTTGCAATTTGTTAAATTTTAATCAAGTTGCTAAACTTATTTACCCTAATTCTATTCCCCTCACACAATGTAACGTAAATTATAAAGTTGAAAATTTTCTTGATATAAATATAGAGATTGTTAATGAACAGTGCATACTTAAAGTATATCACAAAGTTGATGATTTTAATTTTAACGTAATAAACTTTCCTTTCCCTAGTAGTAATATCGATAGTAAAATCACTTATAATTGTTTTTATTCCCAATTAATAAGATTTTGTAAAATCTGCACTAAAGTAGATGACTTTTGGGCTAGAGCTAGGTTACTATACAGACTCTTAGTGGACAGAGGTTTTGAGGCAAGTAAATTGTTCCATAAATTTAATCTTTTTAGGGTCAATTATTGTGACTGTATTCTAAAATTTGACATCAATAATTTTAATCAAGCATTTTTAACTTGAAGTTTCTTGTATAACCTCTGCTTACTTTTTGTCTGTATTTATTGTTTATCTTTTTCTTTTTCTATTTTTATTATTATTATTAATATTGATGATTTTTTAAATTTATTGTTCTTGTTAAAAGAGTACTCTTTGTTTAAATCTGTTGTTACTTCATATTTTGCAATTATTTCTCTTTATATTATATGTATTCATTGTCGATAGTATCAATTGCTTACTTTTGCGATTTCCTTAGTTTATTTGTGCTATAAATGTAGGTTATTTGTAGGGTAGTTATTGATAGGGGTCACTTGAAGCATGCTATGCTTACAGGTACCTACCCGATAGCACTATCGTTAGTGAGTGCTGTACTGTATTTTATATATTATTTTGTAATAGTATAGATATCTTATCAATATTTGTATTTTTTACTATTGTTAATGTCTTGTCATGTTGCAAATTTGATTTTAAATAATATTTTGACATTTAACATGTAGTTTCTTTATTCATGCAGAGTTTAGTAAAATTTGCCAGAACGTCCCGGACTTCCCAAACTTGACTACTTCCTTTAACGTGACGATAGTGCGTTGTTATATGTGCGATTGGTTTGCTTGGGAAACAGATTAACTTGCTCATGTAGTGATGTACACCCTATGTGGTGGATTGTGTTCTTTTATTTAATAATTTTCATTTTAGTAAGCGTTGTTTCCACATAGCGATTTTGATAATTTAATTTGACTTTATATTGTCCTTGTCCCAATTTTGGTTTGTTTAGTTTGCAAGTTTTACATTTTAATTTAATAACTAGAAAAAAAAGGCCCAATATATATCCTATCTAAACAATTACCGCACTTTTTCCCAGTTAGGCTATGAAAACATTTTTTTTGTCTAGGCTACATCAAGTAGCCTAGTCCTAAATCTTATGCATTGTAAATAATAATGTAGACATGGCTAAATGACAGTCCTAACCATAAATACTGTAGATTGGGGCATTGTTTCTATCATGCGAAAATTTTTAGGCCTAGCCTAGGCCTAGGTTCTAAATTCGTCCAGCCACCCCTCAAATACCCATTTCGCCCCAAATACATCAAATAAATATATATTATGAGGAAAAGACATATACATACGTATTATGAGAAGATTACTTACCACACAGATTTTATTCTAAATCAGTCATATTTAGCCTAGCCTAGGCTAACATCGTCTAGGCTAGGCATTTCAATCACTTTTGTCCGACATGGACTGGTCTTTGCTCTGTGTTTTGAGCATGAAATTCCTTCATTGCCACCACCAGGCCAACCATCCCTATCACTAGATGTACTAGAGGTTATAATAAATGCGAGAGATAAGGGGTTCAGGCACAAAAAAGCTTGCAAACGGTTGTTTTGTCAACACAGATACTAGCTAAACTACAACTACAAGCGTCTACTTAGTGATGACATCATACAAAGATGGCAGCAACTTGTGCATTTGACGATCGGATCTCGAATTCACTCGGATTTCGTCTCTAAACGGCAAGCACCTGGCAGATTCTTTCATTATGTTAAAAAAATATTATTGTTTTTGTTTGTTTTCTAGTTTTATGTAGAGTTTTTCGTTATTTTTGCTATTTTTTCGGGTTTCGGCTGAGATTTTGATGCGAGAATTGAGGCTTTTGGCGCGAGAATTGAAATTGGGAATATTTGGTGTGTGGTGCGAGAATTGAATCAGCGAAGGCCGGTGTAGCGAAAATGGGGGCCCCACTGTAGTCGTAATCGCTACATAAATGTTAATTCATATTTTAATAATGCGTCACTTAGCTTTGATCCCACTAGTTCAGTATATTTTGATAGAACTAAACTTAAAGATGCCCTTAAATTCCTCCTTTTCAATACTTATGTTAGATTTGGGCCCTATACATTTTCAAACAAATATTAGGAATTCCTATGGGTGGAAATGCTAGCCCTTTAATTGCAGACTTATTCTTGCTTGCTTTAGAATTTAAATTTATGAAAAACTTAGTTGACAGTAGCAAGAAAAATAACATCCCAGAAAAATAAGCACTTGCTAAATTGTTAAGTAATAATAGTAGATACATACATACATACATACATAACATTTTAAGACTGAGTGTTCCACACATAAGTGCAGTTTCAGTCTCTTGTCCTAATGGCGGCGTTCCAGGCAACCCTGTTAAGGGCTGCTTTACTTGTCAAGTTCTTGGATTTGAGATCGGCGCGTATAGTCCGATCCCAGGTCTTCCTCGGTCCACCCCTTGGTGCAGCTCCCTCCACAATCACAGACCTGCATTTTTTCACCCAATTTTGTTCATCCATTCTCTCCACATGTCCATACCATCCCAGTCTACTTGTACGCATCACCTCGCTAATACTCTTTATACCTAAACGTCTCCTCAGCTCAACATTTGTTATTCTATCCTGTAGCCTGGCCCCACACATCCATCTCACCATTCTCATCTCATTACGCTCCATTCTGTTGACATCCTCTACTTTAACGGCCCATGTTTCTGAGGCATACGTCATTGCACTTCTAACACATGAGGCATACACCTTTCCCTTCAGGGGGAGAGGCATTCTTTTCATGGTCAGGATTGGCATCAATTCTCTGAACTTCCCCCAGCCACACCTAATTCTAGCAACAGTGGCAGCCTCGGCCCCACCACCGGCAGAGATGGTATCTCCTAGGTAACAAAACTTGTTCACCAGCTCCAAAGACTCATTTCCAAAATTCACAGCCACAGGATCATCACTTAACACAAGCTCGCCTTTGCACACTACGCACTCAAATTTCTCTATTTCTGACTTACCCTTCGGCAGGGGCCCCTTTATTCTACTACAGCGCTTACTCCCATGGTGTACCCAACATCGACAGATGCTACATTGAATTGAGTTAACGCCCACTCCCTTTCCACACACTGCACATGGGTATGCACCGCTCTTTTCCACATTGCCTCGTCTCAAACTACAATGCATAACCTTGGTTTTGTTAATATTGACTCTTAAACCCTTGCTCGCCATGCCCTCTCTCCACTTTCTGAATTTGGCCTCAGCATCCTGCATACTGTCAGCTATTAGGACTAAATCGTCTGCATAAAACAGTTCCAACGGGAGTTTGCCTCTAAAAACTCTAGACAGCGCCTCCAAGACCATAATAAAGAGGAGGGGGCTTAACACTGAACCCTGATGGACTCCAACACGGACTGCGAATTCATCACTCAGTACACCTTTCACCCTCACCGATACCTGTAGATATACAGGTATTGATGATATTCTTGTTTGTTATATGTTAAATTTTAATCAAGTCGCTAAACAAATTTATCCAAATTCCATCCCTCTCACACAAGGTAACGTAAATGATCAAGTTGGAAATGTTCTTGATATAAATATACAGATTGTTAATGAACAGTGCACACTTAAAATATACCACAAAGTTGACGATTTTAATTTTAACGTAATAAACTTTCCT
The DNA here is from genome assembly GCA_032716605.1 of Paralithodes platypus. NCBI lineage: Eukaryota > Metazoa > Arthropoda > Malacostraca > Decapoda > Lithodidae > Paralithodes > Paralithodes platypus. The sequence continues at coordinate 19,130,947 of CM064541.1, forward strand.
TTCCCTAATAGTAATATCGATAGTAAAATAACTGATAATTGTTTTTATTCCCAGCTAATAAGATTTATAAAATTTGTACCAGAGTAGAAGACTTTTGGGATAGAGCTAGGTTACTATACAGACTCTTAGTAGACAGAGGTTTTGTTGCAAGTAAATTGTTGCATAAATTTAATCTTTTTAACCCGTGGAGCCCCGGCTAGTTTTGTAATGTTTGTTCACCAGAACCCGGCCGGTTTTCAAAAAATGGTTTTATTCCAGAAACAATAGCGAATGGGTTAGGAATGAAGGAAAAACCACGAAAAACCGCTCAAAAAGCTTTAAAAATGGTCCTACAGAGCCCCCGAAAACGTATTTTACACGAGTAAAAAATTGAAGGCAATTACCCCAAAAAACCAGGTTATTGCGCGCTCACGCGCACGCACGTGGACTTTGAGAGTTTTCAACCATCGGCACGGTTGCGTGGGATACGTGCACAGTTCCCATACAAATCTGAGCCCTCTTGAGTGGCTACACCTGAGGTTACGGTCGGTGCAATTAGGGTGACACGTCAGGTGCGTCTCTGGGGCTGTGCGTTACATACATCGCCGACGCGTCAGACGCGTCGCTGGGGCTGTACGGGTTAAGGTCAATTATTGTGACTGTATTTTAAAAATTTATATCAATAATTTTAATCAAGCATTATTAACTTGAAGTTTCTATTATTACCTCTGCTTACTTTTTGTCTGTATGTATTAATGTTTATCTTTTCTATTGTTATTATTATTTTTTATAATTAATTGTTCTTGTTAAAAGAGTACTCTTTTGTTTAAATCTATTGTGCCTTCTTCATATTTTCAAATATTTGTATTTATTATATTGTATCTATTCATTGTCGATAGTATCAATGGCTTGCTTTTGCGATTTCCTTTATTTGTACAATAAAATTTAATGTAGGTTATTAGTAGGGTAGCTGTTGTTGTTGTTGTTGTTGTTCCCCAAGCTACCTGGCCGAACAGCCCCAAGGCCCCGAGCAAGGCCAAGGCCATAGCCGAGCGCCCCCACAGACCCCTCCCTGCCTACCACAATAAAGCTTGGGTGACCGAAGCCACTCCATGGCGGGGAGCTGAGGAGGGTGCGGAAATGCCCGGGAAACCAAAGCCCCATCCTGGGCCCTGTGCCCTTCAGCAATTATGAAGAGAAAGTTGAGGGGCAAAGGAAAAATGTGACGCTTTGGCTTCCAATCTTGGTAGATTGGGAGGTCAGTCCACGGAAGAGATGCCGTCACTTGAGATCTAGACAATATATAAGTAAAAGGAACAGTCAGAGTAAGCCATGGGTATGGCAGAGATCGCTCAGTTCTCACTCTGATAGACCAGCCCATCACCACATGACTAGAACCCAATCCTCTCAGCATCAGCTAGGAAAGGCCCTAGAAAGCCGCCTTTGGCGGAGGGATAGTTCCCCTATTTCAACCCCTTTCAGGGTTGGGGGTCACTTGAAGCATGCTATGCTTACAGGTACCTACCCGATAGCGCTATCGTTAGTGATAGCCATTTGTATTTTTTACTATTGTTAATGTCTTGTCAAGTTGCAAATTTGATTTTAATAAAAAAAAATTACACTAATTGTAGTTTCTTTATTCATGCAGACTTTAGTTAAATTTACCGGAACGTCCCCGACTTCCCAAATTGACTAATTCCTTGAATGTGACGATAGTGCGTTGTTATGTGTGCGGTTAGTTTGCTTGGGAAACAGATTAACTTGCTCATGTAGTAATGTACACCCTATGTGGTGGATTGTGTTCTTTTATTTATAAATTATTATTTTACTTAAGCGTTGTTTCCACATAGCGATTTTGATTAGTTGTTTTGTCTTTTTACTGTGTTCGTATACGTTTTGGTTTGTTTATTTTGCAAGTTTTACATTAAATAATATATCTATATCATTCAAATGCCACATTTTCATAATTCACAAAAAAAATTGCTACCAAATCTTCGTAATAGTTTAGTAAATATGGTGAGAACATAGCAATTTACCGTCAGCTGAGAAGAAACGGACTATATTAGATCAAGCCAGGAGGCCACAAAGGCATCTACCTATCTATCTATTGCCGGACGCCTTACTCCCCTTACGAGGGTGGCCATACACAGAATGCCCCCAAGCGGACCTATTCCCTGTGAGAGGGACAACCTGAGCCAGTTTAGTGAAGGACTTACAGGATTGACCACTCAATTTGGGATCCATCCGACTCCGAGGCCCTGATATGATAAGGAAGTTGCTGGAACTCCTGTTTCATTTGTTTGGCTTCTTCCACAGCTTCTGTTTTATACTGTATGCTTCACATATACAGAGAGTAATCCATCTAACTCTCACAAACACCCTCATATTCATTTCATTAACCCATGAACTGCTAGAGCCTGTACAAAATAAAAGGTCAAGTTGAGGGAGGAAGAGGGGGAAGGAGTGGAGGATGTGGTATGAAGAGATACCACTACTTTCTATGTGTCACCCAATTCTGAGACATTTTCAGCACTGGCAAAGTATTTGAAAGGTTGTTTGTACACGTTTAAATACCATGCTTGGGAAGGACCGTCGCAGTCCCTGGGTTAAACTAAACAAGCACACCACACTTCTTTCCAAACACACTTAAATTACTGGGACCTATAACATACCTTGATATTGGCTCTTTATCACTCTTTCAACATTGGGGAGGGGAGGGGGGGGGGGGGGGGGAGACACTTGTAAGAGGCAGCTTTGCCTTTTGTCTCCTCCATGAACACAGAAAGAAAGAAGAAAAAAACATGGAAGGTCCAACAAGCCCACCCCTGGACCAAATAAGTTTAAAGTTACTCACCCCTTGCTGCCGGGAGGTCCAATGGGTATCACTGTAAAGATAATGGAATATTGTCAATCACTCTATTATACATATAAATACCGGTATATTATTATACATCCAACACTATTATTGTACAGTAATTCCTCACTAAATTTCACTACATAGGTATATTTATAAGATAATTGGTGGGTTGGTGATATGAATTTATTCAGGTTCAGGAGTAATTCCTAGCGAGGCCTTCCCTCGTGGGTAAGTGCCCCATCAACTACCCCTTCCATTTGTGTAATCATTAGGCTATCATAGTGCATATTACTGTACCAGTCTTGCTAAAGCAGCCTCCCAGAAGCTGAGTGTGCTCGACGGCCTCAAGGGGTTCTTTACCCCTGCACAGCTTCTTGCTCTGTACAGGGGCACAGTGCGTCTTTGTATTGAGTATTGTTCACATGTGTGAGGAGGATCCTCTCACACCGCACTGCTAGACAAAGTAGAAAGGAAGGCCTTTCGTATCATTAATTCCCGCCCACTCACCAACTCTCTGCAAACTCTCTCTCTTCGCCGCAATGTTGCATCTCTCTTGCTATTCTATCGCTACTACAATAATCAGTGCTCCTCAGAGCTTTCCCAGTGTATACCACCTCCTCTACATAGGGTATGTGGTACCCATCTTGTAACACAATCCCACCCCTACTGTGCAACTTGAGGGGTGGAGTTGAGGCAGTTGGACAAAATTCAAAATAAAGCTATCAGATTAATCAATAACCCTGCAATCACACAGGACCTTCCTACATTATCCATACGAAGAAACGTTGCATCCCTTGCATTATTCTACAGATATTTTCACAGCAATTGTTCCGAGGAACTTGCTTCAATTGTGCCGCCTCTCCACATCTTTCCCCGTAGAACTAGGGCAGCTGAGAGCGCCCATGAATTTACACTTTCTCCTCCACAATGCAGAACTTCTGCTTATCAGAATTCATTTATCCCCAGAGCTACTACTCTTTGGAATTCACTTCCCTCGAATTGCTTTCCACAAACTTACAATCTACAAATGTTTAAATCCAGTTGTTACAAACATTTTATGAATGGAGGATGCCTTTAGGCACATGGACCTTTTTGTTTTATCTGTGTTTTTCCTTCCTCCGTTCATTGTCTCTTAAAAAAAAAAAAAAAAAAAAAAAAAAAAAAAAACTCTCACCCAAGAGTGAAATGTTAATCTCAGACTTCCTTCTGCTTTGCGAAGTGGCAGTATCGTAACCAATGAGTGATATACTGAGTGTTGTGGATATTGCTGCTGCTATAAAAAAAGCTCAAAACATAAAACCAGCGGTATTGGTTAAAGCCTGAAGCTTTCAACATCAGCACACAACTTCCACGCACCTCGGTTTGGGCTACCCTCAAAGGGTAATCAAGTCGTACCCCACCTGCTCGCGGTATCCTCGCAAACACCCAGTACAGTACTTTTTCTTTTTTCTTTTCTTTTTGGGTGATACTGACGGGGGTGGCGCTGCTTGGGGTCTATCCCAGGTAGTTTTCTATCTACCTATCTATCTATTGCCTGACGCCGTGATCCCCGAAGGGGTGGCCACGAACGAACCGCCCCATGCACCTCTGTCCCCAGTCAGTCGACCAGTCACTCCCCCCAACCAGCACCGCCTTCGTTCATGTACTTCCTCACTCCATCCTTCCACCTCTCATTCGGTCTACCTTCGGTCTGGCAGTTTTCCTGTTATTTTAAAACAAATAAGAGTTTAGTTTATTTTTAACCAAAACCTGTGGCTTCACCCCGGGGAGTGTTGTTGGCGGGCAATGATGGAGGAGGGGCAGCGGGAGAGTCTGGCGGGTGAGGAGTAGAATTTTGAATTTGAAGGTTTTCCTCATTGTGAGAGAGATCAGATTACTTTTATTAACAAACAGCTGATGAGACTAATTAGATGGAGAGGGGTGGTGGAGAATTGGAGAAGGGAGGTTGGGGTGAAGTTGGACGCATTGAGTGACCGCAGCAGTGCAAGTACTGGTACTGAGCTGGATACACAGGCATAGTTTGCCTTTTTCCAGAGGATCTACTGTAAGAACTGTAAGAAACTGTAAGAGTACAAAGGAGTACAAAGGAAATCAAGCAACAACAGATCTAGTGACCCTTCTAGGTTGCTTGTCCTCCAAAACACTGAGGATCAAGTGTCCAAACAGTGGTTTAGAGTGGGTAAGGGAACATTGGAAAGGGAATTACTGCCCTGGAACTAATGTCCGTGGCAGGATTAGGAAGTTAGTAGGAGACAGATGGGTTAGTAACTGAGGGGGGATAAAATAAAGTTATTCATTTACAAACGCAGTCAGTCGCGGGTTTGATGCGAGATATTTGTCTAGGCGGAGTTTAAATGAATCAACGGTGATGCAGTCTATAACGTTTCGGGGAAGCCCATTCCACAAGTTGACAACTCGATTGAAGAAGAAATTCTTAGATTCGTGTGAGTTAAAAGATTTACCAATAATTTTGCAACCGTTTCCCCGCGTGTAATTAGATTGGTCGATAGTGAAGTACTTACTACAGTTCATATTGTCGATGCCTTTGATGATTTTGAACACTTGAATTAAGTCACCTCTTAATCTGCGCTGGGTTAAAGGAAATAGATTTAATTCTCTAAGACGCTCTTCGTATGGTTTGTTCTTTAGGCTAGGTATCATTTTGGTAACTCTACGTTGAACTCGTTCTAGCTTGTTTATATCTTTTTGGTAATAAGGGCACCAGCATTGAACGCAGTATTCCAGAAGAGGGCGGACTAATGAATTGTAAAGGGTTAGGATAACTTCTTTGGATTTATGCTCAAATGACCTGCCTATAAAGCCAATTATTTTGTTTGCCTTCTTAACAACTTCTGAACATTGTTGACTCGGTTTTAGGTTACTCGATATTGTTACTCCCAGATCGGTTTCTCTGTTTACATTCTTAAGCTGAGTACCATTCATCGAATAGTTTGCTTTCTCATTTAGGTATCCGATATGTAGTACTTTACATTTATCCGCATTGAAACTCATTTGCCAAATTTGGGCCCAACATGACAATTTATCTAGATTGTGTTGCAATCTAAGGGCAAGAGTGAGAGTAGTGACGAGATGGTTAAGCAAGGGAGTAACGATGGCCTAGAGGTTATAATGGGGAGGGTAGATGAGTTGGTTTCAGAAAATGTGGCACTAAAAGCACAGCTGAAAGAATATGAGAACCATCTGAATGAGAAGGTTAAGGAAATAGATAGTGAATATAGGGAGAAGGCGGAGAAAGAAATAAGGAGAACTTAGGGAAGAAAATGAAAGGTTGAGGAGAGGTTTTGAAACAAATCAAGATAGAACAGAAAAACAGAAAGTAGAGATGTCAGAAATGATTCAGAATGTTTGGGGTAGTAAGGTGGAGGAAGCAGAAGTAAATTTGAAAGCAATAATAGAAGAACAAAAAGAACGGCAAGAAAGTAGTGAAGGCTATAAGACAGAACGAAAGACAGGTATGTGATATTATGGACAAGAAGAGATGTGTGATTATGTTTGGTGATGTTGAGGAGGATATACCGGACAGAAGTGACAGGAAAGTTGTGGATATAAAGAAGGTTGAAGACATGATTGAGGTGTTGGATAGGGAAGGGAGGGAGGGTTGGATAGTTGGAGGTTAGGAAAGTATAATAAACGAGTAGCACGACCAATCAATATTAGATTTAAATCAACTAAAACAGTGGAAGAGGTATTAAGGACTAGTTGGAAGCTGAGCCAGGAAGGAAAATATAGAGACATTGTTTTAAGAAAAGACTTAGATGCAGAAGAAAGGGAGAAAATGAGGGAAGTAGCTAGGCAGGTGAGAGAGGAGAATGAATAAAGGTCAGAAGCAGACAAGGACATTTTTTGCTATCGAAATATAGATGAGAGAGTGAAGAAATGGTATTTGAAGAGAAGAGAGAGGTGAGTGGTGGGGGAGAGGGTGGAAGAGAAAAGGGAGGGGTGAATGGCAAAAATGAAAGATTAAAGTTGAGGAATAAGATTCCTGTGTCAAGGAGTTGATGACAGCCGTGGAGGGTTCGCTGAGAGCGGGTTTGCTAAATATACGATCTATGCGAAACAAGATGATTAATATTGTTGAAGTTATGAATGAGTTCTGCTTTGATATTCGTTGTCTGACAGAGACCTGGTTGCTTGAGTCTAATTTTGGTATTGTTAAAGTGGCTCTTCCTAAGACACATTCTATGCTTCACATTCCAAGATCATCACCCACACATGCTGTGGGTGGTGGTGTGGCAGTTGTGTATTTCCTTTCCTTGTCAAATATCAAATGTGTTCCTCCTGATCAGCCGGCTTCATCATTCGAATGCATGGAAGTTACCATCAATACCCACGGCCAGATAATTAGGTTAGCGATTATCTATCGTCCAGGTCATCCAGGCACAGATAGACTCTTTATGGAAGAATTTAGCACATTCTTGGAATATTTCTCCGCAAAGAGTGGAAAACTTTTGATTTGTGGTGATTTTAACTATTGGGTTGACACACCTGGAATGAAACCTTATTCCTCTGAGTTCCTGGAACTTGTTGACATGTATAGTTTTTCAAACCTCGTGGCTGACTCTACACATGCTTCAGGGCATACCCTTGACCTGGTCCTCTCCCAGAGTGAATCCAACTTTGTAAATAATATGGAAGTTTTTCCTATCGGCCGTAGCGTGTCTGACCATGACATCATCTCCTTTAAAGTGAATGCACCAAAACCCTTATCTTATACCAAGAAAATAACCTTTCGTAAATATTGTAATTTGGATCAAGAAAATATAAGTCGTGATATTGAACTTTCACTTAACACGGTCGATATTACATCATCAACAGCTAATCAGTTAGTTCACACTTATAACACCTTCTTCCATTATATTCAAGACCGTGATTGCCCTGAGATTGACAAGGAGATAAGGATAAAGGATGACGCTCCATGGTATGATTCAAGTGTAGTGGCTTTGCGCAAGAGGAGACGGGCAGAGCGTCTGTGGCGCCGGCACAGAACTGAATCCTCTCGGTTAGATTATGTCGCTGCTCGTAGAGCTATCACCGTCAAAATTACACAAAGCAAGATCGAGTATTATACTGGTCGAATCGATTCCTGCAGAGGTGACCAGAAACTACTTTTTTCAAGTCTTAACAACTTAACAGGCCAGCGTTCTTCTCAGATTCTCCCCTCGTCTGTCTCAGCTTCTGATCTTGCATCAAAATGTTCATCTTTCTTTGCAGACAAAATTGCTCAAATCAGAAATGAGTTTGACAATACCCCTGCTCTTAGAGAATACTCTGTGGTCCCTTCTCGGCCGTTGGCCGTAGACTCTGCCTTCACACATTTTTAGCCGATTAACTCCCTAAATGCCTTGACATACCTAAGAGAACTCAATAAAACATTCTGTTCATTGGACCCGATAAATGTATCAAAGATAACTACAGCTTATGAGACTGTATCACCTTTCATTGTACAGAGGTTAAGGTAAACAATTTCTGGCCTACCTATTTGCCTCCTTCCCTCCACCTCTCTCGCTCTCTCTCTCTCTACAATACCACAACTATACCCAGCACCCTTAACTGGACCATCTGGAGGCTCTGCCAGATTCCTGAGTCGTGGTGGAGACTTCATCAATGGTCCTGCCGGTCTGTTACAGTCCGGGGGTCAATCAATGGCAACTCCCTCTACCTCCTCTCTCCCTCTATCAGTAGTGTACAATATTTCTTAACTTTCTTCTTTACTATGAATTTCCCAGTAGAAATTTTCATTTTATTGGGGGCCTTGCTTCCTCAACTAAATTTCATACCAACCCAAGGTCGGAGGGAGAGAGCCTTCTGATTTGCTATCCTTACTTTCCACTTGTCCCCGTGATTGTTTACTGTATATATGGATGGAGTCATGAAAGAAATACTAGGAAGAGCAGTGGATGTTGGTGTATCGCTGAAAAGGGAGGGAAATGAGTGGAAGCTGCCTATACTGCTGTTTGCGGATGATACAGTTCTGATGAGCGATAATGAATGGGAGTTGCAGGGTCTGGTAAATGAGTTTGGAACCGTGCAAAAAACGGAATTTGAAGGTAAGTGTGGGAAAGAGCAAGGTTATGGTCTTCGAAAGGGGTGAAGTCACAGAGTGTGAGGTGAACTTGAACGGTCAGGCTATGGAGATCGTCAGCTCTTTTAAGTATCTGGGCAGTGTGTTGAGTAAAGATGGGACTATGGATGAAGAAGTGCGGGAGAGGGTACAACAGGGGAAGAGGGTTGTAGGAACACTGAAAGCAGTAACAAGAAATAGGGTGGTCAGTATGGAAGTGAAGAATTCCTTGCATGACAGTGTGGTAATCCCAACACTGACTTACGGAAGCGAAGCATGGACGATTGAGAAGAGACTCAGACCAAGAGTAAGAGGGGTGGAAATGAGTTACTTGAGAAGTGCGTGCAGAGTTACATGGAGGGATAGACAGACGAATGAGGAAGTAAGAAGGAGGTGTGGTATAGAGGCAGATGTGCTGGAAAGTGTGAAAAGGAACACCTTGAGATGGTTCAGCCATATGGAACGTATGGGAAGCGGGAGAATGACTAAGAAGGTGTACGAGAGCGAGGTGGAGGGACAGAGAGGGAGAAGTGGACCGAAAGAGGTGGAAGGATGGAGTGAGGAAGTATATGGATGAAGTCAGTGCTGGTTGGGAGGAAGGGCGTCGACTGACTGGGGACAGAGGTGCATGGGGGCGGTTCGTTCGTGGCCACCCCTTCGGGGATCACGGCGTCAGGCAATAGATAGATAGATAGACCTTCCACTTTGTAGCAAATTCTATGTTATTCTTAGTTTCTTACAGTAGATCCTCTGGAAAAAGGCAAACTATGCCTGTGTATCCAGCTCAGTACCAGTACTTGCACTGCTGCGGTCGTTCACGGTGTTGGCGGCGGCGGTAGCAGACGCAACATTTTTACTATTCTGTATTTTTGTTTTATAATCAAACTTCAAATCTTGTCTTCCCCATGCTTTATCAAGATTACTTTCAAACTCCCTTATTGATTCGGAATCGACTACATACTGGGGCAGTGCGTTCCACTCATTTACCACTCTATCACAAAATGAGTTCTTTGCCTTCTCAAGCCTATTTCTTTCTTTGTAAATTTTCTTAGTGTCCTCTCGTTCTTGTTCCCTCCCGCATCAAGAAGATACCTTCACACACATCCTCATCGTACTTTCCTGACACTATCTTAAAAATCTCTATCATATCCCCTCTCTTTCTCCTATATGCCAGTGTTGGAAGCCCCAGTGTCCTCAACCTCTGCTCATAGCCCGCGTTCTTCAACGTTGGTACCAGCTTGCTAGCTCTCCTCTGCACTTTCTCCACTGCTTCTATATCCTTTACCATATATGGAGCCCACACCTGGTTTGCATATTCCAGGTGCGGCCTAACCAGCGCTGTTATCATTAAGTCCGGACTGCCTAGTAGCGACCACAAGGTGTGTGCAGTCTGTGTATCTATTTAACTCTCTGGTTCCAGAGTTAAATAGATACACAGACTGCACACACCTCTGGTTCCATGGTGATGAGCTGGTCTATCAGAGTGAGAACTGAGCGATCTCTGCCATACCCATAGCTTACTCTGACTGTTCCTTTTACTTACATATTTTCTAGATCTCAAGTGACGGCGTCTCTTCCGTGGATTGACCTCCCAATCTACCAAGATTGGAAGCCAAAGTGTCACATTTTACCTTTGCCCCTCAACTTTCTCTTCATAATTGGTGAGGGGCACAGGGCCCTGGGTGGGGCTTTGGTTTCCCGGGCGTTTCCGCACCCTCCTCAGCTCCCCGCCATGGAGTGGCTTCGGTCACCCAGGCTTTATTGTGGTCGGCAGGGAGGGTTCTGTAGGGGTGCTCGGTTATGGCCTTGGCCTTGCTCGGGGCCTTGGGGCTGTTCGGTCAGGCAGCTTGGGGAACAACAACAACTCTCTGGTTCCTACCTGGTGGAGGGATGACCATGGGAGGTGGGAACATGGGTTGCATCATTCCATAGGGTGCTGCAGATTGTGGGTAGGGCATGGCCGTCATCATGGGTCCTGCGGGGGTCATCACTATGGGGGCCATGGGGGGGGCCATGTAGGGGGTCTGGGGGTCTGTGTACCGCTTCACACGAGCCCTATTAGCTGTAAAGGTCACAATAATGAGTGGCGGAACTTGGGAGGCCATAGCCACAGACTTCTTTAAGGGAGGTAGGCTATATTTATACACTATCTGTATATTGAATAATATTATAGCTTTCTCCCTAGACATCTAGATCAAGCTTAAAAAAACATCCCCAAGATCCCCCTTCAAGATAAATTTGTAAATTTTTTGGTACAAAAATTTCCCGGCCAAAGAATGGTTCCTCCAAAATTACAGGCTCGCTATTGCTAGCGAACAAATTATCAACATCTAAATGGCACAGGTCTCAATATTGACAAATACTGTAAATGGGATGAAATTTACTGTATAAATATCACCAAACTAATGGAGCATAAATATCTTAGAATCTCAAAACTAATGGGGCTAAACATGAGGGAGATGGGGGTCCAGAAAAACTAATATTATCTCCCCTAAAACAATTATATATGAGATAATGACACCTTCATTATTCAACCCTGGTTTGAAGGCCGGCGCAGTAGTGTAGTGTTTCATAAATCAAATGTAAATATGGGATTCTATTAGAAGTATAGGTCTTGCTTTAAGGGGGATTTTTTTTTTTTTTTTTTACCCCCTTCTTCCTCATGTTTAGCCCTATTAGTTATGAGATTTTCAGACATTCGCCTCATTGGTTTGGCGATAATAAGACCTTTTGTTCCGTTTCTTCGTCAATATTAACACCTTTCATGCCATTTTGGTGTTGATTTGTTCTTGGCAAGCAGAGAGCCTGTAATATATTTGGGGCTGGTACATTTTTCAACCGAACAATGTGCAAATTTATCTCGAAGGGGGGTCTTGGGGGTCTTCTTTTAAGCTTGATAGGTGTCTAGGCAGCAAACTAACAAATATATATAATAATACAGGAGTTTATATAGAACATGAACTAAACCCCCTTAAAAGCTTTATTTTGTTTTCTCTATTCTTTCATATTTAATAGAAATTTTGTATAACGTGTAACAATAATATACAGTACCGGTACTCTGTTCCAAGTAGGCCGGACATTGTGAACCCTAACCTCTGTAACTCAAATAGGGCTAGAGCAAATGGGCTGTACATTTCCACGCCTATTCCCTGGCTGACCCTTCCCAAATGGTAGAAATATTAGCTTGATCACTCTAGTCGTTAGTGAGTTATAGAGATTAAGGGTCAAGAGTTTTGGCCTACTTATTAGGAACAGGGTATAAACTAGGCTTCATTTCAGCTGACGGTAAATTGAACCCCTTAGTAAATTATTTTTTATAATTTAATAGCAATACAGTATATAGAACTACTATTTCTCTGTACACTAGCTTTTCATAATCAATAACACACTTCGCTACAAATATTTCATAATACAGTACAGGTCTCCCTCACTTTCCGATGCCCCAAATTATGATATTATTACTGTACTGTACTGTATGGGTTTTTAGGGGTTTGGGTTTGAATTTTGGCTGGTCCGAGAACGCATCCCCATTTACTCCATTAATTTTAGGGTTCGCTATACGATTCTTCTATCTAAGATCGGGTTTTCAGGAACGTAAACCAATCGTAAATCGAGGGAGACACGTAACCTAATACTGTAATCAAGATAGGGACATGGCAATTTACCACCAGCTGGAATAAAAAAAAGACTACTGTATAGGCTATTGCACATATTTCTCTCCCTCTAAAATTCCACCACCAAGGTGGCATTAAAGTTGAGGGGAGGTATAGTTTTTCTGGACCCCATTCTCATTTCACATTTTCTGTCTAAGTTCACATTTTTCTTCTAAGTTCACATTTTCCTTCAAAGTTCAAATTTTTTCCTTCAAAGTTCACATATTCCTACAAACTTCACATTGCCATTCAAAGTTCACATTTTTCCTTCAAAGTTCACATTGTCCAACAAAGTTCACATTTTCCTTCAAAGTTCACATTGTCCAACATAGTTCACATTTTCCCTCAAAGTTCACATTGTCCAACAAAGTTCACATTTTCCCTCAAAGTTCACATTTTCCTTCAAAGTTCACATTTTACTTTAATGTTCCCATTTTTCTTTCTGCACTTTCATTCCAACATTATATTATTGCACTTTCACCGACACACAACATTAGCACTTTGTATTTAGCACCTTTATTGTAGTATTTCACAATATTAGCACTTTCTATTTACCAACTATATTGTAGTAGTTATGCAACATTAGCACTTTATATTTAGCACCGTTATTGTAGTAATTTCTCCAATAATATCATGTTGTATTTAGCACCTTTATTGTAGTATTTTTCACAGTACAGTATTAACACCTTGTATGTAGCATCATTTTTGTAATATTTTTCACAAATGTATCACTTTATATTTGTATGTACTGTATGTATATACCCCCACAGCTTCGGGTGGCCGACTCAAGGCAGAGCCCAAATAAACTCACACTTTGTATTTAACAATGTACTGTATTTAGGTAGTGTTGAGGTATGGGAGAGGTACAAGGAGAAAAGGAGATAGGCAAAACGGAAGATTAGAGAAACGAAAAAAATTGCTAATGAAAGGTGGGGTCAAAGATTGAGTGAGAATTTTGAGGAACAAAAGAAGATGTTCTGGAAGGAGGTAAATAGAATAAAGAAAGGAGAACAAAAGAGGGAAGAGTCGGTGAAAGATGCAAATGGAGAGTTATTAGTGGAAGGAGTGCAAGTGAGGAAAAGATATGTTGGGTATTTTGAATCTTTGCTAAATGTAAGAGATGGAAGGGAGGCAGTGATCGAAGCAGTGGTTGATGGAGATAAGTTACCCAGGCTACCCAAGTGGCAGGGAATGAATGAAAGGATTGGGAAGAATGAGATGAAAGCAGTGAGACAAATGAGAGCGGGAAAAGCAGAAGGTATGGATGGTATTGCTGTGGAGTGTATTAAGATGGGTGGATATGTGATAATAGATTGACTGGTGAGATTATTCAATGTATGCTTTGTTGTGTCAATGGTACCACTAGACTGGAGGAGTGCATGTATTGTGCTGCTGTACAAGGGGAAGGGAGACCGGCAGGAGTGTTCAAGTTATAGAGGTACAGTATTAGTTTATTATCAGTTGTTGGAAAGCTATATGGCAGGGTCTTGATAGAGGATAATAAAGGGTACAGAAGGTGCAATAGCAGAAAAGCAGTGCGGTTTTAGGAGGGGAAGAGGGTGTGTGGATAAGATTTTTGCAGCAAGACAGCTATGAGAGAAAGGAGATATTTTGGTCATTATGGATTTGAAAAAATGCGCAAGATTGTGTAGATCGAGAAGTGATATGGAAGGTGCTAAGGATTTATGAAATTGGAGGAAATTTGTTAAGAGCAATCACGAGTTATTATGAAGAGAGCAGAGCATGTGTTAGAGCAGGAAATGAGTTGAGTGAATGGTTTGAGGTAAATATAGGTCTGAGACAGTGTTGTGTAATGTCACCGTGGTTGCTTAATGTATATATAGATGGTGTGGTGAGGGAGGTGAAAATTAGAACTATGGGTAAAGGATTGAGTTTAGTAGGACAGAATGAGAGATTGGGAGTTGAACCAGTTGTTGTTTGCTGATGACACAGCGTTGGTGGCGGATTTTGAGGGGAAACTGCAGAGAGTAGTCAGAGAGTTTGGTTTGGTATGTGGGAGGAGGAAGCTGAGGGTGAATGTTAATGTAAGTAAAGTGATGGTGTGTAATAGAGGTGCTCGTAGGGTGCTCGTAGGGTGAATCTAGATGTGCGACTAGACAGATTGAGGAATGAAGAGGTACGTAGGAGAGTGGGACAGCAGGAACACTTGTCGGCCAGAATGGACAGAAGGGTGCTGAGCTGGTATGGACATGTTGAGCGAATGAGAGATGAAATGCTTACAAAGAGAGTACATGAGTCAGATACAATGGGAAGTAGAGGGATAGGAAGACCTCCGTTAAGATGGAGAGATTGTGTAGTACAAGCGTTGAAAGATAGAGAGATGACTGTAGAACAGGCAAGAGAAGTGGTAATAAATAGGAATGAATGGAGAATGCTTTTGAATAGATGAGTGATAACATGGTCTTTGGGAGAGGGGGTCGGGCGCCACTTGGACTAGAAAATAGTCTGTCAGGCGCCTGGCCCGGGGAGCCGGTGTATATGAAGGGTCATGCCTGGATGTGAGGTGGGCGGGCATTGTGGTGTGCTCTGCTGCGTGCCGGCCTGCTGAGACCGAATCCCTCTCCGGGAGGTCTGGGGCAGGGGGCAGTGCTGGAGGCCCTTAGTGATCCTTGGTCTCTGGGTGTGTGAATTTATATATTTTTTTGTTTTATGTTGTGTTGTGTTGTCCCTGTTCGGGCTCTGTCTTGAGTCAGCCACCCCCAACTATGGGGTATGTGCCTAAATATATACCGTATATACATACATACATTTAGCACCATCACTATAGTAGTTTGTCCCTGCACTTTCTCCTTGTGGTGTTCTTGATGGATGAGTTGGAAGACTGGGGAAGATTAGTAGGTGTCTGGCTGGGTGTAGCTACGATGGAAGCTGCATCTATCCATCTATCTATCTATCTCTAAGTCACATTAAAACATCATCATCATCATCACCTTATAACATCCTCATCAATACCTGTAGAGTCATTAGCCTACAAACTCAATCAAACGGTTCTAATAACCGTTGGTGCATTTCGTCCGCAATGCAACGCATTACTGCACTTTTCAATCGGTAATTCACATCTTTCATCCATGCTTTATTTGCTTCATACTGCATTTGTTTTTTTAAACTGTCTTGATAGTGTAATGATTAACAGTGTGTATGTTCTGTATGTGATGTCCTGGGTTAGAATACCACGAGGATCACATGCTTTTAGTAATTTAATTTGGGTGTTATTGATGTCAAGAACGATATTAATTAATAGCATAACTTTTCGTTTTCGTACTATAGCCTATCATATTTAGTTACAATAATTACCGTGGTGATGGGCTGGTCTATCAGAGTGAGACCTGAGCGATCTCTGCCATACCCATAGCTTACTCTGACTGTTCCTTTTACTTATATATTTTCTAGATCTCAAGTGACGGCGTCTCTTCCGTGGATTGACCTCCCAATCTACCTAGATTGGAAGCTAAAGCGTCACATTATTCCTTTGCCCCTCAACTTTCTCTTCATAATTGCTGAGGGGCACAGGGCCCTGGGTGGGGCTTTGGTTTCCCGGGCGTTTACGCACCCTCTCAGCTCCCCGCCATGGAGTGGCTTCTGTCACCCAGGCTTTATTGTGGTCGGCAGGGAGGGTTCTGTGGGGGTGCTCGTTTGTGACCTTGGCCTTGCTCGGGGCCTTGGGGCTGTTCGGCCAGGCAGCTTGGGGAACAACAACAATAACAATAATTTCCTTTTCAGCACTTTATTCCAAGTAGTGGTACCAGGAATGGATTAACCCACTCTGTACTAGTGACATCCTTTTCATTATCATCTGCCAATTAGTAGACAATATTATTCAGCCTAGGAAGTACGTCTACCAATTAAAAGGCTACAGACTATTTCAATTCATAATTTTGATGATGATGATGATGATGATGATGCGGTTTTTACCACCATGCACTCCCTGCTCAAGAGCTGGGCTAAGGTGGGTGCCCTAATGATCAGGGACATCAGTGAATAGTTGCCACAGATATGCTAGACCGGCACCGTCCACCAACAGCATTGGTGTCTGCCAATAACACACACTGGCTGGCCCCAGACTCAAACCATCAACCTCACGGTTTGCTTGCCAGTGCTCTACCAACCACGCTACGGCCTGTGGCCGTAGCTACCATATATCCTTCCTGAGCTTAATAAAATTGTTTGAATGTAACTGAAATCAAATAAAAGACGACAACGGTACTGAGAGGGTTAATATGTCTGTGCATAAATTCTATACAGTAATTCTTATGAGTCTATCTTCATTGTCATTACATAGAACACAGGATCAATTAAAATGTATACCGGTAACTTACAAAAGTTACAAAAACAGAAACCGCAAAATATAAAGACAAAAGAACTTGTGGAATAATGCAGTGAAGATTAACCAAAACAATACTATAAATTAAAAAAAACACAAAATGACTGCAACCCAAGCATGGCACTATTGAAGCTAATGGTAAGTTTGTCATTACAGTAGCGATCATAATCACCGCCAACTAAGAGTTGATAAACATACATATACATACAATGGTTTAGTGTCGTTTTCCATTACAGTACATACATTATAATGGCTCAGACGGGGTTGCCCTTCTGCAGTTGGAGTGTAATACAATGACAGTAATCAATTTTGAGCCAATTCTCACACACAACTAGATTGTCCAAAATGTTTCCTGCCTCTTTAGAATACCTGTATGGGATTCTTCTCACCAGCCTCATGATCTTATGTTTACACCTGTCATTTTCCAAGATGTTATAAGAAGTCAGTTTTCAAAAGGTCCTTCAGAGCATAAAGTTGTAGTATATTATTATACTCCACAGGTTAGTCACACACTCAACTATAGAACTTGTTATCAATAAATCCATGAAGTTAATTAAAAACATAAATCACAGCTGGTTTGATCCAGGAGTAGACAAGATTGATGGCGATCCAAGATGCGTTGATTCAAGATGTGTTGATGTAAGATGTGTTGATCCAAAATGTGTTGCCGAGCCAAGACGTGTTGTTGCAAAATGTACACATAGAAAACATACCAATTCAAGATGTGTTGATCTAAAATGATAAACAAGAAGTGCTGAAAGAGGATGTGTGGATGCTGAAGGTGAAGAGATATCTGGATCCACGCTGAACTTGTTTATATTGGAGACAGTCTGGAAGTGACTAACTGTGTCGATATATTTACAGTACCGGTAGTTATTACTCTTGACAGGAAACAATTGACAAAATATCTTACAATATTTAGAAGCTACCGGTAAATCTTGCGTTCTGTCCAAAATATCAGTTCTGTATTTGGTTTCACCGAGAGGTGTTTCCATACATATTGTACTGTACATATATACTGTATATACAAAATACCGCTTCATCCACAGAGAGCGTGGTTTTAGTCTCTTTACTGCAGACAGTACAATCAAACCTTGCCACAACACAGCCCTATCATGTCATCACAGTGGCCGATGTAGCTCAAGAGGAATCCATAATATAATACATGTACAGTATAACGCTAATATATAATGACACTGATGCCTTAACCCGTGCACCCCAGAGAACGTCCTAGGAAGCTTAGGCATTGTTTGTTTTTAATTATATCTGGTGTGGGACAGACTCACTCATACAGCTTTAGTGCAAGTCTATTTGTAAGGTTCATACATTCCTTGATTTTGGCCCTGTCACTCTTTCAACTTTGGAGGAGGTACTCGTCACAGGCAGTTTTGCCTTTTGTCTTCCTCATCCACATAGAAAAAAATAAAAATAAAATAAAAGCCGAGGGAGGAATTCCCTGATATTCTCAAGTGAAATTCTCTCTAATCAGGATTCTACTATGTTTTGTTGATCATAAAATACTCACAAAATAACACAAAACCACATATTCAACTACTGTAATTGTCACAAGAATACAAAGAAAGCTATACTGTAGAGGAATGTTTGATGTCTTAATATGAAGAAAGCTACAGAGCAATGTTTGATGTCTTAACCCTTGTCTAGCGGGGGGTTTTGGGCTTATTTGGGCATATTCAGGCCCTCCTGCATGATAAATCAAGTATCTGCATGAAAAAAAATGTATTTAGCAAAAAACTAGGCGCTAAAATCTTCAAAATGAGACCAGAACGAGCTACGTAGCACTCGTGGTTCTCATACAGTGATACCAGTAACATGGGAGTTTAGCATATAGCGGCATATTTTTCCCAGCTATACTCACTACTGGCTACACTGCCGGCCTCTCGAGAACACAGGGAACATGAGTTAATGGGCGGCGGTAAGCCCTGGGAGTCGGCTGTCTGCCCCGCTGCGCTCCCGGCCATTTGCACTCAATTTTAACCCTTTAAAAGCCTTAATAATGCTCCTAACTTGCTGCAAATTGGAACCGGACTTAAGTCCGACCCCGATCTTTAAGGGTTAAAGGTGGGGGTGCATGGGTTGAGATAAACATGGAATGATAATTGCCAAGCTGTACATAATTATTTTGCAAATTGCAATGGCACTGAAATAATTATTAAGAATGGTATAAAGGATTTTGTGGATCGCCTGTGACGTCATAGCAGTGTAAGTCCACCATCCAGTCTAGGATAAGGATACTTCTGTGACGTCACTATGACGTCACAGGCCCGGTATAGACGATCCACAAAATCCTTTATACCATTGTTAATAGTTATTTTGGTGACATTGCATTTTGTAAGATAATAATGTGCAGGTTGGCGATTATTTGTCCATGTTTACCTCAACCCATGCACCCCCACCTTTAATATGAAGAAAGCTACAGAGCAATGTTTGGTGTCTTAATATGAAGAATGCTAGAGGAATGTTTGGTGTCTTAATATGAAGAAAGCTACAGAAGAATGTTTGGTGTCATAATATGAAAAAAGCTACAGAGCAATGTTTGGTGTCTTAATATGAAAAAAAGCTACTGAGGAATGTCCATCATCATCAAATCTGATGCCCCACTTCCAGAGGAAGCATCCCAAAAAGGATGGCCATGGCAGAAACTGCATCCAGGCTCCCAGACATGCCCCGACTGACACACTCTACAGTGCAATTTCCACTGTGTGGATTATGACCATGATCACTAAAGGAGCAGACCCAAAGCAGTCCCTCACCCGGATGGCAGTTCCACCACTGTTTTGCTATTTTATTTACCCCAGTGGGGCCCTGGCTGGAAGTATACCAAGCACAGGAATTTTCTGAAGATAGGAACCAGTGGTCCACTGCTCCAGAGGAATGTTTGGTGTCTTAATATGAACAAAGCTACAAAGGAATGTTTGGTTGGTGTCTTAATATGAACAAAGCTACAGAGGAATATTTATTAGTGGCCCCTCCATCATTGACGATTAGCCTATGCCTATTACATAAGGCTACCTCTTCAAACGCTCATACGCGTAGTTTGAATCTACCGCCGCAGAGCTCAGAGGAACCTTCATCATAAGCACACGCAAAATCACTCATGGTTCGTCTTTATGATTGGGTTCTCACTACGAAAAAACTTTGTAACAAATAAAAAATAAAAATAAAATAAGAATAACTATTCATAAGCTTTCCATATTCTGTGGATGTACTTCTGTGGATTCTTGGACCAGACGCTGACAAGCGCATCGTTCCTCCTTCCTTGCTCTGCGTTCACCCCACCCGGACGTGTCCCCCACAGTGCTCCGCTTTGATTCCGCATTCTTGCGTCCCTAGTGAGTTTTTTCTCATTTGTTTACTCTGGGATGTCTTGAGTAAGGTTAGGATTAGCGTAGCAGGGGTGTCATGGGTGGTTTTCTCGCAGAACAAGTGTATTTTGGGTCTTTTATTGGGGCGTCTATTTCGGACGGACCCTCGTGGCCGGGTTGAGGACGCTCTGAAACGTTTTTCGTGTTTAGCCATCTTTAGTCCTAGCTTGTTAGGCGGCTTTAACTACGCGATGTCGGGCTTCTAACTATCTTTCAGATGGAGTAGCCTTGTTTGTTTTTTACCGACGTTCCTGGTGTTTTTTCTTCACGTAGTGGAGTTCTTTCTGGGTCCCGAGTCAGTGTTACCCTTACCGGGTTTTTTCTACGATGTTGATGTGGCTGCTGTTCCAGTTTGGTGGGATGAAGTGCTTTTCGATTGTGTTTCGACGTCATTAAGTGTTTTCCGTTTTCACTAGGCCTAGCCAGCCACTCGTAGTTTATCACATATGCAAGTGTTTTCATTGTTTATTATTATAAAAATGTTCTCATGTGTCATGTGTGTCCTGGATTAGTTGTGATTGGCTGATCCAGGAGCTTCGGACTGTGTCTGATTATGTTTATCAGACTGCGTTCTGTTTGTTGTGGGTTGCCTTTCCGGCGGTTTTTCTCGATTGCTCCGAGAAAGCCGTTTGGTTTACCGAGTTTTAGTCAGGATGGCTAAAATAGGTTAGTTACCCCGTCGAGTTTGGTAGCTTGAGGGCTCATCAGAAACTGCGTTTTCTGTGGTCGAGCCTGTGCTCAGGCTTCCTGTGTTATTCCCGGCGAGGTGGGCTCCACACATTTATCTAGGTGATCATGCTGACACCTGTTGGATATGGTTTTCATGGCTTTTCAAAGCCATTGAAACAATACTGTTTGTTTGTCTGGTCTTTCCCTCCCGGCGACCTTTTTACAAAGAGGTCTGGGGCAGGTACAATTGGTTTGACATTTAATATGACCCCAGGCGGTGGTACCTTCGGGTGGTTGTATTAACGGATTTGCAATTCGCTATGGTTTGCCAAACAATTGGTTGATACTATCAGGTATCAGGTATTTTTTGGAGTAAGGGGTCGGGCGCAAGTTGGACTAGATAATAGTCCATCAGGCGCCTGGCCCGGGGAGACGATTAATATGAAGGGTGTGCCTGGAAGTGTGGCGGGAGGGCTTGTGGCTTTGGCTCCGCTGCATGTCTGCCTGCCGAGATCGGAACCTCTCCGGGTGGTCAGGGGCCGGGGGAGTGCTGGAGCGACCTTGGTAACCCTGGTCTCTGGGTCTTCTCCTGGGTGACCTGGATATGTGAGAGTTTGTGTTTTTTATCTGTGTTTATTTTTTGTTTTATGTTGTTTTTGTGTTTTCCCTGTTCTTGCTCTGTCTTGAGTCGGCTATCCCCAAAATGGGGATTGGGCCTGAGCATATAGATAGATAGATAGATCAGGTATCACGGCCTTCAAGACAATGCTGTTTGTTTGTTTGATCTTTTCCTCCCGGCGACCATTTTTGCAAAGAGGTCTGGGGCAGGTACAATTGGTTTGACATTTTATATGAAACCCGGCGGTGGTACCTTCGGGTGGTTATATTACCGGATTTGCAATTCGCTATGGTTTGCCAAACAATTGGTTGATACAATAAGGTATCACGGCCTTCAAGACGGCGATCTATGAGGGCTTCTGGTAGAAGTCGGATTAGAGATTAAGATAGGCTTAGACTTTTTATGGGATAAGAAGATGCCTGAATCTTACTAGTGTTTCAAGTGTAAAGGGATACTTGAATGACTTCATCTTTATTAAAGATATGCTTCATCTTTATGAAGACTCAGAAGATATGCTTAAATCTTTTGGACAGGTAAAGATATGCTGAAATCTTTAACTTGAAACTGCTGGACAGCGAAAAGTAGTGGTTGAGGACTACGGTTCGTTGACCAGCAGTTTTATGACACATGTTTTGTAACATTTTGGGGTAACCTTATGAGCATTAATTCCTGGGAATTTTCTATTTCCAGGGCGGAGTACCGGCGTGGCGCCAGGTGACCCGGTACATCCCGGGGGTGGGTAGATTTCCGCCAGTCTCGGTCGTGTCGGCCATAGAACCTCTCATTGCTTTATGTTCAACGCCGTTATGCTCCGGTATCCCTATTTTTGCGCACAAGCTGTGCATTAAATGTGTTAAATGCCTCGATCGGTCACGGGGGATATGGGTGACAAAGCATTGCACTATTTGTACCCTCTTAAGTGTTAAACTGTTGATTCACAAAGACAATACTGCGGCGGTGGCCTTGCAGGAAGTAAAACAACTGCTCGCTACTTATTCAACAAATGTAGCTCATAAAGCATTGCAATGTGACAACCTTGAGCTTTGGGAACTGTTAATTATTAAACATGCCCCCCCTAAGAGTAAGATCCGTACACGTAAGGCCTCCGAGACTGGGCGGGGACAGGCTCCCACACCCTTCCCTGGCAAATCTAAGAGGCCTCGCTCTCCGTCACCTTCGGCATCGGCGACGAGGTCCAAGTCAAGGTCACCCCTGAGGGAGCAGGTGAAAGCTTCGGGCCACTCTTCTTCACCTCCACGGAAGAGGACAAAGGAAGAGAGTAGGGGTCCTAAAGACATTATTAAAACTAAACATAAGTCTAGTAGAAGTCATAAATCATCCAAAAGGGATCCTCCGGTGCGAACGGACTCACGGCTGTCGCCGAAGCTTGGTACCCCGCTCTCTGCATCTACCCCCTCCAAGTCTAACGTCCAATCTGACAGGTCGGGGGTGGAGTCAGAGAATGTGGTGGAGGATGCCCTGGCGGACATTTCATCACCTGATATTCATACTTTCTCTACCAGGTCACGTGTGTCAGCCTCAGATTTAGAAGTATCTTACGGAAACTATTAACCGCTAGGGTGCTCGGGTGAGGGCTCCCAATTGGGGAGTACAGGTATTCCAGGCTCGCAAGCGAGTACCAGCCACAGCCAAGGCGTATGGCGATACTCACAGCCCTGGCAGGACGGCACACATCCTTTTGTAACGCAAGTAGTGGCTGACGTCCACCGGGATGCCGATGTCCCATCTTCTATCCCAGATCTAACATGGCAGCATGTGGAGGTCCCGGCTTCGGCGGGATCTTCCCATGAGAGGCCAGACTTAAGGGATGAAGAACAGCATTCTCTGGTCTCAGAGATGGAAGTTGGAGAGTCAGGTCACCACCTAGAAAAGACTCTCAGGGTTCTGTCGAATCTCCACGGAGTTCGTCATCTGCTAGGTATGTAACTACAGAAGAGATTGATGGGTTACTATTAAATGCACTTAATAAGTTCTTTGGCCCTACGCCAGAAACTCCTACAGTTGGTATGGAAGCTCCCGCGACGTCAACGAATGTGCGACCTCTGGCTACATCCATTGCTTTAGCTAAAATACCTAACCCTCCTCTTGTGTCAGATTCAATTCCCACTGTGCCAGGCACAGCAGCTCTCACTACTTCCAATGTGCGGGTCATATCAGACATAACTCCCCCCCCTTTAGACAAGGCACCAGTCAGAAAAGGAGCTATGCCTCTTTTATACGGGCCTGATGAGTCATGAGTAGCAATGTTACCAACTAAGCCAGAGACAGCACAAGCTACTATTTCGGGGGAGCTCCCTGTACCACATGAGTGGGTAATCCAAGGCAATAAGTCTAGAAAACTTAGAGCATTGGATAGTCAAGGCGATGTTTTAGATGTTCATATTAAGGCCATTCCCAGTTATTATAACCATGACTTTTTTGTGTATGCATCAACGCCAGCCCTACCCCCTGCCTCAGCTTCAAAGCTTTTTTCTGACTGGACTAAGAATGATGGCTTTAACGACGTCAAGGCACTTTCTGCTTTGACGCCGGAATTGGATATGTTTCCGATCACAGACTCGGCCTCTAATCCAGTCTTGCAGGTGGGGCAGTTGGGTACGGGACCTTGGGTGGACTGGGAAACAGAGGCTCAAAATGTTGCCACTACTTTCACTACAAAGTCTTCTCACCAAATCCCTCAAAAGCACCATTCTTGGTTCTCTCTTCCGGTTTTTAGTGCCGGAGGAGTCCCCTCTGTTTTGTTTGATTTCTTGGCTGCCCCTAAAATCAATTTGTGCGAATTAAAAGATCCATTTAGCACGCCTTCCCCAACTCACCTAGACCGCGAGTTTAGGTTAAGAGGTAAAGCGCTTAGACTGTTTTCACAATATATTGTTACTCAGCAAGTAACGAAGTCTCTGTTACGCTCTTCTCAGGCAATCGAAACTGCGGAAGTCAGGAAGGCCATTGAACTTTCCCGGCGCTTGCTTCTCCAAACTTCCATTCAGTCTTTAGGAGATATTCGGACGGCCTTATTAGAGGCGGTTCGAGCAAGGCAGGATCTGAGGATGTTCTTAGTAAAGAAACTTCCTGACCGTATTGCAAGCCAAGTAATTCTGTCTCCAGTTCTAACCCCTTCTTTGATTTCTCCAGCAGTTTGGAAGACTGTTTTCAATATGGCACAAGCATTCAAACAAAGTTCCTCTCAACCTAAGAAGCCTACCTTTACTTTCCCTAAACCCAAACCAGTTTCAAAAGCTCAAGCTAGTGGGTCGAAGCCTTTTCATCAGCTTAAGTCCTCTTCCACCCAGGGTCAGGCTCACATCAGGTATAAACAGGGTAAATTCTCAGGTAAAGGCCACAGGTTTCACCAACGACCAGGTCAGGGCCCGCCTCCAGCCAAACCCAGCCAGTCGTCCAAGAGTACACCACCACCAGCAAAAAACTAAGGACTCTCTCACTCCCGGGGCCAGTCAAAGGCGTGTTGGAACAGAGAGTAGTCCAGCCGGCGAACCCCAGTCTGCTAACTGGGTCATTCCGGGCATGTCATCAGGCATGGCCATTAAGATCATGGGCGATGGACTGTGGTGCGCAAAGGCATCACTTGGCAGTGGCTCCGGCGACCTCGCTTACGTCAGCCGACAGAGGCCACTCATGTTTCTTTAGAGGTGGAGTCACTAGTTCAGGAGATGATTACCAAGAGCGTCATTCTCCCAGTCCCCCCGACTTACCCAGTGTTTACATCCAAACTCTTTCTAGTACCAAAAAGGGACAGTATTCAGATGAGGCCGGTCGTAGACCTGTCTTATCTGAATCTCCACATTCACAACGTGTCCTTCAAGATGCTGACAGTGAATCAAATCAGGCTAATACTTCCGCCGGGAGGGTGGATGTGTTCTTTAGACCTGACAGACGCGTATTGGCACGTCCCGGTCAACAAAAGATTTCAAAAATTTCTGGCTTTAAGAATAATGCATCAGACTTATGTCTTTCAAAGGATGCCGTTTGGATTGAACCTAGCGCCACGCATTTTCACAAAATTAGTCCGGCAAGCCCTGATGCCCATTTTAGAACAAGGGATCAGGATCTTGTAGTATCTGGACAACTGGCTGGTGGTGGCAGAGACAGAAGAGTTATGCAACACTCATGTTTATATTTCTCCACGGGTCAAGGGCTTTGGTCCCCTTCAGAAACCTCTCACATAAATGTCAAAGAGTTACTAGTCCCCTTGTATTTCCTTCAGGTTCACGGCTCTAAAAATGGCCTTCAGGATGGACAATCTCAATGCAGTTCACTGCATTCAGAAAGAAGGGTCAACGAGGTCTCGGAAGTTGCTAGACGTGTCAGAAAAGATTTTTATGCTAGCCAACAAGCTGAACATTCATCTTCATGCATCATATCTCCCAGGCGTAGCAAACGTCTGGGCAGACGCGCTGTCTCGGAGACAGAGCACAACAGTAGAGTGGGCACTCAAGCAAAACATTTTCGATCAAATTATTGCAGAGACTTACCGTCCACAAGTGGATCTGTTTGCATCAGAGGAGAATCACAAACTCCCTCGGTACCTCACACGCCGGACATTAGCGCCGGCGGGGGGGCCCGACGCATTGGTGACGGATTGGAACAAGTGGAGTTCCATTTATCTGTTTCCGCCACCAGACGCTTCTCTAATGTGCCACGTAGTCAACAAACTACAGGATTATCGAGGCGTAGTCTCGTTAATCGCGCCCCTGTGGCCGGCGCAGTTGTGGTACCAGCAATTGAGAATGTGGTGCCCGAACCCGGTGTCGCTCCCGGTCGGGTATTTCCAATTAGACACGATTGGCAACCTAAAGACCTCGCTGACTTTTGCATTGTGGACATTCAGGAGGCCAAGTGGCTAACACCGTATGGTAGAAACGTGACAGATAAATTTATGAATCAGTACACACAATCTACCAAAAGGCAATATCAATCTCATTGGCAGTCCTTTACTTCTTGGATAGTTAGAACAGAACAGACAGTACCTTCGGTGGTGTAGTTTTTCATTATTTAAACTATTTGTTTGAACAGAAACATCTATCAGTAGTGACTCTAAAAAATCACTTAACAGCTATCAGGGTGCCATTCTTTGACCTTACATGTCTAACCATACCACAGGCGGAAGAAACAGGTTTCATGAGAGCATGCTTCAAACTCCGCCCACCTCCCCGTCAGCTCATGCCTACCTGGTCTCTTGACAAGGCGTTATCTTTGCTTCATTCCCGTCTGTATCAGAATACGGCAGATTTTGAATTACTATTAAAAAAGGCTGTGTTCCTTATGGCTCTGGCAACAGGTAGCAGGGTGTCTGAGCTGGCGGCGATGAGCAACACCCCTAATTGCATAAGGTTTGGTAGACTCAATGATTGCATTCATATTGCACCTTCCCCAGGGTTCATCGCCAAGAATGAACATAGTGAACATGTTTTCTCAGAGTTCACGGTGCCGGCGTTGAAACGGGGTAAAATGCACCATAATTTGTGTCCTGTACAAGCTTTAACCAAATATATGAGAGTGGCACCTCTTAACCGACAAGGTGCTTTATGGGTATCGAGTACAGGTAAAAGGTTAATGAAACGAAAAATGGCTTCTCTGCTAGTCGAAGTCATTAAAGAGAGTAATCCCGGCCCACGATTTACGCAAATGGGCAGCATCTTTACGTTTTCTCAAAAAAATTATGTTGAAGACATAGCTACTACTCAACTATGGGCTTCAAATCATACGTTTTTAACTCGATACCTGTCGGTAGCACTAGACAAACCATCAATGCCGTGTATAGCATTACGGCAAAGGGTCTAGAGGGGTCTCTAAGTCACTTATTGTTTAGGTTAAGAAAGAGGGGGTGGGGGGTGCAGTCAGTGTAACATAAGACACCCTAGACCCCGCCGGAGGATATGTACAGAGTATACAAGCTGTGATACAATGTATAAGTGTTGTGATTAAAATTTCTTTGTAGTAATGCCTACGGGAAATGTGGTTGAAGTACAATGGATGTAGTACAACAATGGTTTCTTTCAGCTATGCGAGCTGTGATACAATGTATAAGTGTTGTGATTAAAATTTCTCTGTAGTAATGCCTACGGGAAATGTTGTTAAAGTACAATGGATGTAGTACAACAATGGTTTCTTTCAGTGGGATACACTGTTGAAGCAATTTAATTTTAAGAGTTCTCGGTAGTTGCAACTCTGAGTAGCATTTTAGAAAGTACATCTGCGATAATACAAGAATTTATTCTATTTTTGTGTCTAATTTTAAGGAATATACACATTAGAATAATGGGGTTTATATGTGCACATGTAAACATAAAGTTTTATTTTTCACCACTTAATTTAAGTGGGGTGCCTTTAACTTTCAGATCTGGGAACAGATTCTCATAGTTACCCTTTTTTCCTCGAGCAGGCTTCTTTAAGCACGCCCCTGCTTGTACCCCTTTTTATGTTGTATAAAGTTTATACATAAATATATAATTTTTACAAAGTAAGAATACTATGTGGTTGTTTGATTATCTGCCTATTCTATTTGCAATGGTTATGATATGATTACGATTGTCCCCCTCCAGTCTTAGATATCAGGCATAATCGTCAATGATGGAGGGGCCACTAATAAATTATAGGTTTGACTCCTGCAAGGAGATAAAGAAAACCTAATATTTAGTAGTGGCCCCGTAATCATTGACGACTGGGGCCCTCCCGACCATCCCCTTCCCATTCGTTGATGTATTAAGGATTTTGTTATACTTGATATGTCAGTGAAGGAGGAACGATGCGCTTGTCAGCGTCTGGTCCAAGAATCCACAGAAGTACATCCACAGAATATGGAAAGCTTATGAATAGTTATTCTTATTTTATTTTTATTTTTTATTTGTTACGAAGTTTTTTCGTAGTGAGAACCCAATCATAAAGACGAACCATGAGTGATTTTGCGTGTGCTTATGATGAAGGTTCCTCTGAGCTCTGCGGCGGTAGATTCAAACTACGCGTATGAGCGTTTGAAGAGGTAGCCTTATGTAATAGGCATAATCGTCAATGATTACGGGGCCACTACTAAATATTAGGTTTTCTTTATCTCCTTGCAGGAGTCAAACCTATAGTTTGGTGTCTTAATATGAAGAATGCTACAAACCAATGTTTGGTGTCTTAAGATGAAGCATAGTATCTTTTCTGTAATAAGACACCAAACATTCCTTTGTAGCATTCTTCATATTAAGACACCAAACATTACTTTGTAGCATTCTTCATATTAAGACACCAAACATTACTTTGTAGCATTCTTCATATTAAGACACCAAACATTCCTTTGTAGCATTCTTCATATTAAGACACCAAACATTCCTTTGTAGCATTCTTCATATTAAGCTCCTTATAGTTTCTTAATATTGTATTTGTTTTCTTTATAATGGGTTAAAACTATGAAACCCATAAATCCTGCCTGGGGCGCAAGGGTTAAAACACATTACATAGTAGTAGTAGATGATGCATGTATGTTATACTAGCTCTCAGGTCCACTGGCCCTCATAAGGCTAGTGCTTGGCAAGGTGGAGTCAAGTCATGCAGTCGTCACACAGTTGTATAGATTTCAGAAATTGATGGATTGAGATGAAATTGAATTAATCAGAGGCACAGAAAAAAAAACATTACATATCCGGCATTTTAAACACTTCACTTATTCACAGTGTCCAATTGTAATTAGTCTACAGACATAATATTATCAACATTCACTCACAGTTCTCAAATCACTATAATTTTCAGATAAAGAGTTGCTTCAAAAACTAATTTTTCCATTCCTTTTCTGGTGTGAAGCCACTGTTGTTGTTGAACACACTTGATACAGTAAAGGGCCTGTCACACTGGCATCCTGACCCTTTCAGACTTAAATATGGCTGTGTGTTTCGCAGTCTGGTGCAAAGTTCTTCAACCCCTTCAGCTCAATGACATATTTTTAATCATATTCCGGTTACCATTAGAATATTTTCTTTAGCCAGGTCCCCCACCTTTGGTCCCAACCCAGAATTCCGTATTATCGGCCAAGGACGGCGCAAGGACGTGTTGACACAGACCTGTGCGTGACCGAGGCTTAATACAGGAATGATGTTGCTTGGGTGAGGGGCCTTGTTCAGAAGCTTCACGTCACAAAATGCAATACTTTATCAAACTTCCCTCACTGACTGTTTCTGTTTGTGTCTCATCTACACAGAGAGTAATCCAGTTAGTTCTCACAAATACCTCCTCTTCCTATTCATTTCACTACACTAAACAAATACAACACTTTTTTCCAATACACCAAACAAAAACAAATAATAATAAATAAATAAAATAAAATAGAGACTATCATTCTTTAACTTTGGGGGAGACACTTATTACAGGCAGCTTTGCCTTTTGTCTCCTTCATAAAAAAACTACTGTATACATTAGTACAGCCTAGATGAATCTAGGCTACCACAATTATATCCAATTTACAGGCCATTCAGCAGTGCCAGCATAATATTAAATGAAATACAGAGAGGCATTCGAGCCAGTACAAGTCGGGTAAACATTTTTCATTCATTTTCTTTCTACCTGTATTTCAAAGTTTAAGCTGAGGCCATACTAAATTCTAAATTTTTTATTACAAATACTGTAGTGAAACATTTAACCGTAACTATTCCAAATATAAGATAAAATTCTTCTATAATCAATCGAATAATCACAAAACTGCTTGGTAATGGTGTAAACAGCAGACTTAAATATAGTACAGAAAAGATCAAGTGATAAATGTACTCACCCCAACTTTTTTGAGCAGAGCACCAACCCTGAAAGCAAAGATAAAGACAAAACTAATCAGTGACAACATAAAGAGCACCTTACCAACAGTGTGCCGGGCGGGGCTTCAGTCCGTCCACCAAAAAAGAAATTTTTTGCTAAATTCCGAGACAGAAGAAATCGGAAGCACGGTGATCCCGGAACAATATAGAAGTCCGTCTCGGCGTAAATGAAGAACTGGAAATGTTATATTATTATGACACATACCTGAAAGTTGCACAACAATGAGTGGGAAGCCATGAGAGACAGTCATCATTAACTGAGTAATGACGGTGTCCGCAGGTTGATGACGTGAAGATGGTAGTCCAGTAGCACTTCAATGTAAATACTTCCTGTTGAGCACCACATATAAATCCATGTCGGTGGGTAGAGATATTGCCAAGGCAAAGATTAGTTATAGAAATAATCTTTCACCATACTCATACAAGACAATATAGAACAGATGCACAGTATGCATAGCAAAGCCCAAAGGTAGACAAGCATTAATACACCGAGAACTACGTATCTCATTCACATGAACAGATTTTCACCTGCTATGATTCGCAAACCAAATAATCACAATATGTCCAGTACAGGTACAGTATGTTCGAATGTATTTAACAACAAATTAATTGAATAGAGTTCACTATTTTATTGTACAACCAAAATCAAGTTTGCCAACAGCTTTGTTAATAAACTGTGTACAGTAACTAAGTTATTATGACTTTTTGTTGACAGTTATCGTGTATTTCTAATAGACCGTGACTATAGTCGGTTTATATTCAGCTGACGGTAAACTGTCATGTCCTCACCTTACTTACTCAGCTATTATGAAGGTCTTGAAGTGAAATAAATACATATTGTACACATATATACAGTACATTAATTCAAAGACTGAGTGCTCCACACGCAGTGCGGTTCCAGGTTCACGTCCTAATGGTGGCACTTCAGGCACCCCTGTTCAGAGTTGCTTCAGGTTCTATAATTCAAGGTTTTTTAATTCAAGATCAGACCGTATGATCTGATCCTTAAATCTCTCTTGGTCTGCCCCTTAGTGAATTTCCCTCCAGGTTCACGGACTTGCATCTTTTCACTGCACATAGTTCATCCATCCTCTCCACATGGCCAAAACATCCAAATCTACTTGTATGCACTGATACTCTTGATACCTAACTGTCTCTTCAGCTCTTCACTTGATATCCTATATTGCAGTTTGGCCCCACACATGCATTACACCATTCTCATCTCGTTACATTCCATTCTGTTGATATCATCCACTTTGACAGGCCACGTTTCTGAAGCATAAGTCATTGCGTTTCTAACCCATGAAGCGTACACCTTTCCTTTCAAGGGTATAGTCTTCTCATTATTAAAATTGGCAATAGTTCTCTGAACTTACCCCAGCCACATCTAATTCTGGCAATAGTGGCGACCACGGCCCAACCACCGGCAGAGATGGTATCTCCCAAGTAGCAAAACTTATCCACCATCTCCTGCGACTCATTGTAAAAGTTCACAATCTCGAGCCGGCCATTCAACAAGAGCTCATCTTTGCATACTATACTGTACATACAAATTAGTTGTTAATAAAGAAAATAAGGTAACTTCATATTTTTTCAATGAAGTTATCGAAAAATTTGTTTCTAATGGAATGAGTTTACCATTAGCTGGACAAAAACAAACTATACAGTAGTACTATTTGGTTCACATCATAGAAGTGTCAAGAGTTAATGTTTCTTTCTGTAGATATCATACAAATGATCAACGCTTTCAGTGAATTCCGAGTTGTTGTTGTTGCTGTAACTGTCCCCCAGGCTGTCTAGCCGAGCAGCCCCAAGGTCCCGAGCAAGGCCAAGGCCATAACCGAGCGCCCCCACAAAATCCTCCCTGCTTACCACTAATAGAGCCCAGGTGACCGAAGCCACTCTAAGGCGGGGAGCTGAGGAGGGTGTGGAAACGCCCGGGAAACCAAAGCCCCACTCAATGCCCTGTGCCCATCAGCAATAATGAAGGGAAAGCTGATGAGGGGCAAAGGAAAAATGTGACGCATTGGCTCCCAATCTGCCAACCTCTAGGATGGCAGTAGGGAGGTCAATCCACGGAAGAGACGCCGTCACTTGAGATCTAGAAAATATATAAGTAAAAGGAACAGTCAGAGTAAGCTATGGGTATGCCAGAGATCGCTCAGCTTTCACTCTGATACACCAGCCCATCACCATATGACTAGAACCCAATCATCTCGCATCAGCTAGGAAAGGCCCTAGAAAGCCGCCTTGGGCTCCCCTATTTCAACTCCTTTCGGGGTTGGGCGGCCGCCCTGAATTCCGAGTTTGACTGTACAATAGAATAGAACAACCCCTGTTAACCCTTGTCTGGATGGTGATGGGCTGGTCTATCAGAATGAGACCTGAGCAATCTCTGCCATACCCATAGCTTACTCTGACTGTTCCTTTTACTTATATATTTTCTAGATCTCAAGTGACGGCGTCTCTTCCGTGGATTGACCTCCCAATCTACCAAGATTGGAAGCCAAAGCGTCACATTTTTCCTTTGCCCCTCAACTTTCTCTTCATAATTGCTGAGGGGCACAGGGCCCTGGGTGGGGCTTTGGTTTCCCGGGCGTTTCCGCACCCTCCTCAGCTCCCCGCCATGGAGTGGCTTCGGTCACCCAGGCTTAATTGTGGTCGGCAGGGAGGGTTCTGTAGGGGCGCTCTGTTATGGCCTTGGCCTTGCTCGGGGCCTTGGGGTTGTTCGGCCAGGCAGCTTGGGGAACGACAACAACAACAACAACCCTTGTCTGGCGGGGGTGGACTTAAGTCGGGCTAGAGAACCAAGGACTATGTGGCGGGGCCCGACTTAAGTCTGTGCGCAATTTTTGAGCAATAATGGCTCTGAGAGAGAGACGAGCGATGGGAGGAGCGTAGGTCGGCTCATGACCGCTCGGCACGGGTCCCGCGCGACTACTGACGTCTACTCCACACACACCCACACTCACTACCTCGCTACACAGGGAATTATGTAAGGAAATTACCGTATTTTAGGGATTTTCCCTTCGTCTTGCACGATCGTTGCAAGAGAACGCGTGGTCGTAGAAGGATGATTCTGGTGTCATTGGAAAGCTCAATTAACGCCCTTTCAGGGATACATAATTGTATTACGCTCTGGCTCTTGTTTATGCATGAAAAAGAGCACGGAAACAAGGTCGTTTAGGGTAAAACCACCCGCTTGGCGGGTAGTAGAAGTTACTGACGGGCCCGCTCGTAAGGCGTTAAATACCGGAATTGTTCACGCAAATACAATAGAACACAACCGGAAACTATGCAACAAAACTCTTCTTTGGGCGAGGTAAATACGGATTTGAGTGAGCAATGCCACATCACATTACACTCTCTACTGCCAATTAATTGTACAGTATTTGTCAGTGGCTTGATATACTGTAAGGCACAGATGCTTGTTGAGCTCACTCAGAAGCATAAATTTGCTTGACGCTATGAACAGATACTAAATGTGGGGAGATTGTAGGCACCAATCGATCAGGGCTAGACCCAGGTGAGGTTATAGGCATGTGATAAAGAGTCGCTGGAACTCCTGTTTCACTTGCTTGGCCTCTCTTACTGATTTTCTTTGTGCCTCATTTACACTGAGAGCAATCCAGCTAGCTCTCACAAACACCTCCTCCTCCTATCCACTTCACTACATTAAACATGCACACCACACTTCATTCTTCCACACCAAAATTTAAAAAAAAAAAAAAATTATGAATTGTAGCCCAGCCTCGGAGTCCCCAGGGGGGGGGACCATAAATGCCCCCTCACCCGACCGACCATCCCCTGACGACCCCACACAATTACCTGGACCTCGGCCTGTTACTCTTTCTATTAATTTCTGCAACATTCGCGGACTTTCCTCTAACTTTCACTCTGTTGAGCACCATCTCTCCTCCTACAAACCTGATCTTCTCTTCCTCACCGAAACTCAGGTGTCTGTAGCAACATCCAGCAACCCCTTCTCTGTATCCTCCTACTTTCTAAGCCAAAGGCGGATGTTGTGCATATGTGCACAACAAACTCACTTGCTCTCGTGTTCCCGATTTCGACTCCTCTGAATTCTCAACTTTATGGCTCAAACTTTCCTGTCATTCTCTTACTAAATATTTCTGTGCTGTCTATCTTTCCCCTAACTCTACCAACTTTCCCAAATTCTTTGACTATCTAAACTCTACAGTGGAACACATTCTATCCATTTCTCCTTTCTCAGAAATCTCCATCTTAGGAGATTTCAACGTTCACCACCGCCATTGGCTCTCCTCTCACACTACTGATCCACCTGGTGAACAAGCCTACGTCTTTTCTATCCTAAAAGACCTAGAGCAGTTAGTTCAGCAACCCACCCGTATCCCGGATCGCATCGGAGATCGGCCCAACATTCTTGACCTGTTTCTAACTTCTAACCCTTCTTCTTATACTGTCGATCTTTTCTCTCCTTTGGGCTCCTTCGACCATAAACTTATCTCTGTCACCTGTCCTATCTCTCCAGTACAGCCACCCGATCCTCCTAGCCGGCGGCGCTTGTGGCACTTTGGCGCTGCCGACTGGGAGGCTCTTCGGCAGTACTTCTTTGATTTCCCATGAAATTATTTCTGCTTCCATGGCCGAGGACCCTCGGAGAGTGCTGAACGCATTACCGAGGTAATCCTATCGGGCATGGAAGCATACATTCCATTCTCTTTCTCTCAGACTAATGCTAAAAAATCTTGGTTTACTCACGCCTGTTCTACTGCTGTCCGCAATAAGGAGGAAGCATTCAAACGGTACCGACGCCTTAAAACTCAAGACTCTCATTCTTCATATGTTTCTGCCCGGAATCAAGCCAAATCTGTTCTTCGACTTGCCAAACACTCTTCATCAATAATAAATGCACTGAACTATCCAACTCTAGCTCTTCCCAAGCTTTCTGGCATCTAGCCAAAAACCTCTCGAACAATTTCTCTTCCTCGTCTTTCCCTCCCCTTTCCCACTCTGATGGCACAACCATCACTTATTCCTCTGACAAAGCTAAACTCTTCGCTCAAACTTTTGCTAGAAACTCCACCTTGGATGATTCCGGTGCTATTCCTCCCTCTCCGCCCTCCTCTCTCTTACTTATGCCTAATATCCTAATCTCTTCTAAAGATGTACTTTCTACCCTCTCTGGACTTAACACTAATAAGGCGTACGGTCCGGACGGTGTTCCTCCTGTTGTTCTAAAAAACTGTGCTTCCGTGCTGACTCCCTGCCTAGGCAAACTCTTTCGTCTCTGTCTATCCTCTAACGTCTTCCCTTCATGCTGGAAGTTTGCTCACATTCAACCTGTCCCAAAGAAGGGTGACCGCTCTCAACCCTCCAACTATCGTCCAATTGCTCTTATCTCTTGTCTTTCTAAAGTTTTTGAAACTATTCTTGCTTCCAAATTTCTTAAGCATTTCTCTTCTCATAATCTGCTCTCAGATCGCCAGTATGGCTTCCTTAAGGGTCGCTCTACTGGTGATCTTCTTTCATATCTTACTAACTCTTGGTCATCCTCCTTTCGGGACTTCGGTGAGACTTTTTCTATTGCACTAGACATATCGAAAGCCTTCGATAGAGTCTGGCATAAATCTTTAATTTCTAAACTACCCTCCTTCGGTTTCTATCCCTCCATCTGTGCCTTTGTCTCTAATTCCTTTCCGGCCGTTCCATAGCCGCGGTTGTGGACGGCCATTGTTCACTTCCTCACCCTATAAACTCCGGTGTTCCTCAGGGCTCTGTCCTATCTCCTATTCTCTTTCTAATTTTTATAAATGATCTTAACTGTACCTTAATTCCCATCCATTCATACGCAGACGACTCAACCTTGCACTACTCCATTAGTTTTTCAGAACGCCCCAGCCAGCAATCCCTCAACGACAAACGTAATGAAGCCATAGAACTCTTAAATTCTGATCTAAATACTATTTCCAATTGGGGCAGAGAAAACCTTGTTAACTTTAATGCTTCCAAAACCCAATTTCTCCATCTATCTACCAGTCAGGATCTCCCAGCGGACTATCCCTTATTCTTCAACAATACAAAAATCAACCCTTCATCTTCTCTCAATATTCTTGGTGTCTCTTTTTCTTCTGCTCTCATTTGGAAGGACCATATTACCAGTCTTGCTAAGGCAGCCTCCCAGAAACTGGGTGTGCTCAACCGCCTTAGGGGGTTCTTTTCCCCTGCACAGCTTCTTGCTCTGTACAGGGGCATAGTGCGCCCTTGTATTGAGTATTGTTCACATGTGTGGGGAGGTTCCTCTCACACTGCTCTCCTAGACAAAGTTGAAAGGAAGGCCTTTCGTATCATTAACTCCCGTCCACTCACCAACTCTCTGCAATCTCTCTCTCTCCGCCGCAATGTTGCATCTCTCTCGCTATTCTATCGCTACTATAATAATCAGTGTTCCTCAGAGCTATCCCAGTGCATACCACCTCCTTTACGTAGGGCACGTGGTACCCGTCTTGCAACTCAATCCCACCCCTACTCTGTGCAACTCTCCAACCCAAGAGTGAAACGTTACTCTCAAACTTTCTTCTACTCAACAGCTGAGCTCTGGAACTCTTTCCCAGAATCAGTCTTTCCCTCTTCCTATGACTTAAATTGCTTCAAACTCCGTGTGTCCAGGCATTTTGGCTCGAACGTCCCTTGATTTTGGCCCTGTCACTCTTTCAACTATGGGGGAGGCACTCGCTATAGGCAGTTATACCTTTTGCCTCCCTCAATCACATAGGAAAAAAAAAAAAAAAAAAAAAAAAAAAAAAAGTAGGACTTTAAATTACGTTAATGGGCCATGGGAAGACGGATTGTTCGCTGTGGTCCATATCTAAGCATCAATTAAATTAATCGGATGAAAATTTTTGAACATGCATCTGTTGTCAAGATGCCTCTTTTATTTACCAATGCTTTCCTGTTTCTCGCAACCTGTACCCGTACTAGGGCCACAGGCAGTAGCGCGGTTGGTAGAGCACTCGCCTGCAAACTGGGAGGTCGAGGGTTCGAGGCTTGGGCCAGCCAGTGTGCGTTATTGGCAGACGACACACTGCTGTTGGTGGACCGGCGCTGTGTAGCAATCTGTGTCAACTGTCCACTGAAGTCCCTGAAACATCAGGGCACCCTACCTAGCCCCGCTCTTGATCAAGGTGGTAAAAGCTTCATCATAGGTTTCTTTATAAAGTACTGTACCTACATTGCCACACCATATGAGAATGAGCCCAAAGTTAGTGCTAAAGGGCTAAATATGGGATGACCCGGAACCGATTCCACATTATAACATGGTATCCAATTGCATGAAATCCAAGCGTAGAACACAATGGTCAAAATGTAACACCCACGCTGTTGAGAAAAGCTTGTAAAAACTGTAAGATAGAATTGTTTAACCCTTCCAGCCCGGGTGTCATTTTAAAATGACACCAAAACAAAAGGGCCGGAACCCGGGTGTCATTTTAAAATCTTTGTGCTTGAAAGCGTGCTTCAAAATTTGCGCGGCCAATTTTGGCATGGTAGGAGCGACCGCAGCGCCACCAAGCCTCAACTACTAGTGTTATCAGTTTGTACGTGGCCGCCATAGCGAGTAATACTGAAAAAATGTTTTCCGACGTGTCCGATTCGTTGCAACCTCCCGCGGGCCCCAGTGCTACCCCACTCGCAACTTCAACGCCTGTTCCAACCGAGAAGAGAGCTCAACAAAAGAAAGTTAAGCGTTTGTTGAGTGATAGCGCTATACAGCGACAACAAAGTGATGAAGAGAGCAGTGGCGAAAGCTTGGTGGACAAGGTACAATTTATAAGTGAAAGTGAAGACGATTTCGTGGGCTTTGGAGACGACGATAATGTCGATTTATTTGAGGGGGAGACAGTAGTGATGATCCTGATGTGGAAGTGTTTCAGGAAGGTGCCATTGAGCTTCCCAGTGTGCTAGAACCTAGGCCTACCCCCTCGCCATCTTTGCTAGGTCAGCCTAGGCCTAGCCCTAGCCCTACCCCAGGACCTTCCCCTTTGCCTGCCCGTACGCCCTTGAAAGTGGGCAAATATTTCTACAAACAATCATTGATCAAAAGTGCAGCTAAAAAAGCACGCAGGGCAGCCGCAGAAAAGCATAAGGAAGCTGAAGATAGCGATAATGACGCCGACCCTGGCCTAGCAACCACCCGCATTCCATTGTCCCGACGCCTTGACACGGGACGCCGCGTGGGTGACCCACAGCCCTCGCCTTCATCTCTCGTTCAGGATGACCAAAGGGCCTCTTCAAGTGGTATTGGTGATGTGCCACAGGCCTCAACACACCGCAGAGCATTATTTCCTGCTGAAAAGCCCTCGGCTCGCCGCAAAAGGAGCCCAACTCCCGAGGCCTCGGCTCCCATTCTTGAAGGTCCCGCAGCCTCCCGCGCCCCACACCGCCGACGCCCGGTCACTTCTTCACCAGAATTGTCTCCTGAGGAGGATCCTGACGACCCCAACATTGCCCCAGATGACCTGACGTCGCCTGAGGAGGAAGAGGAACAGGAAGAGGAAGAGGATGTGCCGACAAATCGAGGGAGAGGGCGAGGTCGTGGACGTGGTCAGCGTGCCGACGCCGCTACCCCTGGGCCTGGGCCTGGGCGTGGGCGTGCAGGGCGTCCGCCTGACCAAGGGCGTGTGCCAGGGCGTCCAGGGCGTGTGCCTGCTGCAGCACGACCTCGAGCATCAGCATCCGACCTGTTTGTGTGGACAGATGGAGCTGATTTTGAGCCAGATTGTCCTGCCTTTGACGAGGTACAGATGGGTTCTGGGGTGTCACCAGCATATCCCTGTGGCCCAGATGCTACCCCCAGTGAACTTTTCTGTGGCTTCTATGACAATGAAGTCATGGAATATCTCGTCAAAGAGACAAATCACCACCATGCTATCTGTGCCAACTTTCTTGGGAGGAAGACCAGTGCCAAGATGGTGGCATGGAGAGCTCTCACTGTGGCAGAACTATATGTGTTCTTGGCACTCACAATGCTGATGACTCATATAAGGAAGCACATTCTGGCTGACTACTGGATCACTGGCGACATCATAACGACTCCATCATTTGGCAAATACATGTCCAGGGACAGGTACTTCGACATCCTCTCCTATCTCCACCTGACAAACAACATGGCAGTCCACCTTCCCGACTCATTATGGAAGATCAGGAAGCTGTGTGACATGATACGTCATCGGTTCACCACATACCTGATTCCTTTCCAGAAGATGTGCCTCGACGAGTCTCTGGTCCTGTTCCGTGGTAGGCTGC
This sequence comes from Paralithodes platypus, assembly GCA_032716605.1. Classification (NCBI taxonomy): domain Eukaryota; kingdom Metazoa; phylum Arthropoda; class Malacostraca; order Decapoda; family Lithodidae; genus Paralithodes; species Paralithodes platypus. Next base: position 19,170,638 of record CM064541.1, read on the forward strand.
AATTCCGACAGTATATCCCGTCCAAGAGACACCGCTTCGGCATCAAGCTCTTCGTCCTCTGCGACTGCTTGACGGGGTATGTGCTGGACTTTATAGTCTACAGCGGCAAGGCTGGAGAAGTTGTGACTGACCCTCTCATTGGTTTTGGTGGCGCTGTAGTGAAGAAGATGATGGAGAGGCACTTCAATAATAACCACATCCTCTACACAGATAATTATTACACGTCGCCTCTCCTGACCAAGTACCTCCATGACCGCAAGACCGGAACTGTCGGCACAGTCAAGGGCAAAAGGAAGGGCATGCCAGGCTACCCAACCAAGACGAAGAAGGCTGACATCTTCCACAAGAAGAGTGGCCCCATCCTCTCCATCCACTGGCATGACCAGCGCAAGGTCAACCTCCTCACACACATGCCACAAGGCCCAGATGGTCGCCACAGGGAAGGTGGACCGAAGAACCAAGAACCCCGTCCAAAAACCAGCTGCTGTCCTGGATTATAACATCAACATGCGCCTCGTTGACAAGTCCGACATGCAGATGGGCTTCATCGACTGCCTGCGAACATCTTGCAGGTGGTACAAGAAGTTTATCCTGCATACGGTAGATATGTCGATCCTCAATGCCTACAACATCTACCGTCTGAGGACTCCAGGAGCCAAGAAGTACAAGTCCCTGCGGAAGTTCCACAAGCAGGTGCTACTTGAGCTCCTGGTTAAACATGCGGGTACACCAGGCAGGCCAATACAAGGACCAGGCCACCTTGACAGAACGGGGTGTGCTGAATTCTTCAGGAAGCACCAGCTCAGCGCCCTTCCTTTCAAAGCACCAGGTAGTGTTAGGAGTCAGAAGAGGTGCCATGTGTGCAGCCACACAACTCGCAGACCCCGCAAACCCACAAAAACCACTTGGGAATGCCTCGAGTGTCAAGTTGGACTGTGTGCTGGCACCTGCTTCAACGACTTCCACACTCTAACAAACTTTTGAAGTGGAAGTGACAACAGTGAAAGTGACACTCAAATGTAGGCTAAGAATAATAATATAACTAAGTATAAGTGAAAAGGACACATGAGTAATAATAAGTGCCTTCAATAACAATATGAACAAGTGAAAGTGACACTAAAATATATATTTCTAACAATAAATAAGTGAAAATGACACTCAATAAGCCTAGGCCAGTCAAAGTGACAGTATAATAATAATAAAACTAAGTATAAGTGAAAGAGACACACACAAGTAATAATAAGTGCCTTCATAACAATATGAATAAGTGACAGTGACACTATATATTATTAGCTTACCTAACAATACATAAAAGGGAAATGACACTACCAATTATCAAAGTCCAGTGAAAGTGACACTAATAATCATAATAATATAATAAACGAAGTAATAAGTGACAGAGACACAAATAAGTTCATATAAATAACTTTATTGAGTGAAAATAACATAATAACTATAATAAATGACAGAATAACCAATAAAACACTATCAAATCGCATCCTGGCATAATTGCGGGTGGAGCGACGAGTGCAACTGGGCGTCGTAGCCGGGGCCGCGGTTGAGTGTTCGGACGCGCCGAGGTAAATACGCGGCAAAAGTTACCTCCACTTCCATCACCATCACTCCGGAACCAGTTGAGCTAGAGAGCTCTACTCAACGCCATTCTACGCAGGAAGGTAAGGCGCTCATTTCTATATATGTTTGATTAATGTAGGTCATATATTAAGCGAGATTAGCCTTAGTTTACTTTTGTTGATATTCGACCAGATCGCCCGGATACGAGCTCTGTCATTAGGAGAGCCTGCCCGGGCCAGGAGGGTTAAAAAAGCAAAAAATTTAAAACGACAATTAGTTTCACTCTTGAAGTTGTTCCATTAACCGCATTAGTAAGGGCAAAGTTCAAACCCTCATACATAATGAAAATTCATATAAGTAATATAAAGTATCATCCCGCAATTCGCATGTACAGTACAGTATTTGGTCCCAAAACCAAACTCGCGAAACTATAAAACGCGAAAACATAATACATAACCTTGTGGGAAAAATTATCTATTGGTAACGGGCACCATGGAACGTCAAACTTTTTCTCAATTTAATTTGTATAGTAAGATCTCGCATCTCGAAAGCAATAAGGACCGAAAATACTTCCGAGATTCAAATTTGCGAGATGCGAACTTCTTATGGGGAAAAATACAAAAGTGACTGGAGAATTGGCAGGTAACCCACACCAAATCTGACAATGACCACTTTTGACACCGAAAATCAGACATATAGCATTTCACACACATCGATAATGAGTACCATACATTATGTCGACGTGATCAATATTTTACGGTACGTGCGTGCATACTGTATTTACCTAATTGTAGTTTACAGGAGTTGAGCTAAGCTCGTGTTGTCCCGTCTCTCAGTCTACTTTTTATCCAATTTTTTCTTGAAAATATGGATGTTCCTTGCCCCTACCACCTCCTCCTCCAGCCCATTCCATTTGTCAATACATCTATAGGGGAAGCTAAACTTCCTGATATCGTTCTTGCAGGTAGGTCTTTTTACTTTGTAGCTGTGGCCTCTAGTTATTCCTGTATCCATAATTAATATATCCTCCCTATCCAGCCTCTCCAGCCCCCGGGTGCATTTGTACATCATTATCATGTCTCCCCTCTCTCTCCTCTCTTTTAAACTCGGTAGATTTAATTTGTCTAGCCTCCCTTCATATGGCAGTTCTCTGAGACTTGGAACCAATCTAGTAACTGCTCTCTGGATTCTTTCTAACTTGTGAATATGCTTCTTTAGATGTGGGGACCACACCACTGCTGCATACTCCAATCTTGGTCTAATCATACTCTTCATAATTTTCGCTACCATGGTCTCATCCAAGTAGTTCAGAGCAACTTTCATATTCCCGGCCATTGCATACATTCCGCTAAAGAGCTTGTTAATATGTTTCTCTGGCGACAAATTATCTTGTATAATCAACCCTAAATCCTTTTCTTTTTCGGCCTTGCTAATTATATTATCTCCCATCCTGTACTCCCAATTTGGTCTATTCACACTTCTTCCCATATTTAACACATTTACTTATATTAAATTTCATTTTCCACTTGGTGCTCCATTCATATATTTTATCTAAATCCCCTTGCAGCTCCTCACAACTACTTTTATTTGTTGTCTCATAATTTTTACGTCGTCTGCAAACATTGACATGTAGGAATTTATGCCTATCGGCAGGTCATTCACGTACATAAGGAACATGAGAGGTGCCAACACAGATCCCTGCGGAACACCACTCTCAACTTTCCGCCACGATGAGTAAGTTCCTCTAATGTTGGTCCTCATTTCCCTATCTTAAATAGCTCCATCCATTTCAGCAAACTCCCCCTGACACATCCTAGCGTCTCAAGCTTAGATAACAATCTCTTATGTGGTACCTTATCGAATGCTTTGGAAAGGTCTAAGTAGACGCAGTCCACCCATCCGCCTCTTTCTTGGAGTACATCTATCACCCTACTGTAATAACATAGCAAACTGGTAACACAAGATGTCCCTTCTCTGAATCCAAATTGCTTTGGGGTTATTATCTTCTTTCTCTCCAACATTTTCATCCATCTCTTCCTAATTAGCTTTTCACAAATCTTGCATACAATACTAGTAAGTGTATATGTGTATGTGCGGGAAGGGGGGTTGGCGAGGGGGCGTTTATAGGGAGTGACGTAACATCCACGTGATTTGTAATTTACGGTGTGTGTGTGTGTGTGTGTGTGTGTGTGTGTGTGGGGAAAAGTGGGGAGGGAGAGGAAGCATAGGGAGTGACGTAATATCCACGCGAACGAAAATTTAAGGTGCGTACGTCTATGTCTGTGGGGAGGGGGATATAAGGAGTGAAGTAACATCCACATAATTTATATTTTATAGTGCATGCAAGAGTATGCCTAATCACCAACTATGTATGTGTAGGGAGGGGGGGGGATAGGGAGTGGCGTAAAATCCCCGCAATCGATAATTCAGTAAACTCTTTTATCGAAAATTTGAATATCCAAAAATTTCAGTTAACCAGTGTTTTATATTCGTATTTTTCACTAGTTTTCACTTATTTAAGCCTCTCTGGGTGCTTAACCCACTGAGCCCCAGCGACGCACTGTTTGTGTCAGCAATGTATATAACGCTGGCGGGTGCCCGACCCCGAAAGGGGTTGAAATAGGGGAGCTATCCCCCCGCCAAAGGCGGCTTTCTAGGGCCTTTCCTAGCTGATGCTGAGAGGATTGGGTTCTAGTCATGTGGTGATGGGCTGGTCTATCAGAGTGAGAACTGAGCGATCTCTGCCATATCCATAGCTTACTCTGACAGTTCCTTTTACTTATATATTTTCTAGATCTCAAGTGGCGGCGTCTCTTGCGTAGATTGACCTCCTAATCTACCAAGATTGGAAGCCAAAGCGTCACATCTTTCCTTTGCCCCTCAACTTTCTCTTCATAATTGCTGAGGGGCACAGGGCCCTGGGTGGGGCTTTGGTTTCCCGGGCGTTTCCGCACCCTCCTCAGCTCCCCGCCATGGAGTGGCTTCAGTCACCCAGGCTTTATTGTGGTCGGCAGGGAGGGTTCTGTGGGGGCGCTCGGTTATGGCCTTGGCCTTGCTCGGGGCCTTGGGGCTGTTCGGCCAGGCAGCTTGGGGGAAAAACAACAACAACAACAACGCTAAACCCCAGCGATGCATACGTCTGCGTCAGTGTTAATTACTCCGGTCCTATGGCACCTAGAGGGCTCAGATTTGTATGGGAACTGTGGAAGTATCCCACACAACCTTGACGATGGTTGAAAACTCTCAAAGTCCAACCGCGTGAGCGTGCAAAAACATGCTTTTTGGGTGTTTTTGCCTTCAATTTTTTACTCTTGTAAAATCCATTTTCGGGGGCTCCGTAGGACCAATTTTTGACCTTTTTGATTGTTTTTTTGTGGTTTTTCCTTCATTCCTAACCCATTCGCTATTGTTTCTGGATTTTTTGTTTTTCAAAACCTGCCGGTCCCTGGGTGTACATTTATTTATATTTAGCTGGGGCTCAGTGGGTTAACCTCTTAAGTGCGCAGGTGGGGTAGTGGCCACCCCTCCCTGTGCGGAGGTATTTACACCGTTTCCTTTACTCAAATCGTCATCGTACCATAAATATCATTAATACTTATCCATATAAAGCTATTAGATTAATCAATAACCCTGCAATCACACAGGACCTTCCTACATTATCCATACGAAGAAACGTTGCATCCCTTGCATTATTCTACAGATATTTTCACAGCAATTGTTCCGAGGAACTTGCTTCAATTGTGCCGCCTCTCCACATCTTTCCCCGTAGAACTAGGGCGGCTGAGAGTGCCCATGAATTTACACTTTCTCCTCCACAATGCAGAACTTCTGCTTATCAGAATTCATTTATCCCCAGAGCTACTACTCTTTGGAATTCACTTCCCTCGAATTGCTTTCCACAAACTTATAATCTACAAATGTTTAAATCCAGTTGTTACAAACATTTTATGAATGGAGGATGCCTTTAGGCACATGGACCTTTTTGTTTTATCTGTGTTTTTCCTTCCTCCGTTCATTGCCTCTTAAAAAAATAAAATAAAATAAAAAAATATGCGCCTAATTTACGTTGATTATGAAGATATTAACCTGTTACAACAATAAAACAAGTGGAAACAGCGTTTGGCTGGTCAAAATCGGGAAATGAGAGCGTGAGTTATAGTCATCGAGTGCGAGCCAGCCTGCCAACATCCACCCCTCACGACGTCTGGAGAGACACTGTCGTGTAGTTGTCTCTCTCTCTCTCTCTCTCTCTCTCTCTCTCTCTCTCTCTCTCTCTTTCATTCGCTTGGTAACACATACAAGCACAGCCTGCTTATGACTCGCTATTGATAGCACGAAAATATACCGCCGAAATAAGGGAATAACAGAGAAAATAGGTGATAATTGAAGGGTGGGGGGGGGGGGGGATGTGGAGTGATATTTGGCATGCCCCCCAAAAAAAAAAAAAAAAAAAAAAAAAAAAAAAAATGATACCGGGCTAGTTTAACCCTCCAGTCCCGGCTATGTATTATACAGTAAACCCTCGCTATCTCGGACTAATTGGGGGGAGACCCAGTCCGAGATGACCGAAAATCCGAGATGTCCGAAGTCCGACTTATGTCCGACTTAAGAGAGGAAAATGTCCGAATTGGAAGAGGGAGTCCGAGCCACCAGAGAAAACGGAGACTTTCCTATCACTAACAACGTTGATTCAAGATAAATTACAGTGCCTGTACAGTATCCAGCAGACATATATTATAAATATCACTTTACTTCTCCATTTCACTGTCCTTCTCCACCTCACTGTAGCCTTAGATCTCGGAATTTGCCCTTAGATCTCGGAATTTTTCGAGATATATGACACCTGTCCGACAGACCATGTGGGCCCTCAGAGTTTTCCCCTTACATCTCGGAATTTTCCGAGATATACGGCGAACTTTCCGAGAGGCCGATGCCAGTTCGAGTAGTCCGGGTTTCCGACTTCTAGAGGTCCGAGATAGCGAGGGTTTACTGTATATATATTCCCCGAAACCCGGGTGTTTTGGCCGAAAAACGTCTAGGCTAGGCTACCGTATATTTGTTAATCTGACTGCTTTCCGCATTCCCAAGCGTAGCTGTGTTATTTACCTGTAGAATGGCGTTAAGTAGAGCTCTCAAAGTCAACTGGTTGATTTGTGATGATGATTTCATTGGAGATAACTTTATGGCAAAAACAGCCACTTTACACTACTTTTCGATACTTAACAACAACATACAGGCACACACGAACAAGCGACGCTCTCCTTCTTGTGGCCGGAGATGCGGGGCGTCGGTCCAGCCGGCTGTTGTTTACATGCGTCGGACCGACGCCTCGCACACGAAGCTCACAGGCTTTCAACCACTGGGTGTTCAAGAGCCTTTCCGGGTACCTGTTTTATGCTTTTTTATGGGCGTTCAAGAGCCCTTCCGTGTTGTAGGGGTTAAATGTTTTTTTTTTTTAGGCCTTGGATTATATAAGGTGTTCCGCAGCGCACCGGTACACCTTATATTAGTGGATCCGCACTTGCTGGGTTAATTGCATCAATTTAACCCCTTTGAAGTAGATATAGCTTGAATTAGATGATAATTTGAAGTTAAGACAGCCTAGAAATGGTTTTAAATGCATTGAAAACAGTATATTTAGCCATTTGTATACATATTTAGCTCTATATAGAAGGAATCTCGTTTATCTAAAATTTCAAAAGACTCATGATTTTTGGATAAAAGGGAGTTTACTGTATAAGGTGTGTTCACTTTGCTTGTTCGTCAAGGGGATTCCACGCAATGCGAGCTAAGCTCATTATTATCGCGCCTCCTTAACTGGGAATGTACTGCGTGAAATGCATGTCAAGTGTTTATGTATCGTTGGAATGGCTGTGGATGTGTTTGTAGTCTGTATTTTAGCCAATTGGCGACATCTGGAAACGAAGGCTTAGGGTTAATCTGTGCGGTGCCATTCTCACCCGAAGGCTTAGGTTGACCAGTAGCTTAGGTTGACCAGTACGATACCCATCTCACCTTGTAACCAATCACCAACCCCAGATGGGACGTCACAACTTCGTCCACTTATTCCAGGTTCCTATTTATACTGCTAGGTGAACAGAGGCTACACCGTTAGGAGACTTGCCCAAATGTCTCTTCCCCGCCCGGGTCTCGAACCCGGGACCTTCTGGTTGTGAGCCAGACGCGCTATCAGTTACATACATACATACATACATAAAATTTTAAGACTGAGTGTTCCACACATAAGTGCAGTTTCAGTCTCTTGTCCTAATGGCGGCATTCCAGGCAACCCTGTTAAGGGCTGCTTCACTTGTCAAGTTCTTGGATTTGAGATCGGCGCGTATAGTCCGATCCCAGGTCTTCCTCGGTCCACCCCTTGGTGCAGCTCCCTCCACAATCACAGACCTGCATTTTTTCACCCAATTTTGTTCACGCCACGCCACGGGGAGGTGTGCGTGCATATGTGTGTGTTTGCTCCTATTAAAAGCAATGTCTGTATGAAGTTAGAACATGTATGTATGTACGGTACTGTATATATATATACTCTGGCACATACTCCATAGCTGGGGGTGGCCGACTCGAGACAGAGCCTGAACAGAAACAACATATGAAGCTCCAAATCTTAGCGTCCGGGACCACTTTCGTATTCCCTCGCCCCATACTTTGTCTCGTCTAGTAGGTGAATTGTATAAGGGGAGGAGGATTCCTAGCCCCCTGACCACAGAATGAAAATAAGACAGTAAAAGAGATAGACAGAAATAGCTAGGGTTGGGTAGAAGAGCTGGATGGTGCCCACATTACTAAATTAAGAGTTGATGCTAGGACGTATGAAAATGTATCGGACATGTGTGAGGTAATGAATAACAAATTGGGGTCAGTTTTTACTAGAGAGGAAGATTTTGACGAACCACAGGCGGGAGTACTGGAGAGTGGTCTTCGTAAGATTGAAATAACTAGAGATGAGCTGTTATCTGCGATGAGAGGACTTGAAGTAAGGAAAGCTATGGGACCGGATGAAGTGTCTGCCTGGGTTTTAAAGGAGTGTGCAGAGCAATTAGTGGAGCCAGTGAGGGACATAATTCAAGCTTCCTTAGATAAAGGACAGGTTCCTGTTGAATGGAAAAGAGCTAATATCATCATTCCGATATACAAGAATGGAAACCCTGAGGACCCTCTAAACTATAGACCAGTTTCACTTACTAGTATTGTATGCAAGATTTGTGAAAAGCTAATTAGGAAGAGATGGATGAAAATGTTGGAGAGAAAGAAGATAATAACCCCAAAGCAATTTGGATTCAGAGAAGGGACATCTTGTGTTACCAGTTTGCTATGTTATTACAGTAGGGTGATAGATGTACTCCAAGAAAGAGGCGGATGGGTGGACTGCGTCTACTTAGACCTTTCCAAAGCATTCGATAAGGTACCACATAAGAGATTGTTATCTAAGCTTGAGACGCTAGGATGTGTCAGGGGGAGTTTGCTGAAATGGATGGAGAGCTATCTAACAGATAGGGAAATGAGGACCAACATTAGAGGAACTTACTCATCGTGGCGGAAAGTTGAGAGTGGTGTGCTGCAGGGATCTGTGTTGGCACCTCCCATGTTCCTTATGTACGTGAATGACCTGCCGATAGGCATAAATTCCTACATGTCAATGTTTGCAGACGACGTAAAAATTATGAGACAAATAACAAATAAAAGTAGTTGTGAGGAGCTGCAAGGGGATTTAGATAAATTATATGAATGGAGCACCAAGTGGAAAATGAAATTTAATATAAGTAAATGCCATGTGTTAAATATGGGAAGAAGTGTGAATAGACCAAATTGGGAGTACAGGATGGGAGATAATATAATTAGCAAGGCCGAAAAAGAAAAGGATTTAGGGTTGATTATACAAGATAATTTGTCGCCAGAGAAAAATATTAACAAGCTCTTTAGAGGAATGTATGCAATGGCCGGGAATATGAAAGTTGCTCTGAACTACTTGGATGAGACCATGGTAGCAAAAATTATGAAGAGAATGATTAGACCAAGTTGGGAGTATGCAGCAGTGGTGTGGTCCCCGCATCTAAAGAAGCATATTCATAAGTTAGAAAGAATCCAGAGAGCAGTTACTAGATTGGTTCCAAGTCTCAGAGAACTGCCATATGAAGGGAGGCTAGACAAATTAAATCTACCGAGTTTAAAAGAGAGGAGAGAGAGGGGAGACATGATAATGATGTACAAATGCACCCGGGGGCTGGAGAGGCTGGATAGGGAGGATATGTTAATTATGGATACAGGAATAACTAGAGGCCACAGCTACAAAGTAAAAAGACCTACCTGCAAGAACAATATCAGGAAGTTTAGCTTCCCCTATAGATGTATTGATAAATGGAATGGGCTGGAGAAGGAGGTGGTAGGGGCAAGGAACATCCATATTTTCAAGAAAAAATTGGATAAAAAGTAGACTGAGAGACGGGACAACACGAGCTTAGCTCAACTCCTGTAAACTACAATTAGGTAAATACAATTAGGTTAGGTAAATACATCTCAGTCTGGCCAGGTGGACTCTGTCCTCGCGAGGAAGGGAGGACTCAAAAGGATGGATTTCGGGAGGTCATACATGCAGCTGCGTGCCGTCTTTGAGTAATTGGATGGAATGGCGAGAGATATGAGTATGGATGTGCTTCTGGAAGCTGGTTTGGGGTGGGCAGGGAGGGAGAGATGACAGTATTTGTGTGATATCATGTGCTGGGTGTTGTTTTGATGTTCCTTGGTGTATGTGGGTGTGTTGCCATGTAGTGTAGTGGATGGTGTTGGTTTGTGGAGGCTGCAGCCAGGAATTGAGTGCCTCTCATGTCCAGGTGGTCTTTGACTTTGAAGGCTTTGATGTCTTGATGTAGGTGATCTGTAGGTGTAGTAGCTGTGCAGCCTGTGATGATTTTTAGGGCTTTGTTTTGGATGGTCTGTAAGGTCTTGTGATGTGTTTCAGCTAGGTTAGAAGCCCAGGCAACCAGTGTACTGTATTCAGCTCAATCATACTGAACAGGTGCTAGTATTCACATTATAAATGAAACGTTGGTCTACTGCACTTCTGATATTCGTCATTACAGAGAGGGGTTGGCAGGCCATGGGAGTGAGAGTCATGTAATAACTCTCCCAGTGTGGGATCGATCCCTGGCTCTCCCGCGTACCACTTTGGAACGCTACTGCATACTCCACGCCTGTTCTGGTACACTAAATAAAGAGGGACAGAGCTCCACACAATGACACATAGAAAGCACCGATGAAGTGATTGAGGTAAACCGAGAATTGCAGCGATTGATTGCGGATATTCATAGCTTGCCCTGGATTATATGAGTGTAAAGGATTCAAGGTCCCTTTGCTTTTTCTTTCATTTATTTTGTCTCATTTGTTTTGTTTGCATATTTTCTTAGTGTTTTATGTTTCTATATGCCACTTGACTTATTTGGGACACACAGATTATGAACCCATGGCACCGGGATGGCTTCATGAGCGTCCATGGCAAGTTTGCAACGCACAGCCCAGATGGCCTAATGATCAATCATTATGAGTTATTATAGGGCTGTAGTGTAAACCCACATAGCCAAGATGGCCATCCTGGAGGACAAATAGAGTCTTCAACACGAAGCCCGGATGACCTCCTGGGTTCCTGGAGCTAATACAGGACTATAAAACCACAAAAAAATGCATTAGAGAAAGCTTAGTTGTCAAGGCGGGCGGTGCGCAACACACAACAAAACACACACACAGCGAGTCAGTCAACTGGTGATTGCGTCACAGCTCAAAACAATCAATCGATAATTTTCTGCAGTCCGAATCGATGCATGAAAGCAGTGGACAGTGACTTACCAATGGTTACAATGGTGAAAGATATTAACAACAATCAATATTCAAGCCGCAATGGCAGCCGCGCAATCGAATGAGTCTAGTCACGGGACCAAAACAATAAATAAATTTTCCTCCTCAAACGAGAACAACTTCGCGACCGCCATAACTTAACCTTTTATTTTCACTATAAAAACTGAACCACTTGGTGTAGAGTGTTATAGTCTTGACCATTCGCAAGATAACAATGTGCTGAATTTTGATCTACTGTATATCTAACCTAGGTTAGGGCTTTTTTTAGCGTACACTAATGAATACAACAAATATTACAAAAATTTGCAGATGGGAGTATTGAAAGGCACCGTGAGACATGGGATAATATCGGTGCAAGAAAGGTTAGGGTGTCAGGCAGGCCATAAATAAACCCCACTCTGGCTCATTCATTGGGGTGTCTGCTACAGGTACGCAAACCAGCGATCAATACATTTCCAATGGTGTCTGGACCCATGCACACAAGCAGTGTACAGGTACATAACAATGGTTACAATGGTAAAATAAATCAATAATCAATATAAAACTATCAATACTTGCATGAGTGTTTATAATAAGCTGAAGTATTATCCCGGCCAAACGTTAGAATAAAAACATGACAGGTAGGCCAAAACTATCCTATCATTTTCACCATCAAACAAGAACCACTTGGTGAAGAGTCTTTTAGACTTCAACATTCTCAAGATAACTGTGAGTGTTGCATTTGATTTATAATTTTCCTAGATTAGGTCATTTCATTGCGGAGAAATGAATATATGAACATCACAAAATTGATGAAAACTTCCCGGATACGAGTGGCGCGAAATTTCAAAGCTGGCCGGGCGACGAGGGTTAATGAAAGAAAAAAAGTATAATACAAAGTTACTAAAATAATAGACCACATGCATAACTGTACTACTCAATCAGCATGAATTAGTATACCTTTAATATTTCACAGCCTTTGGACCGAAAATTTCCATACAATTTCAATTTCTGAAATAAGACATGGAAATATAACTAATATCTACGCAGCATGACATTTTTTTTAACCCATGAAATTCACCAAGGGGTGCGGCAATCCCGAAAAAATTTGACTTTCGCAAAACAGGACGAAAAGTACATAAACGTATTTCAAATACACACCTACAGTAGATCCTAACACGAGTATATTTTGTACAAAAATGATGCAGTTATAGTGTGGTTGTGGGCAGAAGACATAAGTTACATGGTTAGCACGCATACGCAATGAGACTGAGTAGAGTGCGGAGCTCGCACCGCGCCGCCCAGGCGTCCTAAGAAAGGATCCTCTCTTAAAACTACAGTACCTAGAACTGCGTTGTTGTTGTTGTTGTTGTTGTTGTTGTTGTTGTTGTTGTTGCCGTTCCCCAGGCTGTCTGGCCGAACAGCCCCAAGATCCCGAGCAAGGAAAAAGCCATAAACGAGCGCTCCCACAAAACCCTCCCTGATTGCCACTAATAAAGCCCGGGTGACCAAAGCCACTCCAAGGCGGAGAGCTGAGGAGGGTGCGGAAACGCACGAGAAACCAAAGCCCCACCCAAGGCACTGTGCCCCTCAGCAATTATGAAGGGAAAGTTGAGGGACAAAGGAAAAATGTGACACTTTGACTCCCAATCTCCCAACCTCCAGGTTGCCAGTAGGGAGGTCAATCCACGGAAGAGATGCCTTCACTTGAGATCTAGAAAATATATAAGTAATAGGAACAGTCAGAGTAAGCTAAGGGTATGGTAGAGATCGCTCAGCTCTCACTCTGATAGACCAGCCCATCACCATCCTAGAACTGCATGATAGCTAACATTGTTGTCATGGCGGGCAGTCCACGCAACTCACAACAACATACCCTCTCAGTAAGTCTGCCTGGGATACTGTATTGCAAGCACAGCCCAAGGTAAGCGATCCATAGTTTTCAGGCGTCTGAATCGATGCACACAAACTGTTCAGGGACATATTTTAAGAGTCGTTACAATGGTGAAATATATCAACCCTAAATAATCAATAATTAATATAACCGATAATAATCCATAAATAAAAATCATTAGTTGCAAGAGTACTTAGGTGAAGCCGTGTGCCAGCCAAACGTTAAAACGAAAATGGACAGACAACACGCAGCTGCATGCACGACCTCCCGAAATCCATCCTTCCGAATCCTCCCTTCCTCGCGAGGACAGAGTCCACCTGGCCAGGCTGAGATGCGGACACCATCCAGCTCTCCTGAGCTATCAGAAGAGACTGGATGACTCCGTTGTCGACGCCTGCACGGGATGTAACACAGCACCCCATACCATTAAACACATCATAGAAGACTGCATTTCACACAACCACTTACGCCAACAACACAATCTACACTCAATGAGAGCTCTGTGGGAAAGCCCGATCGTGGCCATGGCCTTCCTCAGGGACTCGGGGCTGTTCGGCCAGGCAGCTTAGGGAACAACAACAACAACAACAACGACGAAAATGGACACATAAGCAAGCGACCACCAAAACTAGCTTGGTATTTTTACCATCAAACCTGAACCACTTGGTGTACAATCTTCTTGTCTTTCCCATTCACAAGATAACAGTGAGTGCTACATTCTGATATACTGTGTTGGTGGTGTAATGGTTTAGATGCTTATGTTCTAGGTGTGGTGTCCCGAGTTCGAATCCCGGGAGGACCATATGCTTTCATTAGTTTATTCAAGTGCATTGAGGTTTGTAATTGATGATTAATGTTAAGAACGGGGTGTTACTTAATACATCTATCCTAGGTTAGGTAATTCTTTGCTGAGATATGAATACGTGAAAATTCCAAAATTCACTGAAAAACTCCAAGGTGCAGTGTGGCGCGAAAGTTGAAAGTTAGAACAGAGCTAGAACGAGTTGAAAAATGCAAAAAATCGTGAACGTGCCTGCTCAGGGCGCCCTGGAAATTACAAGCTGCCCCGGACGCAGGGATTAACCCTTCACTCACCGGGCATAACTTAAGGAAGTTTTGATAAGTTTTTTTTTATCTTACTCATTAATAAAATTGTCTATCCCAGCCGATTCCTAAATTCGCGCCACTAAAAACGTTTACTATCACTCGTTGTTCACCTACAATTATCGCCTTTACCGTACTTTACTATGCATCAGAAGATAAAATGAAGGCAATACTACAATACAATATTACTGAAAGAAACACCATGAAACCTCTCTTGATTATAATGAAAATATAAATATTAGGAATGTTTCTCAAATAAAATGGTGATTTTCCGCCCTTAAACTTAAGATATTTTGGAAACTCACTAAATGACTACTATCTATGAGTTTGTAATACAAAATCACAAGTATTATTTCCGCTGTTTTCGATGGTTCATTCAGGAATATTGTATCATCAATAATGGATTTTATATACCATCCATCCATCCATCCATATGCTCAGGCCAAATCCCCACTTTTCCTATTTTTATATTTTGTTTTCTATTTAATTCTATTTATTTTTATATTTTGTTTTCTATTTAATTCTATTTTATTTTTATTTTTTTTCTTGGGGGTGGCCGCCTCAAGACAGAGCAAGAACAGGGAAAACCCAAAACACAACATAAAACAAAGAACAAACACAGACAAAACACAAACTCACACACATCTAGGTCACCCAGGAGAAGACCCAGAGACCAGGGTCACCAAGGTCGCTCCAGCACTCCTCCGGCCATTTTTCGCTCATATAATACGACCGCACAATGAAGAACAAAATCCCAGAGATCAAAAGATATCCTGGATTCCAGAAGGATCGTCACACTCAGGGGGCCCATACCTTCAGGAAGGATTTTGGCAATTCACGGGTTGACCAACTACAGTCAGTCCCCCTAATGCTGTACACTTATCCTCAGTCCGCGTTTACCCTATTCCGCGCCGAGGGGTAAAAAAGGTACTCAAAATCCCTAAAACACGTATTGACCCCACAATACATGAATCACGGTTGAAGAGTGGTGTAAAAATGCTGTTTTTTGGTATTCCGCGCCACCCCCCTCCCTACTCCGCGCGCACACCCCTCAGCACCGGGAAGACGGTGACGTCACGAGGGCATTGTGGGAGACGCTTCCTTCTCAGTCCCGATATCCTTAAGTGTCCGTGCGCTGAGACTTGACCCATTTATTGTGTAACTTCCGCCTTCCTACACCCTTCAACATCTTCAAAATGCCTAGGAAGAATAAACTGGTGAAGGCGCTACTGCGATCGGGAAATCCATGGGTTTATCCGGGGACGGGGACGGGGCCAGTGACGGGGCCGGGGCAGCCTAGGCCTAGCTGAACTGTCGCAGGGGTCTGCCTCGGAGTCCCCACTCTTCTCACCTACTTATAGCATTTAATTTTAATGTAAGGAATGACTTTTGTTTATGTTTCTATTATTGTGTATGCTTGGTTGTCCAATTAGTATTGATTTTGATCAAAAATTACCATCAAATGTGTTTGGAAATGCGGGCACCCGCCCATATGTATTTTTCTCCATAGGTTATGTTATCCCTAATGCGCGAATTCCCAAAAAACGTTGTGTAATGCCGCCCATATAGACGCGGATTGGGGGGACTGACTGTACATCAACTTTCCTTAACCCTTTGAGTACTAGCGACGTGGGTTATATTTTAGTCTAGCTATATTTAGACAACATTATGCAGCTTAGAAAGGATCTGTGGTAGTTGTTGTTGTTGTTCCCCAGACTGCCTGGCCGAACCGCCCCAAGGCCCCGAGCAAGGCCAAGACCATAACTGAGCGCCCCCACAGAACCCTATCTGCCTACCACAATAAAGCCTGGGTGACCGAAGCCACTCCATCGCGGGGAGCTGAGGAGGGTGCAGAAACGTCCGGGAAACCAAAGCCCCACCCAGGGCCCTGTGCCCCTCAGCAATTATGAAGAGAAAGTTGAGGGGCAAAGGAAAAATGTGACGCTTTGACTTCCAATCTTGGTAGATTGGGAGGTCAATCCACGGAAGAGACGCCGTCACTTGAGATCTAGAAAATATATAAGTAAAAGGAACAGTCAGAGTAAGCTATGGGTATGGCAGAGATCGCTCAGTTCTCACTCTGATAGACCAGCCCATCACCACATGACTAGAACCCAATCCTCTCAGCATCAGCTAGGAAAGGCCCTAGAAAGCCGCCTTTGGCGGGGGGATAGCTCCCCTATTTCAACCCCTTTCGGGGTTGGGCACCCGCCCAAGGTTGGTTGAGATAGTTTGAAGCTCTATCATTGTTAGAGGTCCTTCCTAAGCTGATGAAAATCGTCCAATATATAGGATGAAGAGTACTGATGATTCAGTACCTGGTACTGAATGGGTTAATTCCTTGAGGATTATGACGTATAATAAAAAAAAATGTATCTGGCAATCATTAGATAATTTTATTCAGCTTAGGAAGAATAATATGTAAGAGTCAGAGGGATGATTCCTAAAAGGCCTTCCAAAACTAAATATAATCACCTAATGATAGCAAGAGTATACTGTACAGTACTGTGAAAATGCATTATATAAATCTTCACGTTGTTAATTCATTATAAACTGCAAGACCCCCAAATCAAGTATCTAATGTCAAATTTGGGGAAATGGGGTTTGACTGAAGAGGCCCATAAGAAAATAAGGACCCACGGACGCGATTCAAAAGTACAGTACCGGGACGTATCTACCCGTGTACAGTTGCCCACATAAGTTCTGTTCCTCTCCGTGATCAGCGTTTATCCGAATTCGTATATCCCAAATTCTCAGTTAACCGTAAATAGTCAGATTGTTTTCTTATTTCAAACAACCCAGAATGAATTGGGATCTATCCAAAACTTCAAACTCCCGCCGGGTGAAATTTACTGCCAAGCGCCGTAGTTTTTAGTTCTTCTGCCAGGCGTCGTACTGGAAAGCTTCCTGCATCCCACCACCGAGCGGTTGTTGTGCGTAACATCCGAAATTGTATCACTAAATATCTGCATAATGGAGCCTCCAAAAAACACCCACGGCATCAGGAACGAAGAGCAAGAGTTGTTCTAATGCTCGAGCAAAAAACATTGATATGTTTTAATGCATGCATACAACACTGGTTCTATGACTCTGTATGATATCAGGAAGCAGAATAACAATTTACTAAGCTTTGTGGTTATCAATGATGTTACAAAGATAATGGAAAATAGCCATATGTTATGAATGACAAATTTCCTAAGCTGGATAAAGTAAGGAATGAATGGTTTTTGATGGATTGTGTTGAGGGGTGCCCTATGACTGGACAATTACTGATTAAAAAAGCCAGGGAAATGGCAACAAAAAACATAATAAACCTGAATTACTTCTGCTTCAATTATCAGTGGTGAGTTTAGCCCTTTATTTCTGTATATTTACATACATTATTTTCAGTTACCTTGCTTCATTTACTTTATTTGGCATATTTGGATATCTTACGAAAATTGTAGGCCTAGCCTACCGCACATCGGCAAAAATCGCCAAACCGAAATTTTGATAAACGATCTACCGTACATAGAAATATAATTTGCATGCTTGAATTACGAGTGTAGTTTCTAATGCCATGGTTAAATCGTCTGATTAGTCAACTGATAATTACGGTAAAAGAAACCAAACTCACTTAGTTTAGTTTGCAAGTTTTACATTTTAATTCATCCATACTAATTTTTTTTTTCATACATAAGATCACAACGAGGAATAGGACTAATGTGGGCAACTGTAGGACATAAATCTTGGTCTTAAATTTTCTAAGCAATTCCAAACTGAAACGAATCTTGTCATTAACCCTTTCTGTAGGCTACCAGTGACATGCTTTTCATTATATTCTGGCAACTATTAGACAATTTTATTCAGCTTAGAAAGCATGTCTAACAATTTAATGGCTACAAACTATCTTCATCCTTTTAGCTACAACAGATCCTACCTAAGCTTCATAAAATTGTCTAAATGTAGCTAGACTAAAATTAAAGAGAAGTTGGCGGTACAGAAGAGGTTAAAGCTTTGCCTATACAGTACCGTAGTACAGGTACAGTATTTGCATTTCAGGGGTTCATTACAGCCGTTACAGGTAAGGCTCATCATTTTGGTCCTGGAGTGTACTTACGGAGCTAACTTTACTGTACTTTATTGCATTTTCTCTGTTCTTGTTGTCACCTCTCTTCTCATCAATTTCGTGTCCTTTTTGTTTCATATGCTTGCCGTGGGCCATGGCATGGTCGGTAGCGCGTCTGACTGCTAACCAAAGGGTCAGCAGTTCGATCCCACTCCTTGCCATTGGTATACGTTAAGAGTTTGGACACTGAGGTCTAGCGATTGGTGGCAAATGTCCAGTAAAGTCCTTGTAACAAGGGCACGACGTAGCCCTGTCAATCAAGGGAGTGCACGGCACTAAAAACTGCATCATATCTATTTCTCTGTACTGGCCTGCCTAATTGACCACTAGCGAGTTTCAAGCTATAAGGAAGTTGGAGCAGTAGGCCTCGATATTTAACAGAATTACCAACTGAAATACGGTTGTAGTGCATCTATAAATACATACCATCAAATTCCCTATACTTTTTACACATCAGAAGCCTACATTAATTGCATTTGTGTTTAATATCTATGTTCCGGCTCCAACTTCCTTATAGCCTGAAACTCGCAAGTGGTCAATTAACCACTAGCAAGGTTTGGGCTACAAGGATGCTCAAGCTGTAGTCATCAGTTATCAGCCAAAACACAATACAGTACAGTAATATGTGGGTTTGTAATGGATCAAACTTAAGCTGGTGTCACACGAGGGCTTTTTCCGGCAATTTTTCAAGCAATTGTGGTCTGGAATCTTCTGAAGTAAAAATCTATATTATTTCAGTCTCTTAACCCATCCTGTAAGAGTGCCAAACAAGTGTCAGGTAACTGTACTGGCCATCAGAAGTCAGTTACTCCCTAGCTTTAGTGAGTGATATATCATGTCGCGCCGCGGAAAAATCATCATTGCGAAAATGGCTGGTATTGGGGGTTACATAAACTGCGAAATCTTCTGATACAGTATGGGTTAAAATCATATAAAGTCAGTCTAGTTATCGATTTCAATGGGAAAATACCAATAAAGTTGTATAAGAAAAACTAATTGAAAATTGACGGAAGTAGTGTTCATGTGATATCACCTTTAAGATGTGTACACTACAAAAATATCCATCAAGTACTTTTGGCTAAATAATAATGGCAGCAGCTTCAAGTTTCCTCATAGCCTGAAACTGGCACACAGGTCAACTGGCACTTGGTTTGTGACTGACCTGTATGAAGTCCAGTTGTTCCTCCAGGTCATCATAAACATAGAAGGTGGTGAAGTGCTTCTGGACCTGCAACCAACGCTCACCCACCAGGTTCCTTGACACCTGCAATATTCACAAAGGGTTATTGTTTTTTACATCATGCTTAACAACAATAATACATCAAATTAAGTTAATGAAAGCGTGTGATTCTCTCAGTTAATGAGTTACTTGAGAAGTGCGTGCGGAGTTACATGGAGGGTAAGAGAGACCAATGAGGAAGTACGAGAGTGGTGTGGTGTGGATGTAGATGTGCTGGAAAGTGTGAAAAGGAACACCTTGAGATGGTTCAGCCATGTGAAACGTATGGGAAGCGAGAGAATGACTAAGAGAGTGTACGATAGTGAGATGGAAGGAGGGAGAGGTAAACCGAGAGGTGGAAGGATGGACTTAAGAAGAATATGCGTGAAAGCGGTGCTGGATGGGAGGAGGGGCGTCGACTGGCTGGGGACAAAGGTGCAGTGCATGGGGGCATTTCGATCGTGGCCACCCCTTCGGGGATCACGGCGTACGGCAATAGATAAGATAGATATATTTAGACGATTTTAAGCAGTTCACAAAGGATCTGTGGTAGTAAAAAGGGTTAAGTGACATAAGGTAGATCAAAAGTCTATGAACACTTACGGTGCGGGCATATTTCCGCCATATTAGGGCTCATTCAGGCACTGCTGATTGATTAAGCAAGTGTCTAAATTAAATTAAATGTATTCAGCCAAAAACTACAGTAGAAGAAAATAGCTTCAAAATGACACTAAAATGAGCTTCATAGCTTGCATGCTTCACCCGCAGCGCTAACATAGACATTCACTAAAATGAGCAATTATCGCTAATGTCGCGCTACATAAAGCCTTTGGCAGTGTTGTATATCTCGCGAGAGCGAGATTCTACAGGCTTTAAGAGGCTTTAAAAGTCTGTAACTTTTTTTTTTTTTTTTTTTTTTTTTTTTTTCTATATTCCAACTTACTTCCTCTCGGGCATAGGCTGAGAGCCTTAACATTCACCGCTTTACAATGAACAGTGAAGCCCGTGAGGTCTTGTTCCAGTCTAGGGAGTGAGACATGTGAAGCACGTAGAGTACAACGAGCACCTGCCATCTTGCCTTCACATGAGGCACGGTCCTCACTCATGGCCCGAAACGACCCCATCTCTGAAGCCACCTCGTTCCCGTGCTTCACTGTCTCATCCACTACACTCGGACTCTCACACTTACACACACACAACGCCACCTGTTGAGCAGATAACTCGCCAGGCATTGCACCCCTATAGCATATTTTGAATATGGGAATATTCATAGTGCTATTTAATCAGGGAACAATGAGGGTATTTTATTGACGTTTCGGTGGGCTTGTGGTAATGCAATGATACTAGGTACAGCACAAATTCCATCCCAATAATATCTTCCCATTGATACATCGGGATTTGAACCCGGGACCTTTGGATTACCAGGCCAGTGGCAAGACCACTCCACCACACCTCCCCTGACCACACTTGCTGCAAATTGCTGTAAATTGCAATGGCGTTCCGGAACGTCTCACGCAGTCATTGGGTTAATTGCTGGAGGCCCTTTTAAAACTGATTTTTTTTTTCTAATAGTAGCCAGAATAATGTTAAAAGGACAGCACCGGTACTGAACTGGTTAATAAATAACAATAATACAATAATACTTTAAACAGTAATTGTGGTAAACCATTAGAAATAAAATAAAATAAAGATAGCTGGTCACAAACACAGGATTTAGTGAAGAAAACTTGACCGGATCATTACGTCTGATATAATAAATTCATAAATATCTCACAGACGTAATGATCCGTTCAAGTTTTCTTCACTAAATCCCATGTTTGTGACATGGGACATTTGTTTTAATATCCTCATGTAGAGCAAGTTGCTGAAAGCAGTGAAGAGCATGTATGAGGGTGCAAAAGCGGCAGTACGTGTGGAGAATGAGCAGAGCGAGTTCTTTTCTCTGAATGTTGGGTTGAAACAGGGGTGTGTGCTATCCCTGTGGTTGTTTACTGTACTGTATATATTACCAGTCTCGCTAAGGCAGCCTCCCAGAAGCTGGGCGTACTCAACTGCCTTAAGGGGTTCTTTACCCCTGCACAGCTTCTTGCTCTGTACAGGGGCACAGTGCGTCCTTGTATTAAGTATTGTTCACATACATACATACATACATACATACATAACATTTTAAGACTGAGTGTTCCACACATAAGTGCAGTTTCAGTCTCTTGTCCTAATGGCGGCGTTCCAGGCAACCCTGTTAAGGGCTGCTTCACTTGTCAACTTCTTGGATTTGAGATCGGCGCGTATAGTCCGATCCCAGGTCTTCCTCGGTCCACCCCTTGGTGCAGCTCCCTCCACAATCACAGACCTGCATTTTTTCACCCAATTTTGTTCATCCATTCTCTCCACATGTCCATACCATCCCAGTCTACTTGTACACATCACCTCGCTAATACTCTTTATACCTAAATGTCTCCTCAGCTCAACATTTGTTATTCTATCCTGTAGCCTGGCCCCACACATCCATCTCATCATTCTCATCTCATTACGCTCCATTCTGTTGACATCCTCTACCTTAACGGCCCATGTTTCTGAGGCATACGTCATTGCACTTCTAACACATGAGGCATACACCTTTCCCTTCAGGGGGAGAGGCATTCTTTTCATGGTCAGGATTGGCATCAATTCTCTGAACTTCCCCCAGCCACATCTAATTCTAGCAACAGTGGCAGCCTCGGCCCCACCACCGGCAGAGATGGTATCTCCTAGGTAACAAAACTTGTTCACCAGCTCCAAAGACTCATTTCCAAAATTCACAGCCACAGGATCATCACTTAACACAAGCTCGCCTTTGCACACTACGCACTCAAATTTCTCTATTTCTGACTTATCCTTCGGCAGGGTCCCCTTTATTCTACTAGAGCGCTTACTCCCATGGTGTACCCAACATTGACAGATGCTACATTGAATCGAGTTAACGCCCACTCCCTTTCCACACACTGCACATGGGTATGCACCGCTCTTTTCCACATTGCCTCGTCTCAATCTACAATGCATAACCTTGGTTTTGTTAATATTGACTCTTAAACCCTTGCTCGCCATGCCCTCTCTCCACTCTGAATTTGGCCTCAGCATCCTGCATACTGTCAGCTATTAGGACTAAATCGTCTGCATAAAACAGTTCCAACGGGAGTCCGCCTCTAAAAACTCTAGACAGCGCCTCCAAGACCATAATAAAGAGGAGGGGGCTTAACACTGAACCCTGATGGACTCCAACACGGACTGCGAACTCATCACTCAGTAGACCCTTCACCCTCACCGAACTTCGCGAATCCTCATACATCTTCATTATCACACGCACCAGCCACTCTTCCACACCAAGTTTCCTCATAGCCCACTGCACAACATCTCTAGGCACCCTATCAAAGGCCTTCTCCAGGTCTACAAACACAAAGTAAAGATCCCTGCCTTTTAGTAAGTATCTTTCCTGTATCTGCCTGACTATGAAGATAGCATCGGTTGTACCACGTCCTGGCATAAAACCAAACTGCATATCATCAATAGAGATGCTTTGCCTGATCAAACCCTCAAGGACTCTCTCACAGACCTTCATGATTTGGTCAAGCAATTTCAGGCCCCTATAATTTCCTCTATCTAGCGCATCCCCTTTTCCTTTGTATATATTTACTATTACACTTTTGAGCCAATCCTCTGGGATTTTCTCATCTTTAATAATGGTGTTTATCAACTCAGTGACTAAGTTTACACCAATCTCTCTTGAGGCTTTTATCATCTCAGCGACAATGTCAGAGCAACCTGGAGCTTTACCGTCCTTCATTTTATTGATTGCGTCGCTCACTACAGCTGGTGCTAGCAAAGGAGGGGGCCCAGATATTGTTTTTTCGATACTAAGCTGTTCCTTATCCCATTCAAACTCTACATTTAGCAATCGTTCATAGTGTACCTTCCATGCTTCTCTGATTTCATTTTCTGCATACACAATCTTCCCATTATCATTTCTAACACACTGTTCACCTATAATATCCCTACTGTCATTTTTAACTCGCCTAGCTAGGTTGAAGATCCCATTGGCATTGTCAATGTTACACACTTGTTCGAGGACCAGGTCCTTAATGCGATTTTTAGCAGTGTAAATAACTCTTTTGGCAGTTTGTTTAGCTGCCTGGTATTCCTCCCTGCTGCCTCCTTTCTTCCATGCTTTGAAGCATCTCCTTTTCTCTTTCACAGCATGTTCTACCTCTTCGTTCCACCACCAAGAGGTCTTATTCCTGGGGTGACCCTTTGTTTTCCCAGACTTTGTCAGTGGCAGCGATAAGGCTATGCTTAAGAAAGTTCCATTGGCTATTTACATCGTTAGACCTAGCTTCCTTATTTCTATTCATTTCCTCCAGTTCACTATGAAACCTATCCCTAACTTCCTTGTCCTTCAGCAGCCACACTTTCATGTGTGGGGAGGATCCTCTCACACCGCACTCCTAGACAAAGTAGAAAGGAAAGCGTTTCGTATCATTAACTCCCGTCCACTCACCAACTCT
Organism: Paralithodes platypus; assembly: GCA_032716605.1. Classification (NCBI taxonomy): domain Eukaryota; kingdom Metazoa; phylum Arthropoda; class Malacostraca; order Decapoda; family Lithodidae; genus Paralithodes; species Paralithodes platypus. Next base: position 19,194,919 of record CM064541.1, read on the forward strand.
CTGCAATCTCTCTCTCTTCGCCGCAAAGTTGCACCTCTCTCGCTATTCTATCGCTACTTCAATAATCAGTGTTCCTCGGAGGTTTCCCAGTGTCTACCACCTCCTCTTCGTAGGGTACGTAGTACCCGCCTTGCAACACAATCCCACTCCTACTCTGTGCAACTGTCCAACCCAAGAGTGAAACGCTATTCTCAGACTTTCTTCTATTCAACTGCTGAGCTCTGGAACTCTCTCCCAGAATCAGTCTTTCCCTCTTCCTATGACTTAAATTGCTTCAAACTCCGTGTACTTACACTACTGTAGTTGTACTTACACTAGTTGTATTTGCGGGAGTGAGCATGCTCGTTAATTCCCGCCTCCTAAGATATGTTTGTCATACCGTGCTTTGAAACTATGTACTGATGGTGCAGACACTACTTCGGCTGGCAATTTATTCCACCCACTAATCGAGTTGGTAGGAAATCTTTTACTTTTCAGATCAGATTTACTATTAAGCACTTTTAGTTTGTAGCTGTGACCTCTTGTTCTCTCACCTCCATCCCTCTCTATGAAGTTTTCTTGGTCGATTTTGTCAATACCTCTAACACATTTGTATATCTGAATTTGCTGTCCTCGTTTCCTTCTCTGTTCCAGTGTAGGTAGATTCAATCTCTTGAGCCTCTCTTGGTACTCCAAATTTTCCAAACCTGGGATCATCCTCGTAGCTGCTCTCTGTACCCTCTCAATTTTGTGGTATATATTTCTTCATGTGAGGGGACCACACTACAGATGCATATTCCATCCTGGGTCTTATTATTGCCGTTATTATTTGTTTCATGGTGTTTTCATTAAGATAATTGAAAGACATCCTGATATTTGCCAATAGTGCTAGTGATTCTCTCACTATCTTATTTACGTGGCTTTCTGGAGACATGTTATCCTTAAATTCTATCCCCAAGTCTTTTTCTTTTTCTGCTTTGGGAATCACTTCGTTTCCTAGTTTATAAGCTTTTCTAGGTCTGTACTTGCTTTTACCCATTTCTAGAGTCTTACATTTCCCTGCATTGAACTCCATATTCCATTTGATGCTCCATTCATGGATCTTTTGCAAATCTGCTTGGAGCTCAAGGCAATCCTCCTGGGTTCTGATCGTTTTAAGCAGCTTAGCATCGTCCGCAAACATGCTCATGTAGCTTGTTAGTCCCTCAGGTAAGTCATTTACAAATATTAGAAACATGATTGGGGCTAGGACAGATCCTTGTGGTACCCCACTCGTAATTTGAGTCCAGTTTGACGATTTCCCCCTTACTGTTGTTCTCATCTGTCTTCCGCTAAGGTAGCTCTCCATCCATTTCAGCAGTTTGTCTCCTACTTTTCCCTCATGTTTTAATTTCCACAGCAATCTCTTGTGTGGAACTTTGTCAAATGCCTTTTTAAAGTCTAGGTAGGCACAGTCTACCCATCCTTCCCTCTTGTCCACTGTGTCTATTACTCTAGAGTAAAAACTCAACAAGTTGCTTACACATGATCTGCCTCCTCTGAATCCAAATTGTCGGTCAGTAATTAATCTTTTGGATTCCAGGTAGTTCACCCATTTGTCCCTTATTAATCCTTCCAGAATCTTTATGAGGATGCTCAATAGTGATACAGGTCTATAGTTCAGTGGTTTATCTCTGCTTCCTCCCTTAAATATAGGAATAATGTTTGCTCTTTTCCATTCTGTAGGTACTATCCCTGTGTCCAATGATTTGGTCATTATGTCATATAACGGTATACTCAGTTCTTTAGCATTTTCTTTAATAATCCAGCCTGATGCTCCGTCCGGTCCGGCGGCTTTGTTTGGATCCACCTTACTCATTTTGTCTATGAGCTCTGGTCTGTTAAATGTGACTTCCGGCATTTCCTCTGTACCTATCTCATTGGTTTCTGGTGCAATGAATTCTCCTTCTTTTGTAAATACTGATGCAAAATTTCTATTTAGTTCTTCCGCAATCTCTGTATCCTCTTCTATGATTCTGTTTCCACTTTTAATCTTTACGATCGTGGCTTTTATCTTCCTTTTGCCGTTTACAAACTTGAAAAACATTTTTGGATTCTTTTCATAGTTCTCCACTATCCCTTTCTCATGGTTTGCCTCTGACCTCCTCCTCATTTCTGTGTATTTGTTTCTCTCCTCTTTATACTTTTGCCTGTTATCTTCCGAATCCCAGTTTCTCATCTTTTTCCATGCTTTGTTTTTTGTTTCCTGTGCTTGCCTACATTCGCGGTTAAACGATACTTTGCGATTACTTTTTTTCCTTTTATTAATGTACTTAGGGACAAAAGTTTTTATACCAGTATCATAGATCTCCATGAATGCCTTGAGTTTTTTGTCTACCTCACTTTCAGATAACACCTGATCCCAATTTTGTGACTTGAAAAAATCCCGTAGTCCTTCGAAATCGGTGTCCAGGCATTTTAGCTCGAACGTCCCTTGATTTCGGCCCTGTCACTCTATGAATTCTGGGGGAGGCACTCGCTGCAGGCAGTTATGCCTTTTGTCTCCCTCATTCACATAGACAAAAAAAAAAATATGGAAGGAGTCATGAAAGAAATACAAGGAAGAGCAGTGGATGTTGGTGTATCGCTGATAAGGGAGGGAAACGAGTGGCAGCTACCTGTACTGCTGTTTGCTGAGCAGTACTGAACAGTTCTGATGAGCGATAATGAATGGGAGATGCAGGGTCTGGTAAATATGTTATGAATGGGAGTTGCAGGGTCTGGTAAATATGTTTGGAACAGTGTACGAAATTAAAATGTAAAATTTGCAAACTAAACAAACCAAAACTGGGACAAAGACAAAAAACAAAATTTGAAGGTAAATCCGGGGAAGAGCAAGCTTATTGTCTTCAAAAGGGGTGAAGCCACAGAGTGTGAGGTGAAGTTGAATGGTCAGGCTATGGAGATTGTAGTTCATTATGTATCTAGGCAGTGTGCTGAGTAAAGACGGGACTATGGAGGAAAAAAGTGCGGGAGAGGGTGCAACAGGGGAAGAGGATTGTAGGAACGCTGAAAACAGTAAAAAAAAATAGGGTGGTCAGCATGGAAGTGAAGAAGTCCTTGCATGACAGTGTGGTAATCCCGACATTGACTTACGGAAGCGAAGCATGGACGTTGGTCAAGACTCAGACTAAGAATGAGAGGGGTGGAAATGAGTTACTTGAGAAATGTGTGTGGAATTACATGGAGGGATAGACAGACGAATGAGGAAGTAAGAGGGAAGTGTGGTGTGGAGGTAGATGTCCTGGAAAATGTGAAAAGGAACACCTTGAGATGGTTCGGCCATATGGAACGAATGGGAAGCAAAAGAATGACTAAGAGGGTGTACGAGAGCGAGGTGGAAGGACAGAGAGGGAGAAGTAAACCGAAAGAGAGGTGGAAGGATGGAGTGAAGAAGTATATGAATGAAGGCAGTGTTGGATGGGAGGAGGGGCGTCGACTGACTGGGAACAGAGGTGCATGGGGGCGTTTTGTTCGTGGCCACCCATTTGGGGATCACGGCGTCAGGCAATAGCTAGATAGATAGATTAACAGTAGTTAAAAAAAAATGAAAATCTATCTATCTACCTATTGCCAGATGCCACAGTCTCCAACGGGGTGGCCATGAATGAATTGCCCCCATGCACCTCTGTCCCGTCAGCCAACGCCCTCCTCCCATCCAACACCGGATTCCCTCATATTCCTCTCAACTCCATCCTTCCATCTCACTCTCGGTATAATTTAAAATGTAAAACTTGCAAACTAAACAAACCAAAATTGGGACAAGGACAATATAAAGTCAAATTAAATTATCAAAATCGCTATGTGGAAACAACGTTTACTAAAATGAAAATTATTAAATAAAAGAACACAATCCACCACATAGGGTGTACATTACTACATGAGCAAGTTAATCTGTTTCCCAAGCAAACTAATCGCACATATAACAACGCACTATCGTCACGTTAAAGGAAGTAGTCAAGTTTGGGAAGTCCGGGACGTTCTGGCAAATTTTACTAAACTCTGCATGAATAAAGAAACTATATGTTAAATGTCAAAATATTATTTAAAATCAAATTTGCAACATGACAAGACATTAAAATAGTACAAAATACAAATATTGATAAGATATCTATACTATTACAAATAATATATAAAATACAGTACAGCACTCACTAACGATAGTGCTATCGGGTAGGTACCTGTAAGCATAGCATGCCTCAAGTGACCCCTATCAATAACTACCCTACAAATAACCTACATTTATAGCACAAATAAACTAAGGAAATCGCAAAAGTAAGCAATTGATACTATCGACAATGAATACATATAATATAGACAAATAATTACAAAATATGAAGTAACAACAGATTTAAACAAAGAGTACTCTTTTAACAAGAACAATAAATTTAAAAAATCATCAATATTAATATTAATAATAATAATAGAAAAAGAAAAAGATAAACAATAAATACAGACAAAAAGTAAGCAGAGGTTATACAAGAAACTTCAAGTTAAAAATGCTTGATTAAAATTATTGATGTCAAATTTTAGAATACAGTCACAATAATTGACCCTAAAAAGATTAAATTTATGGAACAATTTACTTGCCTCAAAACCTCTGTCCACTAAGAGTCTGTATAGTAACCTAGCTCTAGCCCAAAAGTCATCTACTTTAGTGCAGATTTTACAAAATCTTATTAATTGGGAATAAAAACAATTATAAGTTATTTTACTATCGATATTACTACTAGGGAAAGGAAAGTTTATTACGTTAAAATTAAAATCATCAACTTTGTGATATACTTTAAGTATGCACTGTTCATTAACAATCTCTATATTTATATCAAGAAAATTTTCAACTTTATAATTTACGTTACATTGTGTGAGGGGAATAGAATTAGGGTAAATAAGTTTAGCAACTTGATTAAAATTTAACAAATTGCAAACAAGAATATCATCAATATATCTACTATTATTACTTAACAGTTTAGCAAGTGCTAATTTTTCTGGAATTTTATTTTTCTTGCTACTGTCAACTAAGTCTTTATATATTTAAATTCTAAAGCAAGCAAGAATAAGTCTGCAATTAAAGGGCTAGCATTTCCACCCATAGGAATTCCTAATATTTGTTTGAAAATGTACGGCCCGAATCTAACATAAGTATTGAAAAGGAGGAATTTAAGGGCATCTTTAAGTTTAGTTCTATCAAAATATACAGAACTAGTGGGAGTAGAGCTAAGTGATGCATTATTAAAATATGTATAAACATTTATGAAATAATTACCATTCCTAACGAACCTGTCAAAGTGCAAATCTATAATAAAGCAAAGCTCTGAATATACTAAATCTAAAGGCAAATTGGTATACAAAGTTGAAAAGTCGAAGCTATGTACCGAGGTAACTTTCGGCATGGTATTTATTTTATCAATAACTTCTAACGAATTGTCAACACTCCAATAATAGTTAATGCCAGTTCTTTTCATGATGGTATTACAATATCTTTTATGAGTACTTTTAATGTATTTTAAGCAATTTACGACTTGTTCTGATAGAGTTTTAGTGGTAGCAAATTTTGCTCCAGCAATAAAGCGATATTTATAAGGTCTTTTATGAAATTTAGGTAACATGTATAAATTTGCAATGCACTTGTTCTTATCAGAAAGTTTAATATCAAATATTATATTTTTCTTGGTATGTTCATCGATTAAGTTATCAATATTCAGATTATTTTGAATTTCATAAACAGAATTACCGCAAATATTTTTACGTAATATGTTACCCTTAATACCTAATTCTTTTTTCAAGATAAAATTTCTTACATGTGAAGCTATAATTATTGCTGGCTTTATCTACTGTAGTGATTACAAAATGTTTATGTAAATTTATTAAATCAGCTTTAAGCTTATTATAATTATAGTCTATAAAATCTGAGATTAAATTCATTTTTAAGCGAGAAAATTTTATTTCTAATTAACTTAATTAATAATTTAGACCATGCTTCTAGTTCTCTTGCATTGCAGCACGCAATTTTTAACAATTTATCTTTTAATTTATTGACTGAAAAAACAATATCTTTTAAAATTATGTCCCATGTTACTTTATTACTCCCTATTCTAAATTTAAATTTATTCTAAATATTAACCCTCTCACGTTCTTGACGCAATTTTGAGCCTATTAGGGATACTTTAAATCCTTTGTTACCATCAGGGGTATTTAGAAACTTTTAGTTTAGTTACTTTAACCTCTGCAGTTGTCTTTGAGTTAGCTGTGGGCAGAAAACTAATTTTGGAGAGGTAATTATAAGAGTGAGAGAACTCTATTTCTTATTGATAATCTGGCAACCTCTGCGTCATATGGTCGTGAGAGGGTTAATAATAATAATAATAATAATAATAATAATAATAATAATAATAATAATAATACTATCTGACACACCTGTATCATGAAGGGGTCCCAGTGGTCGGTCTTACTGTTGTTGAGGAGGGCGGCACAGTTCTCACAGTTAAGGGGTGAGAAGATGTAGCCGCTGGTGCCGGAGCGTACACAGACGTCGTGGATGATGCAGGATTTATGGGTGTCGGCCGAGGCAAATGTCTCCATACAGCCAGGCGATGCACACGTCTGGCTGGGGCCCAACACCTAACACACAAACACACACAAATAACAACAAAAGAAAGGAAACCGAAGTGGACATAGTTTTCCTCTATATATTGAGTTTAGCATCAGCATCCTGTGCATAAAAAAGTGAACTTATTAACTTTTCTAGAACCTACTTGCTTTCTGAACTGGCAGAAAAAAGCATAAAGACTACATACCGTAAATAAAAAGTCATGATTTGGTTTAGATTTAGGATGCGAAGCTAAATATGAAATACAAAACGGTCTTTAAACTTGTATGTATGCATGTACTGTATATGTGCACTACTGTACATACAAAAAGTTAATTTATTACCTTTTCTAGATCCTCGTTGGTTTCTAAACTGGCGGCCACAGGTTTATTAGCACCAGAAGTAGAGGGACGACCAGTGTTGGAGTAGTTCTGGCGAATACCGCTGGAATACATTTGGTACTGATGAATATTGCCCAAGTAGCTTTGACGATCATTGTTGGAGGCATTCTGATTATTGTCGGAATAGGTCCCACGGTCGTTGCTAGAACCCGCCTGCTGATTGTTGTTCCCGGAGAGGTTTTGGCGATTGTTGCTGGAGTACCCCTGACGATCACTCCAGGAGGCAGTCTGATTGTTGCTGGAGACATTTTGACTGTTACCACTGGAGATATTTTGGTTGCTACTAGAGAAATTCTGGTTGCTACTGGGGAAATTCTGGTTGCTACTGGGGAAATTCTGGTTGTTGCCCGAGAAATTCTGGTTGTCACTGGAGAAATTCTGCTTGTTGCCGGAGAAATTCTGCTTGTTGCCGGAGAAATTCTGCTTGTTGCCAGAGAAATTCTGGTTGTCACTGGAGAAATTCTGATTGTTGCTGGAGAAATTCTGCTTGTTGCCAGAGAAATTCTGGTTGCCACTGGAGAAATTCTGGTTGTTGCCGGAGAAATTCTGGTTGTCGTTGGAGGAGTTCTGTGACTGGTTGGAAGGATATTGCGGACGTACATAGGCATCTTTCTTGGAACCCTCACTCCGGTTCCACATTACTTCAGACCCAGAAGAGGCGTCCTTGGACTCTGAGGAGGCTCGGCTGGTGCCCATCTGAGAAAAAGGAATAATACAAAAGTCAAATAATAATAATAGTAATAATAATAATAATAATAAATAATAGCTAAAAGATATAAATAATATAATCTTATCAATTCACAATAATTGGAGCTTTAGCCTTATCAACTTGTGTGAATTTCAAACTTACAAATGCCTTCCTGTAATTGCCGGTAATTACATGATGATGCAGTTTTAACGCTATACACTCCCTTGATTGTTAAGGTTTATTGACTGTCATGAAAAAAAGAAAAAACAGAATAATAAATATACAAAACTATGACAAATCTTGCTATAAATGTGATCCTTGTCGTTGCTTCACACATAAACATAAACCAGGACATGTACACTCCTATCGTATAAATACGATAGAATATGACTCTTTTGTGATCCCGTATTTCTCTGTGACGTCACAGACGTTCCTGCAGCATGGCCTAGGACGAGTAGATCGTATATTATAAGATTGTAAATAAGTTAAGTTATAAAAGGCATAATATGCTATTAACCCTCCTGGCCCGGGCAGGCTCTCAAAATGACAGTGTGGGCTACCCGGGCGATCTGGCCGAAAAACGTCAAGGCCTAGGCTACCGTATTTTTGTTTAGTTTAACTGCTAGAAATTTCCCACGCATCTATAAATGTAGTGCGGTTTCCAATCTGTAGACTGGCGTTGAGTAGAGCTCTCTATGTCAACTGGTTCAGTTGTGATGACGATTTCAGTGGAGAGCACTTGCAGGGGATGTTAGCAATATGACGATCTTTTCACTACTGAAACAACGACATACAGACATACAATAACAAACGAGTCTTCTCTTTCTTGTTTTCGGAGGTGCGGTGACGTAACGATCGGCTTTGTTTACATGCGTCGGACGCACAGCGTTCAGACCAAGCTGAATAGGCTTTCAAGCTTACAGATTTTAAAATGACACCCGGGCTCCTGCCCTTAGTTCGTGGTGTCATTTTAAAATGACAACCGGGCCAGGAGGGTTAAGCAATATTGCCATGGTCGTATGTAGTACATATGAATGAATTTACACTTTCTCCTCCACAATGCAGAACTTCTGCTTATCAGAATTAATTTATCCCCAGAGCTACTACTCTTTGGAATTCACTTCCCTTGAATTGCTTTCCACAAACTTACAATCAACAAATGTTTAAATCCAGTTGTTACAAACATTTTATGAATGGAGGATGCCTTTAGGCACATGGACCTTTTTGTTTTATCTGTGTTTTTCCTTCCTCCGTTCATTGTCTCTTAAAAAAAAAAAAAAAATATGAATTTATCGTATACAGTAAACCCTCGCTATCTCAGACTAATTGGGGGGAAACCCAGTCCGAGATGACTGAAAATCCGAGATGTAAGGAGTCCGGCTTGTGTCCGACCTAACAGAGGATAAAATCCGACCTAACCAATGTCCGTCCGAGACAACAATGAAATCGGAGACTACGGAAAAAATCCGACCTCAAGAGACGTCCGCGTCAACCTAGAAAACGAAGACAACCCTATTCGAACCCTATAATCTGTAATACAAAACACAGTACAGTAAACCCCTGCACAACGAACACTCTTGCAACAAATTTTCACTTTACCGAAGGTTGCATAGTACTACCCCTTGCCCGCACAACAAACACTTTGGCTCGACTTTACAATTTTTTTACCGAGATTTACCGATGGTTCGGAAGTTTTTTGTCAGGGTATTTTTAGCTTTTTTCCACATAAAATCGCTCACTCCCCCTCTGCAACTCTTTCTATCTCTCTATCTCTCTAATGCATATCTACCTAACTCCCTTATACATTAACATAGCTATGTCTTATTTGGACTTTTTGTAATCTTTGAATAATTTCTAATGCGATGGAATTGAAAAATATAATATCCTTCCAGCACATAGATAAATAATAAATAAGATAGTCAACACAATATTTCAACCCTACCCTCCGTGCGAGCAGAGACGGAAGATTTACATTTGATAGATTTTTTGTTTTGTTTTTTTCCCTCGATATACACTCTCTTTCTATCTATCTATCTCTCTAATTCATCTACCTAACTCCCTTATACATTAACATAACTATGTCTTATTTGGACTTTTTGTAATCTTTGAATCATTTCTAATGTGATGGAATTGAAAAATATAATATCCTTCCAGCACATAGATAAATAATAAATAAGATGGGCTTATCAACATCATCACAGTAACGGGGTCGGAGTTGAGGCTTGGGACAGGGAGGGGAGGGATTAGGCCTACAGCGTAGGGATATTATTATTTTTTTTTTTTTTTTCATGTGAAATTTATCATATTAATGACAAATACGACCCTTATAGTTAGCGGGGATTTACTGTATATCATTTATTAATTATAACAATTTATTATGACTTTTATTTGGTGTTTACGAACATTATAGGGGTATATGCCTGATGGTTCGGACCTAACCTAATTAATCCCATATAACTAATAGTTCACGCAACGAAAATTTGCCCCGGATGTAGATGGCGTCGGACGTCCCTTCTGTTTGTCGGATATTCACCCTTATTGCCCGGTGAAGTGAGGGCATCATCCGACAACGTCGGACACTGTCGGAACGATGACGGAAATGTCCGAAATACGGAAGTACAGTAAACCCTCGCTATCTCGGACTAATTGGGGGGAGACCCAGTCCGAGATGACCGAAAATCCGAGATGTCCGAAGTCCGACTTATGTCCGACTTAAGAGAGGGAAAATTCCGAATTAGAAGAGGAAAGTCCGCGTCACCAGAGATTTTTTTTTTTTTTTTTTTTTTTTTTTTTTATATATCTATTTAATGCATCTATCTCCCTTATACATATATATAATATGTCTTATTTGGTCTTTTTTTAATCTATGAATCAATTCTAATACGATGGAATTTAAAACAATATTACCCTTCTAACACACAAATAATAAAATGAAAAAGAGAGTAAATAAAAATGTCTCCTTTGTCTTTCAGAAACATAAGTCAGTCTGTCTCGTATATGTTAGTATTTTATCGCTCGCTCGCCCCTAGCCACTCTCTCTCTATCTATTTATCTCTCTAATGCATCTAACTAACTCCCTTATACATTAACATAACTGTCTTATTTGGACTTTTTGTAATCTATAAATAATTTCTAATGCGATGGAATTGAAAACAATATTATCCTTCTAGCACACAAATAATAACATGAAAAAGAGTCAATAAAAATGTCTCCTTTGTCTTTTCAGAACCAATTAAGTCTGTCTCATAATAGTTCGTGTTTATCGCTCACTTCCCCTTCTGCAACTCTCTTTCTATCTATCTTGTCTTTTCAGAACCAATTAAGTCCGTCTCATAATAGTTCGTGTTTAGTTTATCGCTCACTCCCCCTCTGTAACTCTCTCTTTCTATCTATCTATCTCTCTAATGCATCTACGTAACTCACTTATACATTAACATAACTATGTCTTATTTGGACTTTTTGTAATCTTTGAATCATTTCTAATGCAATGGAATTGAAAACAATATTATCCTTCTAGCACACAAATAATAACATGAAAAAGAGTCAATATAAAAGTCTCCTTTGTCTTTTCAGAACCAATTAAGTCCGTCTCATAATAGTTCGTGTTTATCGCTCACTCCCCCTCTGTAACGCTCTCTTTCTATCTATCTATCTCTCTAATGCATCTACGTAACTCCCTTATACATTATCATAACTATGTCTTATTTGGACTTCTTGTAATCTTTGAATAATTTCTAATGCAATGGAATTGAAAAATATAATATCGGACATTTTTCGAATACTTATATAAAGTCCGACAACGTCAGAGACTGTCGGAACGATGACGGAAATGTCCGAACTACCGAAGTGCATGTCCGAGAGGCCGTAGCCAGTCCGACTAGTACGGGTTTCCGACTTCTAGAGGTCCGAGATGGCGAGGGTTTACTGTACATGTCCGAGAGGCCGTAGCCAGTCCGGCTAGTACGGGTTTCCGACCTCTAGAGGTCCGAGATGGCGAGGGTTTACTGTATATTAATATAATTTATCGTATAGAGCAACCTAGATGCGGTACGATAATTTGGGCTCCTGGCGTTTGCCAAGGCAGCAAGGTGTGCCTTTGAGGAAGACAGGGCAGAGCCTTCACGAACACCAACCAGTTAACATCTAAATTCCGCCTTCAGTTGATCGTGCTATTGTGCCTCTAATCACAATACACTGACAGCAATACAAACAGCTACACCATCACAACGCTCTCATCAATGCCATGACTGACTGACAGATAAGCATAATATTCATGTCCATTCCCATGTAATCATTTATTCTTTCTTTCACTTGACTCGAGTCTCGGGACCGGTGTCTTGCCTCCCCATTGTCTGCCATATTGGGTAAAACGTTCTCCCTTGCCTCATTGCCACATGGAACTATTGGCGAGTTAATTCCTGGCTAATACTAACCCTTATAACCTTACCCTATATATAAATTAATTATGTGAGACCTTTGGATATAAATTAGCTTGTTTCAGATTGAATTCAATTTAGATATGGAGTAGTTTTAATTTAGATTGATTTTATTTTGATTCATTATAGCTTAGTAATATTTAACTTCCATTGATAGTTTACCACAACTCCTTTACCCTTTCTTTTACTCACATATTCACTAGAGTATCTTGCCAATTGGAAAAAGATACTGTATAACCCAGCACGAGCTATAACATTTACACAACCATGCCCCGCAATTGACCACTTGAGAGCTTAAGGCTATAAATATGGAACTTAGGGGTATAGACATCAATATTTAGCACAACTAACAACTATGAAGGCACAAAAGAGAGAGAGGTTCTGGGAGTACAGTACTGTAGGCTACTAGCAAATGCTAGGCTGGATGTATGAGAAATGACGAGACCAAATGGAAGGGTTGTGAAAGAATGGTAGTTTTGCATGGGTGTGTGTGCTGGTGTGAAACTTAAAATTTTGGCTATCATCCTACCCTGTTGTTCCCTAGGCTGCCTGGCCGAACAGCCCCGAGTCCCTAAGGAAGGCCATGGCCACAATTGGGCTTTCCCACAGAGCTCTCAAGGAGTGTAAATTATGTTGTTGGCGTAAGTGATTGTGTGGAATACAGTCTTCTATGATGTGTTTAACCCTCTCACCACGGAAGGGCTCTTGAACGCCCATCAAAAAGCATATAACAGGTACCCGGATGGTCTCTTGAACGCCCAGTGGTTGAAAGCCTGTGAGCTTCGTGTGCGAGGCGTCGGTCCGACGCATGTAAACAACAGCCGGCTGGACCGTCGCCCCGCATCTCCGGCCACAAGAAGGAGAGCGTCGCTTGTTCGTGTGTGCCTGTATGTTGTTGTTAAGTATCGAAAAGTGGTGTAAAGTGGCTGTTTTGGCCATAAAGTTATCTCCAATGAAATCATCATCACAGCTCAACCAGTTGACTTAGAGGGCTCTACTTAATGCCATTCTACAGGTAAATAACACAGCTACGCTTGGGGATGCGCGGGAATGCGGGAAGCAGTCTGATAAACGAATATACGGTAGCCTAGCCTAGACGTTTTTCGGCCAAAACACCCGGGTTTCGAGGAATATATATATAATACATAGCCGGGGCTGGAGGGTTAATGGTATGGGGTGCTGTGTTACATCCCGGGCAGGTGTCGTCGACGGAGTCATCCAGTCTCTTCTGATAGCTCAGAAGAGCTGGATGGTGCCCAAATCTCACCTGGCAAGGTGGACTCTGTCCTCACGAGGAAGGTAGGATTCGGAAGGATGTATTATAATGTAAAACTTGCCTGCAGCTGCGTGTTGTCGTTGAGTAATTGGATAGGACGGCGAGAGATGTAAGTAGGGATGTGCTTCTGGAAGCACATTACTGTCATCCTGCCCTATATACCATAATACTTTTAAATTTCTAATTACTGTATTTTGGAAATTTTATGTAGTAGGACAAGGACACACATCTGTGTGTGAGACTTTATGTTTTGTTTTGAGTTGTGATGTCCCTGTTCGGGCTCTGTCTCGAGTCGGCCACCCCCATAAAAAAATAAAATAAAAGGAAAACTGGGGAAAGTGCCAGAGTATATATATATACTGTATACATCGGACAAGGACTCGCTTCCTTCACATCTCAAAATCTCTCTGTACAGTAACCCCTTGAGCTTTGCGGGGGTTAGGGGGCAAGGACCCCCGCGATTTCGTAAATTCCGCGAATATTATCGATTATTGCCAGTCCCCCCTCCCGCCACAATAACATATAGAAATATGTGTACATATATATAATGTACATATATATAAATGATTAAGAATTATATTTATGTATCAAATGTGTCTGCATGAAATAATAAATTAAATAAAAATAAAAATGAATCTATATTTACCAGTGCTTCCTTCTTCTTAACATATGAGCTTTAATCACTGTTACAATATCCATTGTTATGTTTTATTTTAGTTTGCCCAAATCCGTTTTCTGTTCTAAGTGTTCCCAGCATTTGTACTGTAACTGCCTCCATCCGGGGCTTTGTCAATAACAACTAGAGCCTTAACCACATGTGTTTCCCTCACCCCTGCACATTATGACCATCCTCCTGCAACCTGAGGCCCTCTACAACCATGGTGGCAAGCAGTAAAACAACCTACAAAACCCAGTGATGCATGAGAGCCAAAATCAAAAGGTAACAAGCAGCAGCAGCAGTAGTGTTGTTGTTGTTGTTGTTCCCCAAGCTGCCTGGCCGAAAAGCCCCAAGGCCCCGAGCAAGGCCAAGGCCATAACTGAGCGCCCCCACAGAACCCTCCCTGCCGACCACAATAAAGCCTGGGTGACCGAAGCCACTCCATGGCTGGGAGCTGAGAAGGGCGACAGAAACGCCCGGGAAACCAAAGCAGCAGTAGTGTTGACTGAGGTGACATAAGAAGAGGGTGACCAGCCTGGCAGCCAAGAGGATGGCGTCGTCGATAGCAGTACCCCAGAAATTAAGCCTAACAGGTGACACTGAACATGTTTGGAAACTGTTTAAGCAGAAGTTTGAGCTCTATATGCTGGCTAGTGGCTATAAAAAGAGGTCTGATGAGGAGAAAGTAGCACTTCTTTTAACTCTTGGAGATGAACTATTAGAACTGTATAATTCATTTGAAGTTCCTGAAGCAGTAGAAGAACAGCCAGACCCATCTCAAGTGTTCAAGACAGTCCTAGATAATGTGATGCTCACTTTGCTCCACGAAAGAATTTATTAGCTGACAGATATAAATTTAGACATTGTGTGCAGCAGCCAGGGGAGTCATTGGATGCATTTATCACTAAAATAAAGATTTTGTGCAAGGAGTGTGAATATGGGACACGTAAAGAAGATGACATGAGGGATCAGCTTGTATTTGGTTGTCGGGAAGATGCTCTATGTGATATATTCTTTGAGGAACAGAACCTGACGTTTGCTGGAGCTGTCAAGATTTGTGTCGATTTTGAGGCGTCCAGGAAGCAAATGGCGGTTTTCCGTGGCCAGGGCAGTGAGACAATCAACAAAATTACGCACAAGCAGACTGCAAAACCGAAACGACACAACATTTCAGTACAGGAGCCTTCCAGTTATAAGACAGCATCATCGCCGACGCCGAGACCTGCTAGGGAATGCAAGTTCTGTGGCCAGATTCATGTGTGGAAGGAGGAGGCCTGTCCTGCATTTGGGAAGACTTGCAGTGCCTGCGGAAACAAGAATCATTTTGCCGTCAAGTGTTTGTCCAAGACTAAGCAAGCTCCCAGGCCCAGGAAGCACAAGCCCAACAAGGTCAACAGCATACAGGAGGAGGGAGAAAGTGACCAAGAGGAAATCCAGTACACCATGAATATCGCAACAAGATCCAGCAGCAAGGCTTCGAAGGCGATAATGACGACCATGGAGGTAGATGGTAAAGAGGTAAAGTTTCAGGTAGATTGTGGTGCCAGTGTGAATGTTCTACCACGACACCTGATACCCAATGCTTGACTGGAGGCTTGCAATACCACTTTGTTCATGTGGAATTCTAGTAAGATTAACCCTCTTGGGAAGTGTAGAATTATAATGACTAATACTATGAACAAGAAGAAATACAGTGTAGAATTTGTTGTCGTGGAGCAAGAGTTTACTCCAATTTTAGGTAAAAGAACCTCAGAACAGATGAACTTGATCACAGTCAATTATGAGAATATCAGTCTGGTACATGACACATTTGCAGATTTTAATTATGTGTTTTCAGATGAACTAGGCTCATTGTCTGGTGTAGTAAAGCTGACGTTGGATCCTGAATCAACTCCACTTGCCATAACTTCTTGTCGTGTGCCTATTAGTCTTAAGAATAAAGTGTGTAACAAGCTCAATGAGCTGGAAAGGTCAAATGTAATAGCCAAGGTGGACGAACCAACGGAATGGGTAAGTCGTATGGTGGTAGGTAGTAAAAAATCTGGTGACATAAGGATTTGTATTGATCCTCAAGCATTAAATGTCGCACTCAAGAGAGAAATACACCCACTTCCTGTGATCGACGATGTCTTACCTGACTTGGCCAAGGCCAGGGTATTTTCAAAATTCGACCTGAAGAATGGTTACTGGCACTGTGAGTTACTGTAGATAACAACTCAAATTTTCTCACTACATTCCAGACACCTCTAGGAAGGTACAGGTGGCTAGGGGAGGTGTGGTGGAGTGGTCTTGCCACTGGCCTGGTAATCCAAAGGTCCCGGGTTCAAATCCCGATGTATCAATGGGAAGATATTATTGGGATGGAATTTGTGCTGTACCTAGTATCAGTGCATTACCACAAAGCCCACCGAAACGTCAATAAAATACCCTCATTGTTCCCTGATTAAATAGCACTGTATGAATATTCCCATATTCAAAATATGCTATAGGGGTGCAATGCCTGGTGAGTTATCTGCTCAACAGGTGGCGTTGTGTGTGTGTAAGTGTGAGAGTCCGAGTGTAGTGGGTGAGACAGTGAAGCACGGGAACGAGATGGCTTCAGGGATGGGGTCGTTTCGGGCCATGAGTGAGCACCGTGCCTCATGTGAAGGCAAGATGGCAGGTGCTCGTTGTGCTCTACGTGCTTCGCATGTCTCACTCCCTAGACTGGAACAAGACCTCACGGGCTTCACTGTTCATTGTAAAGCGGTGAATGTTAAGGCTCTCAGCCTATGCCCGAGAGGAAGTAAGTTGGAATATAGAAAAAAAAAAAAAAAAAAAAAGGTTACCTTTCGGGCTGAGCGTAAGCAGTGAAATCTTTCAAAAAAGGTTGAATACTGCCCTAGAAGGCCTGAAGGGAGTCGTCTGTGTAGCTGATGACATCCTGGTACAGTAAAAGTCCGTTAATCCGACGACCGATGATTCGAATCTCCCAATAGTCCGAATTTTTCAATTTGAGGCCAAATCCGAATTCACCCGATCGTCCGAATTTCAAGAAGTCCCAAAGTCCCCTTTTTGAGGCATTAGGCCACTCAAATGACACATAATGGAGCACACACATATCATATGTTCATGAATTCACTTTAAAAGTTTACCATTGTCATTGTAGCCTATTATCTACTTCAAAACATTCAGATTAATGGTCAAAGGAAGCTACTGATATAATCGTAAACACCTTCGTCTTCTTCTTCTTCCACATCGTCTGCTAGAGAGTTTGTTTTGCTCTTGAACGCATCCTTGGGACGCTCCGATGCGCTACTGGCTTGCACCGCATTTCGGCAAGCGCATTCAGTCTTGAGCTTGAAAACGCACCTTTCAAGAAGTCCCAAAGTCCCCTTTTTGAGGCATTAGGCCACTCAAATGACACATAATGGAGCACACACATATCATATGTTCATGAATTCACTTTAAAAGTTTACCATTGTCATTGTAGCCTATTATCTACTTCAAAACATTCAGATTAATGGTCAAAGGAAGCTACTGATATAATCGTAAACACCTTCGTCTTCTTCTTCTTCCACATCGTCTGCTAGAGAGTTTGTTTTGCTCTTGAACGGATCCTTGGGACGCTCCGATGCGCTACTGGCTTGCACCGCATTTTCGGCAAGCGCATTCAGTCTTGAGCTTGAAAATGCACCTTTGGACGTATTAGTCTTGAGCTTGAAAACGCACCTTTGGATGTTCCGATACGCTACTATTTATAGTTCAGTGATCGGAGCATCCCAAGGGTGCTTTCAAGACAACAAGACAAGGGTGCTTTCAATACAATATAATATAACAGAGCACGTCACAAAAGGAAAATCACAAAAGGAAAATTACAAGAACCTCTCAGGGAAGTGCCGTTGTTAAGGCATTACTTCCCGAACCACATCTGATCTTCAAGAGCAAGACAAACTCGCTAGTAGACGGAAGAAGAAGAAGACGTTTATATCAGCAGATTCCTTTGGCCATTAATCTGAATGTTTTGAAGTAGTTAATAGGCTACAATGACAATGGTAAACTTTTGAAGTGATTTCATGAACATATGATATGTGTGTGTGCACCATTGTGTCATTTGGGTGGCCTAATGTCTCAATGTTTTCGTCATACACAGGTTCATAGGGGTAAAGTCCGATAATCCGAAAAATCCACTAATCCGAACGAGAGCCGGTCCGCTGCCCTTCGGATTAACGGAAGTTTACTGTATATGGTGTTGGTGAGAATGATGAACATGCTAACAAAGACCATGATAGTTGTTGTTGTTGTTGTTGTTGTTGTTGTTGTTGTTGTTCCCCAAGCTGCCTGGCCAAACAGCCCCAAGGCCCCGAGCAATTCCAAGGCCATAACCGAGTGCCCCCATGATAGTAATGTGTACAACTTGCTGGAAAGATGTAGCAACCAGGGTATAAGACTTAACAAATGTAAAACTGAACTCAAAAGTTGTGAGATATCATTCCTAGGTCATAAGGTATCCAAAGCAGGGCTGAAGGCAGACCCTGATAAGATAAGAGTCTATTGTAAGACTGAAAGCCCCTCAGAATGTGACCGAAGTACAGAGACTGGCTGGCATGGTAAATTACTTAGCCCGGTTCTTGCCGGGACTGTCCGATGTGATGGAACCTATTAGGCAGCTAGTCAACAAGAAGGTAGAGTGGCACTGGGGGGAAAAACAGGGAAAAGCATTAGAGAAAGTCAAGCAGCTAGTTACATCGTCTCCAGTGTTAGCTTACTATGATCAGTATAAACCCTTAGTGATTCAGTGTGATGCTAGTTAGACAGGGTTAGGAGCAGCATTAATGCAGGATGGTAAACCCATATCATATGCTAGTCGAGCTCTAACTCCCACTGAGACTAGGTACGCACAGATCGAGAAAGAGATGCTAGCTGTTGTCTTTGCACTGACTAAATTTCACCAGTACACTTTTGGAAGGTTAACAAAGGTAGTAAGTGACCATAAACCTCTACAGTCGATAGTAAAGAAACCTCTAGATCATGCACCTAAGCGACTTCAAGAAATGTTGCTAAAGGCGCATCAGTATGACATTGACTTAGAGTATAGGCCAGGAAAGGAGATGTACATAGCAGATTTTCTTTCTAGGACACACCTATCAGAGAGTGGAGGAGGACAGGTATTTGAAGCAGTCAACATGGTTTCCTTCCTTCCCATTAGGCCAGAACGTCTTGATAAAATTAAAATGTAAAACTTGCAAACTAAACAAACAAAGAAAGCAACCGCACGTGATGAGACCTACGACTTTACTCTCAGAAACAATCATAACTGGGTGGCCTGAGACAAAGGACAACTTGCCATGTCAGCTAGTGCCTTACTTCTGTTCTCGTGATGAGTTTTCAGTCCAGGATGGTTTAATTTTCAAAGGTGAAAGAGTTGTAATACCCATGGAGATGAGAGGCGAGATTAAAGAAGCCATTCATTCCTCTCACACTGGGGTAGAAGGTTGTCTGAGACGAGCTAGGGAGTGTGTCTTTTGGCCAAGCATGAACTCAGAAATTAAGGAGTATGTTTCTCAGTGTGCAGTGTGTGCTAAGTTTAGTAACTCTCAGTGTAAGGAGACCCTTATTTCTCACGAGATAGCTGAACGACCATGGGAGAGGGTAGGTGTAGATCTATTCGAACTGACCAAAACTTCTTAGTAACTGTAGACTATTTTAGCAACTTCTGGGAAATTGATGTACTAAACTCTACTAAAGCATGTGCAGTAATAAGGAAACTGAGAGCCCATTTTGCTAGGTATGGTATTCCTTCAGTAGTGGTTAGTGACAATGGCCCACAATTTATCAGTGAAGAGTTGTTGTTGTTGTTGTTGTTGTTGTTGTTCCCTAAGCTGCCTGGCCGAACAGCCCCGAGTCCCTGAGAAAGGCCATGGCCACGATCGGGCTTTCCCACAGAGCTCTCATTGAGTGTAGATTGTGTTGTTGGCGTAAGTGGTTGTGTGAAATGCAGTCTTCTATGATGTGTTTAATGGTATGGGGTGCTGTGTTACATCCCGGGCAGGCGTCGACAACGGAGTCATCCAGTCTCTTCTGATAGCTCAGGAGAGCTGGATGGTGTCCGCATCTCAGCCTGGCCAGGTGGACTCTGTCCTCGCGAGGAAGGGAGGATTCGGAAGGATGGATTTCGGGAGGTCGTGCATGCAGCTGCGTGTTGTCTGTGAGTGAGTGGATGGATCGGCGAGAGATATGAGTATGGATGTGCTTTTGGAAATTGGTTCGGGGTGGGCAGGGAGGGAGAGAGGACAATAATTGTGTGTGATACCGTGTGCTGGGTGTTGTTTTGATATTTCTTGGTGTCTGTGGGTGTGTTGCCATGTAGTTTAGTGGATGGTCTTGGTTCGTGGAGGCTGCTGCCAGGAATTGAGTGCCTCTCATGTCCAGATGGTCTTTGACTTTGAGGATTTTGGTTTCTTGATGTAGGTGATCTGTGGGTGCAGTAGCTGTGCAGCCTGTAATGATCTTCAGGGCTTTGTTTTGAATAGTCTGTAAGGTCTTATGATGTGTTTCAGCTAGGTTAGAAGCCCAGGCTGGGCTTGCGTATTCCATCACTGATCTAATGTATTGTTTATATACTGTGGTGGTAGTTTCTTTGTTGTGTCCAAATTTTGTGAGCAAGTGACCTGAGGGCATTAAGTCTGGGTGTCAGTTTCTTTTAATGTTTGTGGTGTGCTGTTTGAATGTCATATGAGTATCATATGTTACTCCTAGGATTTTGGGTGTGTGTGTATGTGTTAAGGGTGTGTTGTTTATGGTGAGTTGAGGGATGTATTCGTGTTCTCCTGTCCAACTTGTGAGCAGGGTTGCGGTGGATTTGGCTGGGGCTAGATTAAGTCTGTTTGTAGTGCACCAGCCATGTAGTGTGTTGAGATAGGGTTGAAGGAGATCTGTTGCTCTTTTTGGGTCATGGTGTGCATGTGAGTGTTATGTCATCTGCATAGGAGGCTAAGTTTATTTGGGGCGTATTGGGTGTAGTTATATCGTGCATGTACAGATTGAAGAGTGCGGGCGATAGGACGGATCCTTGTGGGACTCCGTTTGGAAAGTTTCTGATTTTAGATGACTGACCGGCAAAAGATACGTGTGCACATCTGCCTGCTAGGAAGTTGGCCAGCCACCTTTTTGTGTTGTTGTGCATGTTTGTGTTGTAGATTTTGTTTGTTAGGTTGTGGCGGGGGATGGCATCGAAGGCTTTACTAATGTCGAGTGTGGCTAATAGTGATCTGTGTGGTGGTCTAGCTGAGTTGATGCCGTCGAAAGCTCTTTGTGTAAGGTCTGTGAGAAGAGTGTTTGTGGAGTGCAGTGGCCTAAAGCCATGTTGTGTTGGAGCTAGGGGTAGGTCAGGTGTAATTAGTTGTAATACTAGGCGTTCCATGACTTTGGAGGGGGAGCAAAGGAGTGTGATGGGGCGGTGCGAGGAGGGTAGCGTGGGGTCTTTGTTGGGTTTGGGGAATGTGATGATGATACCATGCTTCCAAATGTCTGGTATTGTGTTGTGTGAATAGCTGTAGTGAGTGCTTGTATGCCTTGTGGTCCCAGGTGTCTGAGGTGTATGTTGCTTATGTTGTCTAGGCCACAGGTGGGTGAGTGCTTGAGATTGTTGATGATATGCTTTGTCTGGTGATTGGTGAAGGGTGTATAGTCAGGGTCTGTGGGGAATTGTCTCTTACGTCGGATGACACGTCGGTCGTCTTTGTGAGGTTTTAGGTGGCTGACATGTGAAAAGTGATTGATGAGAGTGTTTGCTTGTTGTTTACATGAAGGAGTAGAGTCTGTTGTTGTGATTGCAGCATGTGATTGTGTTGTGTTGCTGTTGGAAAGTGTGATGCTGTTTAGTGTTTTGTAGAGTTTTTTGGGGTTTGTTTTGTGATCAAGTGTTTGTAGGAAGTTATTCCAATTTAGTTTTTGTTGTTCTTGTATTTTGTTGTTAGTTTGGGTGTTGAGTGCTTGAATTTGTTTGTGTGATGTCTTGTGTGTGGGGTGCTGGGGAGTGTTTCAGTATGTCACGTTGTCTGATGAGGTTTTGAATTTCTGGTGTGAAGTTGGGGTTGTGTCTTTTTCTGTTACCTCTTGGAATGTGTTTCTTGTCAGCGTTTTGGATAGTTTTATTGAGTATGTGTACAGCATTGTTGATGTTAGTGATGGGTGTACTGTTTAGAGTTGTGAAGTGTTGTTCTGTCTCATTTGTGAATGCTTCCCAGTTAGCTCTTTTATAATTGGTGTATGTGTGTTTGTGGCTAGCTGGGGTGAGTCTGGTTTTGGTGGTGATAATGATCGGGAGGTGGTCAGAGCCTAAGGTTCTGACCACCCTCCAGGATGTTGTGGGGGCGAGTTCTGGGGAGAAAAAGGTGATGTCTGGAGATGATGGGTTATAGAGGGCTTGGTGAGGAATATGGGTATGTTGATGGATGTCGTTAAGGATGATGAGGTTATCGGTTTGGTTTTGTAGTACCAGCCCTCTGTCTGTGTCGGGGTTGTCGACAAACCAGGCCGACGTCTTGGCGTTGAAGTCACCACCCAGGATGATGTGTGGGTTGTGTGGGGTGTTTGTGATGTGTTGTAAGTGTGGTCTGTATTCATTTGGTACTGTAGGGGATGTTTGGGGAGGGATGTATGTGTTTATGATGGTTATGTTGGAGTTGTTGCCAGTGCGTATTTTAATTGACTGTATTTCTGTTGTGTTATCATTTGGGGGGAGGAGGGATTTGGTTTGTACACTGGTTACTATGTATGATATTTCTTTGTGTACCAGGGTGATGAGTCCACCACCCCCGCCGACAGCCCGGTCTTGTCTGATGGTGGTGAAATTATGAAATGTGGGTGTTTTTTGTGTTGTGCGGAGTTTTGTTTCTTGTAAGATGGCAATGTGTATGTTGTGTTGTTTGATGAAGTGTGAGAGTTCGTGTTTCTTTGTGTTGATGCCATCTATGTTCAGTTGAAGAATGTTAATGTTATGTGCACGATGTATGTTGGGTGCTGCTGCACGAGGATGGGGTGGGGGTGGGGGTGAGCGAGTAGTTGGGATGGGTGAGGTGGGGGTGGGGATTGGGGAGCAGGAGATGGGGGTTGGAATGGATTAGGATGGGGTGTGGTGTGTTGAGTTGAGGATATGGATGGTATGGGAAGGTTAGGTGGGTTAGGAAGGAGAGGTGGACGGGTTTTAGGGGGGGGAGTGGATGATATGGGAAGGTTAGGTGGGTTGGGGAGGAGAGGTGGACGGGTTTTAGGTGAGGGATTTGACTGGGAGAGGGAGGGGCATGAGGAACAGGTCCAGGTGTTTGTGTAGTGTTTCTTGGAGGCAAGTGTTGTGCAGGTGAAGTGGGTCCAGTTCCCGCATGAATTGCAGAGAACTGAACCCTTAGTATGGCGACTCGAAGTGAGGAGTTCAAGAAGGTTGCTTATGAATTTGATTTTCAGCACAGAACAAGTAGTCCTAAGTATCCTCAGTCAAATGGCATGGCAGAGTCTGCTGTAAAGACTTCCAAGAGTCTGGTAATGAAGGCAATGTCTAGTGGTAAGGACCATATTTAGCTGTTCTGAATTACCGGAACATTCCAAGTCAAGACATGGACTTAAGTCCTGCTCAGAGGAATCTTGGCAGAAGGACTCGGACTCTGTTGCCAATGTCAAACAACTTGTTGAAACCTCATGGGATAGATGTGGCATTAGAAAAAAGAAAAAAAAAAACGACTGACAAATATGAAGAGTGCTTGGTACCATGACAGAGGTGCGAAAGATTTGGAACGCCTGAGAGAGGGTGATGTGGTGCGAATGAAGCCAACTAACTTAGGAGACAAGTCGTGGAAGAAAGGAACTGTCATGGGAGAAGTTGGTGTGCGGTCATATGAGGTGATGACTGATTCAGGCATTTTTAGATGCAACCGCCAGCACTTGAGAAGATCAAATGAGCGAGGTGAGGAAGGAGTAGAGAAAATGAATGACTCGGGACCGAAAGAAGATATTGTTGTAAATGAAAGTGCAACAGAAATGAAGGTAGTAGTGGTATGAGAGTTAGTGAAAGCCGAGACGTAGGAGTTGAAAGAGAGAATGGTGTGTGTGGCAGGTATAGTCAGAGAGCTACAAGGAATGTACCTCATATTAGATATAAGGATTATGTTCTAAGCAAAAAATTATCATTTTGTATATTAGGCAATGCTCAAAAAATTATATTTTTCTTTTGGTACAATATGTCTTTGTTTATACAAATACAGTATGATATATTCCTGTTATAGGCATCATGTTTTTCTTGTACTATATTTTGTAGGAATGTGCAGAAAAAGGATATTTTGTATACAGTACTGTACAGTACTAATATAGTATTATGTTTACCATACTGTACTGCTGAATATTTACCAATACAATACCATATAATGTGTTCGGAGATAATGTATATCTTTATTTTTATCACTGTTTAGTGAATTCCTTTTAAGACCTAGTTGTTGTTGTTGTTGTTGTTCCCTAAGCTGCCTGGCCGAACAGCCCCGAGTCCCTGAGGAAGGCCATGGCCACGATCAGGCTTTCCCACAGAGCTCTCATTGAGTGTAAATTGTGTTGTTGGTGTAAGTGGTTGTGTGAAATGCAGTCTTCTATGATGTGTTTAATGGTATGGGGTGCTGTGTTACATCCCGGGCAGGCGTCGACAACGGAGTCATCCAGTCTCTTCTGATAGCTCAGGAGAGCTGGATGGTGTCCACATCTCAGCCTGGCCAGGTGGACTCTGTCCTCGCGAGGAAGGGAGGATTCGGAAGGATGGATTTCGGGAGGTCGTGCATGCAGCTGCGTGTTGTCTGTGAGTGAGTGGATGGATCGGCGAGAGATATGAGTATGGATGTGCTTCTGGAAGTTGGTTCGGGGTGGGCAGGGAGGGAGAGAGGACAATAATTGTGTGTGCTGCTGGGTGTTGTTTTGCTATTTCTTGGTGTCTGTGGGTGTGTTGCCATGTAGTTTTAGTGGGTGGTCTTGGTTCGTGGAGGCTGCTGCCAGGAATTGAGTGCCTCTCATGTCCAGATGGTCTTTGACTTTGAGGATTTTGGTTTCTTGATGTAGGTGATCTGTGGGTGCAGTAGCTGTGCAGCCTGTAATGATCTTCAGGGCTTTGTTTTGAATAGTCTGTAAGGTCTTATGATGTGTTTCAGCTAGGTTAGAAGCCCAGGCTGGGCTTGCGTATTCCATCACTGATCTTATGTATTGTTTATATACTGTGGTGGTAGTTCTTTGTTGTGTCCAAATTTTGTGTGAGCAAGTGACCTGAGGGTGTTAAGTCTGGGTGTCAGTTTCTTTATAATGTTTGTGGTGTGCTGTTTGAATGTCATGAGTATCATTTATTAGTGGCCCCTCCATCATTGACGAACATGCCTATTACATAAGGCATCCTCTTCAAACACTAATCCGCCGTAGTTTGAATCTACCGCGCAGAGCATTTAAAAACTGAGGAGCCTTCATCATGAGCGCACGCGACCTCACTCATGGCTTCAGTCATTATGAATTGGGTTCTCACTACGAAAAAACTTCGTAAAAAATAAAAACAAAAAGAAAATAAGAATAACTATCCAATAAGCTTTCCATCATATCGTGGATGTACTTGTGTGGATTTCTGACCAGACGCTGAATCAGGCGTCATTCCTCCTTCTTTGCTCTGCGCTCAGCCTGCCCGGACGTACCTTTCAGGCTCCGCTGGTTTTGCATTCGTTGCGTCCCTAGTGAGTTTTTTCTCATTTGTTTACTCTAGGATGTATCGAGTAAGGTTAGGATAGGCGTAGCAGGAGTGTCCTGGGCTGGTTGCCCGCAGTGCAGTGTATTTTGGGTCGTATGTATGGGGCATCTATTTCGGATGTACCCTCGTGGTCCTGTTGTGGACACGTGAACTTTTCACAGTTGTGTTAGTTGGTGATGCAGGCGGCTTTCATTACGCGTTAATTATTGCTGCCTTTTATCCTTCTGATGAGGTAAGCTGTGTGTTTGCTGACGTTCCCAGCGTATTTTTCTTCACTTAGTGAAGTTTTTTCTGGGTCCGTGTCAGGCTTCCCGGGGTGGGAAGTTATCGCTTCGGTGGTGTGTTGGCGGTGGTTCCTGTTGTGATATTCCAGTGTGTGTTTATATTTCAACTATTTTCATGCCGTCTACCTAGGCCTAGCCAGCCGCTCGTAGCTTTGCCACATGTCTAGTGTTATTATTTATTTTATAAATATGCCCTACTGTGTCATGTGTATCCGGGTTTTAGTTGTGTATTGGCTAATTCCTCGGACTATATTTGTTTCCTGGTTTAGTTGTGTATTGGCTAATTCCACGGATTATGTTGTGACCTTGGTTAGTCGTGCGTGTCTCTCCTCGTGTCGTATTGTTCAGATGGTGTCTGTTCAGGGTGGGGTTTGCCTTCCGGCGGGTTTTTTCTCGGTTTCACCATGAAAAATCCTGACCGATGAGCAGTGTTGGGCCACACGTGGTTTTTAACTCTGGCTGGTTCCCCGGCGTGGGGAGGTGTCTGTGGCTCTCCAGGACTGCGTCTCTGTGGGTGCCTGGTTTCAGGCCTCCTTTAAATTCCCGGCGGGATGGCTGTACCCATCCTTACATATATATTTAGATATATATAAAGAAACGACGTTCTTGAGAACACTCGTTTTTTTTTATAGGTTTTTCTACCTGGTTTACGACAACCACATGGAAAACCTAGCTGTTGTTTAGGCGTTCCTCCCCGGCGATCTGTTACAAAGAAGTGGGGTCAGGAACTTGTGGGGTTAACTTTTAGACTTCTCACCCGGCGGGTGCACCTGAGCAGGGTGGGATAAAACGACTTAGGTCTCATATAGTTAACCAATCCATTTGAGTGATACTCTGTGTATCGCTGCCTTTACTCTTACGGCAATTGAAGGATCAGTGAGGTTTAACCAAATCGATTCCCACACCCGGCGGGTGCCCCTAAGTGGAGGAACTAAGGAATTTATAAACAAATTCAATTTCGATTAACCTTAATTGGGTGATACTTTCAGTATCGCCGCCTTCTATTTTTACGACGATCGTTTGGGACAATTCGTTAAAAAATCAGATCTCGTATATTCCTGCCCTGGGCTATTCTACTAAAATATTTCAAGGGCCGGCGTCTTTATGAGGGGGGGCTTTGTTACAAAATTGAATCTTGAGACAGTCACCACCTCCTACAGACTATAAGTGCCATACTGGACCATTATATCAGAGGGTATTCTTCATGTTCTTTAGCTAAGAAGATTTGTTTAGCCTCTTTACACCCAGCCGCGTAGCGAGATGTGTTAGCTGTGTCTTTGCATCCCGTTACCCGGCGGGTTATTAACACTTGTATGCGAACACGTGGGTTAACCTTATGAGCATTAATTCCTGGAAATTTTTCTTTATTTTTCCAGAGCTGAGCTCCGGCGGACCAATACAGACCCGGCGGTAGTTTCCTCACACCAGTCTCTGTCATGGCTAATGTGGCCCCAGTTTTTGCCCTGTGCATTACCCCTACTTGCGCGGGTATCCCAATTTTTGCGCATACCCTTTGCATAAGGTGTGTTAGATGTCTAGACCGTTCAAGGGGTCTCTGGGTTACACTTAATTGTTCCTTTTGCTCCCAATTAGCCAATAAAGTCCTATGTGACAATGACAAGACCGCGGCGGTAGCGTTGAGAGAGGTCAGACAACAAATGTCGGCCTACACTACCATTGTCGCACATAAGTCACTTCAATGTGACAACGTCCCACTTTGGGATAAGTTGCTGTCAGAGCACCCTCCCCCTAAACGTACCTCTAGAGTAACGGGTTTTAAGCCGACAGAGACTAGCCAGGGTTCTGTATCGTCTGTGGATACGTTTAAACGCCCGAGAGAGCCTACTCCCCGGCAGCCACCTCCTCGTCGCAGGCGAGATCGAGGTCAAGGTCACCCCTCAGACAGCGGTCTTCAAGTCGGGCCTCTTCCCCGGCTAGTAAGAAGTGTAAGACTGAAGCTTCCCCCAGTGGCCATGGTGGTGATTCTTCCAAACCTAGGTCTAGTTCGCGGTCACACCGTAGCCACAAATCCTCCAAAAAGGATTCCCATAAGAAGTCCTCTCGACATTCTACTAAGTCTAGTGCATCTCATCGTACCTCTACACCTGAAAATGTTTCTGTTACAGCCTCAGAGTATAGTGAAGCGCCTGTCCCTAAACAAGATTTACCTATTGATATTTTAACCCTAGAAACGGAAAGTTCAGGAAATTCAATAATTGAGAATGTTTCAGACTCTCAAGAGAGCGTAGGCCAGAGCCTCGGTGTTTGGCGGTTTGCTCAGCCAGGGTCTGACCATCCACGTCCGACTCATACGAGTCACACAGTAGCCGATGTCCACAGGGACGCGGCGACCCCATCCTCTATCCCTGATTTATCTTGGAAACAAGGTGCCCCTGCCTCGGCGGGGTCTTCTCAGGAGGATCGGGAGGAACAAGATGAAGTGTCATTAATTTCAGATAGGGAGGGACAAGGGTCAGGCTCAGGCCTGGACGCCGCCCATGATAATACTGATTCACCTGAAAGTTCTGCATCTAACCAGTTTGTTACAGCACAAGAAATTGATGGGTTACTTACTCATGCTCTATCAAAATTCTTTAATCAACAACGAGAAAACCCCACAATGGACTTGGGGGCTCCCTTGACAAGTTCTGCGGTACGGCCTCTGATAACGTCAATCGATTTATCTAAGATTCCTAACCCTCCTACTCTGTCACCGGCAGGGAGCTCTAAGCCAGCTACGGCGGCATTCACTACGTCAAATGTCAGGGTCATTACGGATGTTAATCCACCCCCTCTAGACAAAGCGCCTCTTAGAAAGGTAGCTATGCCCCTGCTTTATGGGCCAGACGAGTCATGGGTCCCTTTGAACCCCTCTAAGCCAGAGCTTGCCCAGCCTACCTTGTCAGGGGAACTCCCGGTACCACGTGAGTGGTTTATCCAGGGAAATAAGTCTAAGAAATTAAGGGCATTGGATGCCTTGGGTAATGTTTTGGACGTAAATATCAAGGCTATACCTAGTTATTATCATCAGGATTATTTTGTTTATGCATCTAAGCCTGCTTTACCCCCTGCCTCAGCTTCAAAACTTTTTTCAGACTGGTCTAAGCTGGATGGGTTTAATGATATTAAGGCTCTGTCGGCTCTTACTCCTGAACTAGATTTACAGACCGTCACAGACGAGACAGCTAATCCAGTGTTGAAGGTGGGACAGTTGGGACCAGGACCTTGGGTGGATTGGGAGGTAGAGGCTCAAAACTTTGCAACCACTTTCACTTCTAAATCTTCCCACCAGATCCCTCAGGATACACATTCATGGTTCTCCATGCCGGTAGGTTCTGCCGGCGGAGTTCCGTCAGCTTTATTTTCTTTTCTAGCTGCCCCTAAGATTAATCTTTGTGAACTAAAGGAACCATTCACTACCCCTACCCCTTCTCACCTAGACAGAGAATTTAGGCTAAGGGGAAAAGCTTTCCGCCTGTTTTCACAGTACATAGTTTCTCAACAGGTGGCTAAGTCTTTACTCAGGTCTACTCAGGCAATCGCAGACGCGGATGCTCGAAGATCAGTTGAGTTATCCCGGCGTCTGATTCTTCAGTCGTCGATTCAATCCTTAGGTGACATACGCACAGCCTTACTTGAGGCGGTGCGAGCACGACAGGATCTTAGGATGTCATTAGTTCGCAAGCTGCCTGATCGCATTGCTAACCAGGTGGTAATGTCCCCAGTACTTACACCTTCTTTAATGTCCCCTGATGTATGGCGAACAGTGTTTAACATGGCACAGGCCGTGAAGCACAGTCCCGCACAGGCTAAGAAACCCGCATTTAACTTCCCCAAACCTAAGCCTCCTACTAAAGCTCAGCCAGGGGGTTCTAAGCCGTTTCTTCCGCCTAAGTCCTCCCAATCCCCCCTGGGTCAGTTCAGGCATAGACAGAGAGGGTTTTCAGGACAGAGGGGACGCGGCCAGTATAAGCCGGGGCAGGGCCAGTCTTCGGCCCACACCAGCCAGCCGGCGAAGCGTCCAACACCACCAAACCCACCATCAAAAAACTAAAGTCTTTCTCACTCCCAGTGCCTATCTTAGAGCCGGAGGAACCGAGGGAAGTACAGCCGGCGAACCCTTGTCTGCTAACTGGGTCGTTCCGAACGTGTCACCAAGCATGGCCGTTAAAAACCTGGGCACGGATGGTGGCACGCAAAGGCATCACTTGGCAGTGGCTCCGGCGACCTCGCTTACGTCAGCCGACAACGGCAAATTGTGTTTCATTAGAGGTGGAGTTGCTGGTCCAGGAGATGATTGCCAAGAATGTCATCATCCCGGTCCCTCCAGATTACCCTGTATTCACGTCAAAACTGTTTTTGGTTCCCAAACGGGACAGTGTTCAGATGAGGCCGGTCGTAGACCTGTCTTATCTGAATCTTCACATTTACAACGAGTCTTTCAGAATGTTAACAGTTCATCAAATCAGGCTAACACTTCCGCCGGGAGGCTGGATGTGTTCCCTAGACCTGACAGACGCCTATTGGCACGTGTCGGTCAACAAAAGATTTCAAAGGTTTCTGGCCTTGAGGATCAGGCACCAAAATTTTGTTTTTCAGAGGATGCCGTTCGGTTTGAACCTAGCACCTCGATTATTCACGAAACTAGTCCGGCAAGCCCTGATGCCGTTGTTAAAACAGGGAATCAGAGTGTTGTGGTATCTAGACGACTGGCTGGTGGTGGCAGAGACACAACAATTATGCATAAAACATGTCAATATCATTTTAAATCATGTCAAAACTCTAGGCTTCAAGGTAAATCTGGTAAAGTCAAACCTTGTTCCCTCAAGAGTAATTCAGTGGATAGGGCTGGTCTGGGACACCGCCGCTCTCACTCTGAGTCAGAGTGTGGACAATCGCAACAGGTTTCGCAGGAAACTGTTCAGGTTTCTTCACAGTCTGACTACGACACGAAGAGTCTGGGAGTCTCTGGTCGGCTCTCTCAACTGGATTCAGCTAACTGTCAAGTTGGGCCGGTTGAAAGTAAAACGATTAATATTGGAAGGCAACAAATATTTCCCACTCTTACCGGCGGGAAAATTATGGCCCATACCAAAATTAATCCACACCTTACTAGCGGTCTGGGCGAAGAGGGAAACATTGCACTCAATCATGTCATGGACCTCTCCTCCTCCAACGGTATGGGTAGACACGGATGCGTCAGGCACCATAGGGTGGGGATTTCAGTCAAATCAGGGGCACCAGGGTCAGGGACTTTGGTCCCACTTAGAAATCTCTCACATAAATGTCAAAGAGTTACTAGTCCCCTTGTATTTCCTTCAGGCTCACGGCCCGGCGTTACGGGGCAGGTCAGTGGCCTTCAGAATGGACAATCTGAATGCAGTTCACTGTATTCAGAAACAAGGGTCAACGAGGTCAAGGAAGTTGCTACTCGTGTCGGAAGAGATTTTTGTTCTAGCCACCAGTCTAGATATTTATCTTCACACATCTTATCTCCCAGGCGTAGCGAACGTCTGGGCAGACGCTCTGTCCCGGAGACAGAGCACGACAGTAGAATGGGAGCTCAAGCAACCCATTTTCGACCTAATGATTGCGGAGCTCTCCCATCCACAAGTGGATTTTTTTGCGTCCGAGGAGACTCACAAGCTCCCTCTATACCTCACCCGCCGGGCGATAACGCCGGCAGGGGGGCCAGACGCCCTAGTGACAGACTGGAACAGATGGAGCTCCATCTATCTGTTTCCGCCGCCAGATGCGTCACTAATGTGCCACGTAGTGAACAAACTACGAGTTTATCGAGGCTTAGTCTCGCTAATCGCGCCCCTGTGGCCGGCGCAGGTGTGGTACCAGCAATTAATAATGTGGTGCCCGGACCCGGTATCGCTCCCGGTCGGGTACTTCCACTTAGACACGATTGGCAACCTAGAGACCTCGCTGACTTTTGCATTATGGACATTCAGGAGGCCAAGTGGCTAGCACCATACGGTAGGGATGTGACCAATAAATTGCTCAATCAATATACTCAGTCTACTAAGCGACAATATCAATCTCATTGGAAAGCTTTTACTTCTTGGATTGTTAGAACGGAACAAACTGTACCCTCAGTGGCATTGGTTTTTAATTACTTGAACTATCTGTTTGAGCAGAAACGTTTATCTGTGGTTACTTTGAAGAATCACTTAACTGCGATTAGAGTGCCCTTTTTTCGACCTTACAGGTCTATCCATACCGGTGGCGGAGGAAACAGGATTTATGAGAGCGTGTTTTAAACTCCGCCCACCTCCCCGTCAGCTCATGCCTACTTGGTCTCTGGACAAAGCTTTGTCTTTACTTCATTCTCGTCTGTATCAAAATACTGCAGACTTTGCTTTAATCTTAAAGAAGGCAGTTTTCCTTTTGGCTTTGGCCACCGGAAACAGAGTGTCTGAGCTGGCGGCGATGAGCAACACACCTAATTGTCTTAGGTTTGGTAGACTTAATGATTCAATTTCCATTGCACCCTCCCCGGCGTTTGTAGCCAAGAATGAGCATAGTGCACACGTGTTTTCTGAGTTCACGGTGCCGACGTTAAAAAGGGGAAAGGTGCATCATAATTTATGTCCAGTGCAAGCTCTAACCAAATATTTGAGAATAGCTCCTCATAACCCCCAAGGTGCTTTATGGGTAGCGAGTACGGGTAAACGCTTACTTAAACGGCGATTAGCCTCTCTTCTGGTAGAAGTCATTAAAGAGAGTAATCCCGGCGTTGTGGGTAGGGCCCACGATTTACGCAAGTGGGCGGCCTCTTTACGTTTCCTGAAAAACTTTTCAGTTGAAGATATTGCGTCCACACAGTTGTGGGCGTCTAATCATACGTTTCTCTCTAGATACTTGTCAGTTGCTCTAGACAAACCTTCCTTACCATGTATAGCTTTAAGGCAGAGGGTCTAGGTGGCCCTGCAGTCACTTATGTTTATTTTCACGGAAGGGGGGGGGGGGGGGGTGCAGTCAATTGACATAGGACACCCTAGACCCCGCCGGAGTATGAGAGCTGTGATACAATTTAAGGTTAAAATGTGATATGAAAATTTCTCTGCGAGAATTTGTGCTAGTACAAAGTTTAGTACAAAACAACGGTGTTGTTATAGTAGTTTTAGCTGCGAAAGCAATGTAACATTAGTTCAATGGAGTTCATTAGCAATTGATCTCCACATGTATTTTGGGGTTTATGATGTGCACATATAAACTTATAACTTATTATTTTTGTCACCACTCGTTGAGTGGGGTGCCTTTTGTAACTACAGATCTGTGTTCAGAATCTTCAGGGTTACCTATTTTTGTCGGGCAGGCTTCTTTGAAGCACGCACCTGCCTGAACCCCTTTTTCTTGTATATTTCCGGCCTACGCCGTATTAAATACATTTTTCAAAAGTAAGAATACTATGTGGTTGTTTTTATTATCTGCTTTTCTAGAGTTATGATATGATTACGAATGTCCCCCTCCAGTCTTAGATATCAGGCATGTTCGTCAATGATGGAGGGGCCACTAATAAATTATAGGTTTGACTCCTGTAAGGAGATAAAGAAAACCTAATATTTAGTAGTGGCCCCGTAATCATTGACGACTGGGGCCCTCCCGACCGTCCCCTTCCCATTCGTTGATGTATTAAGGATTTTGGTTTACTTGATATGTCAGTGAAGGAGGAATGACGCCTGATTCAGCGTCTGGTCAGAAATCCACACAAGTACATCCACGATATGATGGAAAGCTTATTGGATAGTTATTCTTATTTTCTTTTTTTTTTATTTTTTACGAAGTTTTTTCGTAGTGAGAACCCAATTCATAATGACTGAAGCCATGAGTGAGGTCGCGTGCACTCATGATGAAGGCTCCTCAGTTTTTAAATGCTCTGCGCGGTAGATTCAAACTACGGCGGATTAGTGTTTGAAGAGGATGCCTTATGTAATAGGCATGTTCGTCAATGATTACGGGGCCACTACTAAATATTAGGTTTTCTTTATCTCCTTACAGGAGTCAAACCTATAATATGTTACTCCTAGGATTTTGGGTGTGTGTGTATGTGTTAGGGGTGTGTTGTTTATGGTGAGTTGAGGGATGTATTTGTGTTCTCCTGTCCAGCTTGTGAGCAGGGTTGCGGTGGATTTGGCTGGGGCTAGATTAAGTCTGTTTGTAGTGCACCCATAGTGTGTTGAGATAGGGTTGAAGGAGATCTGTTGCTCTTTTTGGGTCATGGTGTGTGCATGTGAGTGTTATGTCATCTGCATAGGAAGCTAAGTTTATTTGGGGCGTATTGGGTGTAGTTATATCGTGCATGTACAGATTGAAGAGTGCGAGCGATAGGACGGATCCTTGTGGGACTCCGTTTGGAAAGTTTCTGATTTTAGATGACTGACCGGCAAAAGATACGTGTAAGACCTAGTTTAATAGTTTTCATTAATTGAGCCTTTGTAAAGTAACAATGCATGAAGGACTAGTGCCTAATCCTCATTCATATTATCTTCAGTCCTTGAAGTTTAGTACCAGTAGTTCTCCCAATAGTGTAGCGATGGTACAGTACTGTATAAATTTCAGTTGCCATGTTTCATATAACTTTTCATGTATTTTTAGGTTCTTTCAAAAGAGAAAGGATGTTACAATATCCATTGTTATGTTTTATTTTAGTTTGCCCTCATCCGTTTTCTGTTCTAAGTGTTCCTAACATTTGTACTGTAACTGCCTCCATCCGGGGCTTTGTCAATAACAACTAGAGCCTTAACCACATGTGTTTCCCTCACCCCTGCACATTATGACCATCCTCCTGCAACCTGAGGCCCTCTACAAACAATCACCTGCACATGTTTAGCAACATAAAGTGCAGATGAGGCTAGTGAAGCATTAATTTCTTTTATTGATTGTGATCTATTGTGATTTGTTTACCAGTCTACTAAATGTACTATAAATATTAATCGGTTTCAAGCAGTATCCTAAACTGGACCCTCATCTCTGCCGCTTTTGTTTACGTAATTAAATACCATTAAAATACATAACTTTACCGTATTTGAATATACAGTACATTATTATGTTTGAGGAAAATATAACTTATAATAATTATAATGTAAAACTTGCAAAATAATAGAAAATGCCAAATAATCTGTAAACCATGGAAACGTCATAGAATTCGGTATATTGGCGGCTGGTGTGGCAACACAAAAACAACACACACAAAACATGTGAGTGTGAATCACCAGTCTGGGCTTGTCTTTGGCCAAGTAAAGATGCGCTATGTGTTTTATTGTCCAGTTGCATGTTGCATAGTAGATGTAGTTGTAGATTAAGAGTTGGGGAGTCATAAAAAGCACAAATATTGATTTAAACTGCCTTCGGTAATAAGTTGGTTACTGTATAAGTTATACATTTTCAATTGCCAGTGGAAAACCCGCAAATTATCAAATCTGTGAATGTCAAGTGCGCGAATCTCAAGGGTTCACTGTATGTATAACTTGTACAGTTCGTTTCTCAATCAGTCTCACATTTTTTTTTCTCTCTCCCACCCCCACCCTCCCACACACACACTATCTCCCACATACAGTACATACTCTTTCACATATTCAGGGAGGGTACGGTACCTCATGTGTTACAGTACTAATCTACTCAGTTTTTATGAAAGAGTAGTGGACATATTACAAGAGAGAGATGCACAGGTGGACTGCGTATATATTGACATGAAGAAGGCTTTTGACAGAGTATCGCAGAACAGGCTGAAGTGGAAACTGAAAAAGTATGGAGGGATTCAGGGTAGTTTGTTAAATTGGTTGAAGGACTATCTTTCGGGGAGACAGATGCGAACTACAATCAGAGATAAATGTTCTACGTGGAAGACGTCATGAGTGGAGTTCCGCAGGGAGCGGTGCTGGCTCCCATAATGTTTCTATTATATATTAACGACATGCCAAAGTATATAAATGCGTATATGAATATGTTCGCAGACGATGCAAAGATCATGAAACGTATAGAAGATGAAAACAGTGGAAGGGAACTACAGAAGGATTTGGATAGGATAGATCAATGGAGCAAGAAGTGGAAAATAGAATTCAACATAAATAAATGTCATGTAGTGGAAATGGGAGTAAGTAAAATAAGGCCTCATATGGAATATAAGTTAGGAGAACATACTATTAACCCATCAGAGAAAGAAAAGGACTTAGGGATAACTGTTATGGGTGATCTTTCACCTGAGAATCATATAAATAAGATAGTGGGAGAAACCTATGGACTGCTAAACAGAATAAAAATAGATTTTAACTACTGTATATAAATGAAGAGATGCTGGAGAAAATAATAAAAACATTTGTGAGACCAAGACTGGAGTATGCGGCAGTGGTGTGGGCACCACATCTAAAAAAGCATGTAAATAAGCTGGAAAAAGTTCAGAGAGCTGCAACTAGGATGATACCAGAACTGAGAGAATTACCATATGAGGAGAGATTAAAGAAATTAGATTTACCATCTCTAAGGGATAGGAGGGAGAGAGGTGATATGATTATGATGTATAAATGTGTGAGAGGACTCAAGAAGGATTATATTATGAAGAATAATGGTAGAACTAGAGGACATAGATATAAGCTAATGAAAGGAAGATGTAAAGGAGATGTGAGAAAGTATAGTTTCCATTACATAAGTATAAATAACTGGAATCAGTTAGAAGATGAAGTGGTGTGTGCAAAATATATTCATATTTTGAAATTAAAGTTAGATAATTGTAACTCAGGAAGCGGGACAATACGAGCCTAAAAAGCTCAACTCCTGTATACTACAGGTAAATACATGAATATGCACCCTTGCTGTTTGTTTTCTTTCTCACAGTATCTCTCTCAGCATGAGTAGTGTACTGTACCTTTCCTTGTCGTTGACTGTCTTGGGAGTTGTCCATATCATCCATGGAAGAGGCTAGTCTTCCTGTGGTGCGATTATTGTCATACCCCGAAGAGCGCTCATTGTCATAATAAGAGGGGCGGTCGTATCCGGCTCTGTCTAAGGGCTGGTCATTGTTGGAGTAGGATGTTGAGGTTTTATAGCCACCATGCTTGTCATCATCATTCTTCCAGTAGGATCCACCCCTGTCTGGGAACTCACCAGCCTAAAGAAAAAAGAAATGATTGGTGTTAGAAAATGAAGCAGGTACTGATATAACAAATAGTAACACACCCCTAACACATACACACACACCCAAAATCCTAGGAGTAACATATGATACTCATATGACATTCAAACAGCACACCACAAACATTAAAAAGAAACTGACACCCAGACTTAACGCCCTCAGGTCACTTGCTCACACAAAATTTGGACACAACAAAGAAACTACCACCACAGTATATAAACAATACATAAGATCAGTGATGGAATACGCAAGCCCAGCCTGGGCTTCTAACCTAGCTGAAACACATCATAAGACCTTACAGACTATTCAAAACAAAGCCCTGAAGATCATTACAGGCTGCACAGCTACTTCACCCACAGATCACCTACATCAAGAAACCAAAATTCTCAAAGTCAAAGACCATCTGGACATGAGAGGCACTCAATTCCTGGCAGCAGCCTCCACGAACCAAGACCACCCACTAAACTACATGGCAACACACCCACAGACACCAAGAAATATCAAAACAACACCCAGCACACGGTATCACATCATGGTAGATAATAAAATTACTGCTAAAGAATTAAAACTTGGTGATAGCATTGCTGAAGTGGTAGCAGTTGAAATTGAGGATAATGATAGGTCAAAATTGGACATTGTATCAATGTATTTACCTCCTAAGACTAAATCTTGGAGCAATGATGAATATAATGAATTAATTTTGGAAACCTTGCGTATGTTAGAAATTATTTGTAAAAGGAAAAATAGGCTTATTCTTGCAGGGGACTTTAATTGCGGGGAGGTGGATTGGGAATGTTTGGATGCGGGTTCAAATGAAAATACTTGGGGTAGCAAATTTCTTGAACTAACAATGGGGTATCTATTAACACAACACGTTACGGAAAATACAAGATTTAGAGGAGGTGATGAACCATCAAGACTTGACTTACTATTCACCAAAGACCCCCAAGAAATAAAGAACCTAACATATTTGAGTCCCATGGGAAAAAGTGATCATGCTGTGATTGAATTTGAATTGACAGTGGAATTTCTGGAAGGCAGAGAGGAGGAACATAGGGAATTTAGACTAAATTATAGTAAGGCGGATTATGAATCATTACGAGGATACTTTGCAAATATAGATTGGTCATTTATTGAGCAAGAACAGAATATTCAGGTAAAATACACCATGTTACTAGACATTTACAGGGAGGGGGTAGATAAATATGTACCAACATTTAAGGATGGAAAGCTGGCTAAGGAGAAAGAGTGGTTTAACATGCGATGTCACATTGCCCAGAACAAAAAGGACTCTGCATGGAATAAAGTGAGAAGGAGACACACTGAGGAAAAATGGGATGAGTATAAGAATGCTAGAAACAACTATGTCAAGACTATAAGAGAGGAGAAAAAGAACTTTGAAAAAGATATAGTAAACAAATGTAATAAAGAACCCAAACTGTTCTATAGTTATATCAACGGTAAAACTAAAATAAAGGACAAAATAACAAAGCTTAGGGTAGAGGGTCAATTATATGAAGACACAGTGGGTATGTGTGAAATTATGAATCATACATTAACATCCGTGTTTGTGGAGGAGGATGACTATGTAGAACCTGTGGTGGAATTGAATGAGATACAGGGACTAGAGTCGATAGAAGTCAACAAGGATGAACTAAAATCATTGTTGGAAGAATTGGACGTGAGAAAATCTATGGGCCCAGATAACATTGCTGGATGGGTATTAAGAGAATGTTCTGAACAACTAGTGAGACCTATTTTTAATATTGTTCAATACTCATTAAACAAGGGGGAGCTTCCCTTAGAATGGAAACAAGCAAATATAACTCCAATATATAAAAGTGGAAATAAAGAAGACCCGCTAAATTATCGACCGGTATCCTTAACGAGTGTTATATGCAAGCTTTGTGAAAAGATTATTAGAAAAAGATGGGTGGGTATGTTGGAGGAGAGGGAAATAATTTCAAGCAAGCAGTTCGGGTTCAGAAAAGGTCATTCGTGTACCACAAATTTGTTGAGTTACTATGATAGGGTAATTGACATTGTACAAGGGAGGGAGGGGTGGGTAGATTGTATCTACTTAGATTTCAAGAAGGCATTTGATAAGGTGCCTCATAAGAGATTGTTGTGGAAGCTCAGGACTGTGGGGCGGGTTGAGGGAGTATTATTAAAGTGGATGGAAAACTATTTAATTGGGAGGGAAATGCGAATAGTAATAAAAGGAAAGTTCTCCTCGTGGAAAAGGGTAAAAAGCGGAGTGCCTCAAGGATCGGTGTTGGCCCCAATCATGTTTTTGGTTTTCATCAACGACCTTCAAATGGGAATAGACTCATATATATCTATGTTTGCTGATGATGCAAAATTAATGAAGCATATTACAAGTAGGAGTAGTTGTGAAGAATTACAGAGAGATCTAGATAAGTTATATGAGTGGAGTCAAACTTGGAAAATGGAATTCAATACGAGTAAGTGTCAGGTTCTTGAGATGGGAAAAAGTAAATATAGACCTTCTTGGGGATATAAAATAGGAGATGAAATAATTAGTAAAGCTGTGAAAGCAAAAGACCTAGGGGTAGTTGTGGCAGACAGCTTGTCACCTGAACAGCATATAAATAAAAT
Source organism: Paralithodes platypus (assembly GCA_032716605.1). NCBI lineage: Eukaryota > Metazoa > Arthropoda > Malacostraca > Decapoda > Lithodidae > Paralithodes > Paralithodes platypus. The sequence continues at coordinate 19,234,768 of CM064541.1, forward strand.
AACTGGTGAAACCTATGCAGTGTTGACTAACATGAGAATAGCTCTGAATTATTTAGATGAAGAGATGTTAGCAAAAATAATAGGGACAATAATACGACCAAGACTGGAGTATGCAGCAGTGGTGTGGTCTCCACACCTTATAAAACATAATAAAAAACTGGAAAGAGTTCAGAGAGTTGCCACTAAGATGATAGCTAGCCTTAGAGACCTACCTTATGAGGAGAGATTGGAGAGGCTAAAGCTGCCAACGCTGAGGGAGAGGAGAGAGAGAGGTGACATGATCATGATGTTTAAGTGTGTGAAAGGTTTTGAGAAGATCGACAAGGGAGATTTTGTGGTGAGGGACGAGGGAAGAACCAGGGGTCATGATTGTAAGTTGAGGAAAGTTATATGTAAGTCTGATGTAAGAAAGTTCAGCTTCCCGTATAGAAGCATTGAGTGTTGGAATAAGTTGGATGGGGAGGTGGTGGGAGCAAGAAATATCCAAACTTTTAAAGCAAAATTGGATAAATGTAGAGAGAGAGACAGGACAACACGAGCTTAGGCTCAAATCCTGTATACTACAATTAGGTGAGTACAATTAGGTGAGTACAATTATTGTCCTCTCTCCCTCCCTGGCCACCCCGAACCAACTTCCAGAAGCACATCCATACTCATATCTCTCACCGATCCATCCACTCACTCATAGACAACATGCAGCTGCAAGCACGACCTCACGAAATCCATCCTTCCGAATCCTCCCTTCCTCGCGAGGACAGAGTCCACCTGGCCAGGCTGAGATGCGGACACCATCCAGCTCTCCTGAGCTATCAGAAGAGACTGGATGACTCCGTTGTCGACGCCTGCCCGGGATGTAACACAGCACCCCATACCATTAAACACATCATAGAAGACTGCATTTCACACAACCACTTACGCCAACAACACAATCTGAGTACAATTATTGTCCTCTCTCCCTCCCTGGCCACCCCGAACCAACTTCCAGAAGCACATCCATACTCATATCTCTCACCGATCCATCCACAATATTGGCGATGGGCTGGTCTATCAGAGTGAGACCTGAGCGATCTCTGCCATACCCATAGCTTACTCTGACTGTTCCTTTTACTTATATATTTTCTAAATCTCAAGTGACGGCGTCTCTTCCGTGGATTGACCTCCCAATCTACCAAGATTGGAAGCTAAAGTGTCACATTATTCCTTTGCCCCTCAACTTTCTCTTCATAATTGCTGAGGGGCACAGGGCCCTGGGTGGGGCTTTGGTTTCCCGGGCGTTTACGCACCCTCTCAGCTCCCCGCCATGGAGTGGCTTCGGTCACCCAGGCTTTATTGTGGTCGGCAGGGAGGGTTCTGTGGGGGCGCTCGTTTATGGCCTTGGCCTTACTCGGGGCCTTGGGGCTGTTCGGCCAGGCAGCTTGGGGAACAACAACAACAACAACAACACAATCTACACTCAATGAGAGCTCTGTGGGAAAGCCCGATCGTGGCCATGGCCTTTCTCAGGGACTCGGGGCTGTTCGGCCAGGCAGCTTAGGGAACAACAACAACAACAACAAAGGTCCTGATGTGGCGGCGTCTACGCCGTGGGACCACCTCCCGGAGCTGCCAACCGCGGATGGCTGCCGACCCTCCACGGCCGGAGACAAGATCAATCGACCAGTGGAGGACAACCGGATGCCGGCCGCGGGGAGCAGTTTCGGGAGCCAAACCGTCACAACTATCCCCTGCCCCCTCCCTGGGGACACGGGTCCTTGGAGCGGCTTCGGTCGCGCCGGGAATTTCCACACCTCTCACACCACACACACACATCACACAGTTTTTCCTACACCGAGAAATGACTCTCCGGCTGTCATTTCTCGAAGACTTCTTCTAGCCGGAGACATTGAGAGCAACCCAGGACCCACGTACACATACATATGTCCAACTTGCTCAAAACCCAGCACTTCGAGTCGCCACACTAAGGGTTCAGTTCTCTGCAATGCATGCAGGAACTGGACCCACTTCACCTGTACAACACTTGCCTCCAAGAAACACTACACGAACACCTGGACCTGTTCCTCATGCCCCTCCCTCTCCCAGTCAAATCCCTCGCCTAAACCCGTCCACCTCTCCTCCCCAACCCACCTAGCCTTTCCATATCATCCACTCCCCCCCCTAAAACCCGTCCACCTCTCCTCCCTAACCCACCTAACCCCCCATACCATCCACATCCTCAACTCAACATACCACACCCCATCCTAATCCATTCCAACCCCCATCTCCTGCTCCCCAATCCCCACCTCACCCCTCCCAACCTCCCGCCCCTCCCTCACCCCCACCCCATCCTCGTGCAGCAGCACCCAACATACATCGTGCACATAACATTAACATTCTCCAATTGAACATAGATGGCATTAACACAAAGAAACACAAACTCTCACACTTCATCAAACAACACAACATACACATTGCCATCTTACAAGAAACAAAACTCCGCACATCACAAAAAACACCCACATTTCATAATTTCACCACCATCAGACAAGACCGGGCTGTCGGCGGGGGGCGGTGGACTCATCACCCTGGTACACAATGAAATATCATACATAGTAACCAATGTACAAACCAAATCCCTCCTCCCCCCAAATGATAACACAACAGAAATACAATCAATTAAAATACGCACTGGCAACAAATCCAACATAACCATCATAAACACATACATCCCTCCCCAAACATCCCCTACAGTACCAAATGAATACAGACCACACTTACAACACATCACAAACACCCACACATCATCCTGGGTGGTGACTTCAACGCCAAGACGTCGGCCTGGTTTGTCGACAACCCCGACACAGACAGAGGGCTGGTACTACAAAACCAAACAGATAACCTCATCATCCTTAACGACATCCATCAACATACCCATATTCCTCACCAAGCCCTTTATAACCCATCATCTCCAGACATCACCTTTTGCTCCCCAGAACTCGCCCCCACAACATCCTGGAGGGTGGTCAGAACCTTAGGCTCTGACCACCTCCCGATCATTATCACCACCAAAACCAGACTCACCCCAGCTAGCCACAAACACACGTACACCAATTATAAAAGAGTTAACTGGGAAGCATTTACAAATGAGACAGAACAACACTTCACAACTCTAAACAGTACACCCATCACTAACATCAACAATGCTGTACACATACTCAATAAAACTATCCAAAACGCTGACAAGAAACACATTCCAAGAGGTAACAGAAAAAGACACAACCCCAACTTCACACCAGAAATTCAAAACCTCATCAGACAACGCGACACACTGAAACACTCCCCAGCACCCCACACACAAGACATCACACAACAAATTCAAGCACTCAACACCCAAACTAACAACAAAATACAAGAACAACAAAAACTAAATTGGAATAACTTCCTACAAACACTTGATCACAAAACAAACCCCAAAAAACTCTACAAAACACTAAACAGCATCACACTTTCCAACAGCAACACAACACAATCACATGCTGCAATCACAACAACAGACTCTACTCCTTCATGTAAACAACAAGCAAACACTCTCATCAATCACTTCTCACATGTCAGCCACCTAAAACCTCACAAAGACGACCGACGTGTCATCCGACGTAAGAGACAATTCCCCACAGACCCTGACTATACACCCTTCACCAATCACCAGACAAAGCATATCATCAACAATCTCAAGCACTCACCCGCCTGTGGCCTAGACAACATAAGCAACATACACCTCAGACACCTGGGACCACAAGGCATACAAGCACTCACTAACATATCAAACTACAGCTATTCACACAACACAATACCAGACATTTGGAAGCATGGTATCATCATCACATTCCCCAAACCCAACAAAGACCCCACGCTACCCTCCTCGCACCGCCCCATCACACTCCTTTGCTCCCCCTCCAAAGTCATGGAACGCCTAGTATTACAACTAATTACACCCGACCTACCCCTAGCTCCAACACAACATGGCTTTAGGCCACTGCACTCCACAAACACTCTTCTCACAGACCTTACACAAAGAGCTTTTGACGGCATCAACTCAGCTAGACCACCACACAGATCACTATTAGCCACACTCGACATTAGTAAAGCCTTCGATGCCATCCCCCGCCACAACCTAACAAACAAAATCTACAACACAAACATGCACAACAACACAAAAAGGTGGCTGGCCAACTTCCTAGCAGGCAGATGTGCACACATATCTTTTGCCGGTCAGTCATCTAAAATCAGAAACTTTCCAAACGGAGTCCCACAAGGATCCGTCCTATCGCCCGCACTCTTCAATCTGTACATGCACGATATAACTACACCCAATACGCCCCAAATAAACTTAGCCTCCTATGCAGATGACATAACACTCACATGCACACACCATGACCCAAGAAGAGCAACAGATCTCCTTCAACCCTATCTCAACACACTACATGGCTGGTGCACTACAAACAGACTTAATCTAGCCCCAGCCAAATCCACCGCAACCCTGCTCACAAGCTGGACAGGTGAACACGAATACATCCCTCAACTCACCATAAACAACACACCCCTAACACATACACACACACCCAAAATCCTAGGAGTAACATATGATACTCATATGACATTCAAACAGCACACCACAAACATTAAAAAGAAACTGACACCCAGACTTAACGCCCTCAGGTCACTTGCTCACACAAAATTTGGACATAACAAAGAAACTACCACCACAGTATATAAACAATACATAAGATCAGTGATGGAATACGCAAGCCCAGCCTGGGCTTCTAACCTAGCTGAAACACATCATAAGACCTTACAGACTATTCAAAACAAAGCCCTGAAGATCATTACAGGCTCTACAGATCACCTACATCAAGAAACCAAAATCCTCAAAGTCAAAGACCATCTGGACATGAGAGGCACTCAATTCCTGGCAGCAGCCTCCACGAACCAAGACCACCCACTAAACTACATGGCAACACACCCACAGACACCAAGAAATATCAAAACAACACCCAGCACATGATATCACACACAATTATTGTCCTCTCTCCCTCCCTGCCCACCCCGAACCAACTTCCAGAAGCACATCCATACTCATATCTCTCGCCAATCCATCCACTCACTCACAGACAACACGCAGCTGCATGCACGACCTCCCGAAATCCATCCTTCCGAATCCTCCCTCCCTCGCGAGGACAGAGTCCACCTGGCCAGGCTGAGATGCGGACATCATCCAGCTCTCCTGAGCTATCAGAAGAGACTGGATGACTCCGTTGTCGACGCCTGCCCGGGATGTAACACAGCACCCCATACCATTAAACACATCATAGAAGACTGCATTTCACACAACCACTTACGCCAACAACATAATCTACACTCAATGAGAGCTCTGTGGGAAAGCCCGATCGTGTCCATGGCCTTCCTCAGGGACTCGGGGCTGTTCGGCCAGGCAGCTTAGGGAACGGGAACAACAACAACAACAACAACAACAACAACAACAACAACAACAACTAGTAATTACAGTACAGTCTATTAATTATGACAAGCCTATAAATTGTGATCCCTAGCCTGGTATAACTCAGGGAGGGCTGGAGCAAATGGGATGTAAATTACCACACTTATTTACTGGTTGACTCTCCCTAAATGCTACAGATATCAACTCACTTGTTCAAGTTTTTTTTGTGTTTCAGATTCAATTTATTGTATGGTGTAGTCAGCCTCTGTAGCAGTTACAGAGATTTCTTCATACTGCCTTGTTGTAGCACAGTTAAGGCTGGTGTGGTACAGATATGGCAGGTGCAAATGCTGTTGTTGTTGTCGTTGCTGTTCCCAAGGCTGTCTGGCCGAACAGCCCCAAGGTCCCGAGCAAAGCCAAGGCCATAAACGAGCGCCCCCACAAAACCCTCCCTGCTTACCACTAATAAAGCCTGGGTGCCCGAAGCCACTCCAACGCGGGGAGCTGAGGAGGGTGCGGAAACGCCCGGGAAACCAAAGCCCCATCCAAGGCCCTGTGCCCCTCAGCAATTATGAAGGGAGAGTTGAGGGGTAAAGGAAAAATGTGACGCTATGGCTCCCAATCTGCCAACCTCTTGGTTGGCAGTAGGGAGGTCAATCCACGTTAAAGACGCCGTCACTTGAGATCTAGAAAATATATAAGTAAAAGGAACAGTCAGAGTAAGCTATGGGTATGGCAGAGAATGCTCAGCTCTCACTCTGATAGACCAACCCATCACCTGCAAGTGCTGTAGGGGGACTCTGTTGAGTCGTGCTGAGGCACTGTTAGTGCTATACCAACATAAAAAAATAAAATAAAAAAATATATATATATACTTACAGTTTCTTACAGTAGATCCTCTGGAAAAAGGCAAACTATGCCTGTGTATCCAGCTCAGTACCAGTGCTTGCACTGCTGCGGTCGTTCACGGTGTTGGCGGCGGCGGTAGCAGACGCAACATTTTTACTATTCTGTATTTTTGTTTTATAATCAAACTTCAAATCTTGTCTTCCCCATGCTTTATCAAGATTACTTTCAAACTCCCTTATTGATTCGGAATCGACTACATACTGGGGCAGTGCGTTCCACTCATTTACCACTCTATCACAAAATGAGTTCTTCGCCTTCTCAAGCCTATTTCTTTCTTTGTAAATTTTCTTAGAGTGTCCTCTCGTTCTTGTTCCCTCCCGCATCAAGAAGATACCTTCACACACATCCTCATCGTACTTTCCTGACACTATCTTAAAAGTCTCTATCATATCCCCTCTCTTTCTCCTATATGCCAGTGTCGGAAGTCCCAGTGTCCTCAACCTCTGCTCATAGCCCGCGTTCTTCAACGTTGGTACCAGCTTGCTAGCTCTTCTCTGCACTTTCTCCACTGCTTCTATATCCTTTACCATATATGGAGCCCACACCTGGTTTGCATATTCCAGGTGTGGCCTAACCAGCGCTGTATATAGATTCCTGAAGATTTCTTCGTCAAGTGACACAAATGTCCTCCTTATCAGCCCTACAATTCTATTGGCTTTGTTTATCTTTCCGCTAAATGTTCTGAGAAATTTAACTTATTATCTATCACTACTCCTATATCCTTTTCTGCACTCACTTCCTCCATCGCTTCATACATACTGTATCCTACCTTGTCTATCTTGCTGGTCCCAATCCGCATGTACTTGCATTTTTTTGGATGAAAAGGCATTAACCAATGCTCAGACCATCCCTTCATGCCCTCCACATCTCCTTGAAGCAAACCCATATCTTCCTTACTCCTCACTCTTCTATACAGTTTAGTGTCATCCGCATACAGGTATACCTCACTTCCATTAGTTATAACTTCAGGCAAGTCGTTGATAAATATAACGAACAGCAATGGTCCCAACACAGATCCCTGAGGTACCCCACTTGTAATTTCCCTCCACCCCGAGCCTATTCCATTCACCAATACCCTCTGTCTCCGATCTTTCAGGAAGGCTTCTATCCATTTCACACATTTCTCCCCTATATTATAGCTTCTAACTTTCTCTATTAACCTTTTATGTGGGACCTTATCGAAGGCCTTCATAAAATCGCAATATACCACGTCTATTACATCACCATCATCTAGAATTTGCATCCAATCATCTACCACCTTAATTAGCTGCAGTACCGTCGACCTCCCCGGCAAGAATCCGAACTGTCTCCCACTGAAAAGTTGGTTTGACTTCATATGATCCATTATTCCTTCTCTAATTACCGTTTCCATTAGTTTACACACAACACTTGTCAAACTGACTGGTCTATAATTCCCTGGGTCATTTCTCTTTCCCTTCTTAAATATAGCTGTTATGTTCGCCTCTCTCCAGTCCATCGGGATTTGTCCTGTATTAAACGATACCTCAAATAACATTTTCAATGGCTCTACTAACATCTCCCCTCCTTCCTTTATGATTCTTGGGTGTATCCCATCCGGTCCCGGTGACTTACTTCTATTCATTTTTTCTATAGCCCTTCTTATTCTAGCATGGGAAAACTCTACTAGTTCTAGTGCCGGTGCCTGTTTGATGGGAATAGTAGGCACTGCATCCTCCGACTCCACTGTTAGTACCCCCACAAAGTATTTCCCCAGCACCTCTGCTTTCTCCTTATCAGTCTCCGCTCTACTCCCATCATTCAACCCCCCACCAGCTCTGGGATCCCTACTCTTCTTGTTAATTTTTCCTGAATGTACTTCCAGAATATTTTTGGATTATCCTTCACATTTCTAGCTATCTCTCTCTCCCTCTCCTTCACCCCCCTCCTTGTTTCCCACCTTATTTTATTGTTTATTTGTCTGCGTTCCAGATCCACTTCCTTAGCCTCTATACTAGACCCCCTGTTCTTTTTTAACAATTTTAATCTTTCCCACAATCGTTTCTTTCTTCTAATCAATATCCAAAGCTTTCTTTTCATTGGCAATTCTGGGTTAGTTCTTTTCCTCAATTTTGTTTTATCCTTATATTCCCTTACTGGTACACTTTTGGATACAGCATTCTCCAGTTTGACTCTAATTTTCCTCCACATTCCTTCAGCGTCTTCACCGTTCAAATATTCCCCCCAGTCAATGTCCAAACACCGTCTCAGCAGCTCATAATCTGCTCTATCATACATGTATATTTTTCTATTGCTTTTATTATCCCTCTCCGATTTAATGTTACAACTAAAGCTTATACAGGCATGGTCACTACGACCTATAGGGCTATCCACATTAACATGTTCCACTATATCCTCTTCATTGCTAAAAATCAAATCAAGTACACTCCCCTGCGTCCCATCTCTATATCTTGTCATCTCTACAATATGTTGCGTTAAAAACAATCTCTCACTTTCTCTATAAACTTATTTTCCAGGCTACCCTGTCCCGCTGGAGTAGTACAATTTGCCCAGTTGATCCTTGGCAAATTGAAATCTCCAATCAAAATTTTATATTTGTTCTCTCTATTATCTATCTCCTCCATTGTTTTCAGTAGCTTATCATCCTCTCCCCTGCTATATTGTGTATATATATAATATATATATTATATATATATATATATATATATATATATATATATATATATACAGTATATGAAATTTGCCAACTTAACTGATGTATAAAGACAAAAGAACTTAGCAAAATCACTATGTGGAAACAACGTATGGAAGATTTAGCAAAACAATATTATGAAAAAAAAAATACACTACTGTACACAGTTGAGCATCAAGAACAATAAACATTTAAAAGCTATACACCTTTCTCTGAGGCTCATTACTGCCAGAGTCGTCCTGGGAGAATCTGCTGGGTTTCTTGGCGGTTGAGTACTGTTGATACGAGTCCGGTCCACCGTCAGAGTAGGCTTGACGCCAGGAATCACCCTTACCCGAGAAACCTTCAGGGCCGCCAGAGGAGCCACCCAACTCCGAGGAACCATAACCGTACGACGGCCGCTCGGATCCAGGCACATAATTTGCACTTGGGTACTTGGAGGGGGACGTTTGGCGCCAAGTGTCACCCTTTGTCTCTCGATTGTCGAGGGATTTGGACGAGGTATCCACCACTGCTTCCAGGGCCTGTAATAATATGTGCAGGAAGTAGGGATTAGAGGGAGTATATTCCAACTTATTAATTTTAATCCCAACACCAAACACCTCCAAATGAAATTAATGAAAGCATATGATCCACCCGGGATTCGAACCTGGGTTACCACATACAGATCTGAAACACTCTAACCATTACACCATCAAGACAGTTAAAGGTTAAGTACATGACTACGATTTTATAACCATTTTATCGAATACAGTAAACCCCCGCTAACTCGGACTCTTTTTAGTCGGAAACCCGCACTTCTCAGAATGGCATCGGCCTCTCGGAAATGTCCCTGTATATCTCGGAAATTTCCGAGTTGGACAGGATTTGTGTCCGGTTTATAATGTTCTCTCACTCAGTTTTAAGTGATTTTAGGATGAATTGAAGCCTGTGCCTTTTAATTATTGTGTTAACCCTTCAAACCCGGCTGGTACACGTGTGTACCATTTTGTTTTGACCCGAGGAACCCGGGTGGTACAACATTGTACCAGTGGTTGAAAGCCTGTGACCTTGGTGTGTGAGGCGTCGGTCCGACGCATGTAAACAACAGCCGGCTGGACCGACGCCCCGCATCTCCGGCCACAAGAAGGAGAGCGTCGCTTGTTTGTGTGTGCCTGTATGTTGTTGTTAAGTATCGAAAAGTAGTGTAAAGTGGCTGTTGTTGCCGTAAGTTATCTCCAATGAAATCATCATCACAACTGAACCAGTTGACTTAGAGAGCTCTACTTAACGCCATTCTACAGGTAAATAACACAGCTACGCTTGGGGATGCGCGGGAATGCGGGAAGAAGTCAGAATAACAAAGATACGGTAGCCTAGCCTAGACGTTTTTCGGCCAAAACACCCGGGTCTCGGGGAATATTTATGTAATGCGTAGCCGAGGCGGGAGGGTTAATATTAATTACTATGTACTGTACTGTCCCTGAAAGCATAATAAGGTTCGTATTTGTCATTAATATGAATTTCACATTTAACCCTTCCTCCCCGGGCTGTCTTATCCAATGACGGTCGCCCCTACCCGGGCGATATGGCTGAAAAACGTCTAGGCCTAGGCTACCGTATTTATGTTTATTTTCACTGCTAGAACTTTCCCACTCATCTATAATCGTAGTGCGGTTTTCAATCTGTATTTTGGCATTAAGTAGAGCTCTGTAAGTCAACTGGTTCAGTTGTGATGACGATTTCAGTGGAGCCAATATTGCAGAGATGTTGCCAATATGGGGGCTTTTCAGACACTAATTTCGTCATGACGTCAGAACAATAACATTGAGGAGTCTTCTCCTTCTTGTTTTCGGAGGTGCGGTGACGAACGCTTGGGTTTGTTGACATACGTCGTATGCACGGCGTTCAGACCAAGCTTAATTAGGCTATTAAGCTCATGCCTTAGATAAGGCATACCGGGTAGCGGCCCTTCTTTCGTGCTGTCCTTACCTAAGGCAGACCGGGTAGGAAGGGTAAAAAAAAAATGATCTCACTTATCTCTGACGCGGACTTTCCTCTTATAATTTGGAATTTTCCCTCTCTTAAGCCGGTCATAAGTCGGACTTCGGACATCTCGGAAAATCGGGCTTCTCGGAAGTGGTCTCCCCCCCCAATTAGTCCGAGTTAGCGAGGGTTTACTGTACTGGATATCAATCTATTCATGTACTCAAACCCAACTGCACACTGAATAGCCTAATGTTTTAAAAGAAAGTAAAGGTGTCGAACGAAAGCCGAGTCTATTATGTTTAGTCTCTATTATTGTATATGAAGATAAAATTATGGTTTACAGTTCAATTTCTTACAGTATTCTTACAGTAGATCCTCTGGAAAAAGGCAAACTATGCCTGTGTATCCAGCTCAGTACCAGTGCTTGCACTGCTGCGGTCGTTCACGGTGTTGGCGGCGGCGGTAGCAGACGCAACATTTTTACTATTCTGTATTTTTGTTTTATAATCAAACTTCAAATCTTGTCTTCCCCATGCTTTATCAAGATTACTTTCAAACTCCCTTATTGATTCGGAATCGACTACATACTGGGGCAGTGCGTTCCACTCATTTACCACTCTATCACAAAATGAGTTCTTCGCCTTCTCAAGCCTATTTCTTTCTTTGTAAATTTTCTTAGAGTGTCCTCTCGTTCTTGTTCCCTCCCGCATCAAGAAGATACCTTCACACACATCCTCATCGTACTTTCCTGACACTATCTTAAAAGTCTCTATCATTTCTCCTATATGCCAGTGTCGGAAGTCCCAGTGTCCTCAACCTCTGCTCATAGCCCGCGTTCTTCAACGTTGGTACCAGCTTGCTAGCTCTTCTCTGCACTTTCTCCACTGCTTCTATATCCTTTACCATATATGGAGCCCACACCTGGTTTGCATATTCCAGGTGTGGCCTAACCAGCGCTGTATATAGATTCCTGAAGATTTCTTCGTCAAGTGACACAAATGTCCTCCTTATCAGCCCTACAATTCTATTGGCTTTGTTTATCTTTTCCGCTAAATGTTCTGAGAAATTTAACTTATTATCTATCACTACTCCTATATCCTTTTCTGCACTCACTTCCTCCATCGCTTCATACATACTGTATCCTACCTTGTCTATCTTGCTGGTCCCAATCCGCATGTACTTGCATTTTTTTGGATGAAAAGGCATTAACCAATGCTCAGACCATCCCTTCATGCCCTCCACATCTCCTTGAAGCAAACCCATATCTTCCTTACTCCTCACTCTTCTATACAGTTTAGTGTCATCCGCATACAGGTATACCTCACTTCCATTAGTTATAACTTCAGGCAAGTCGTTGATAAATATAACGAACAGCAATGGTCCCAACACAGATCCCTGAGGTACCCCACTTGTAATTTCCCTCCACCCCGAGCCTATTCCATTCACCAATACCCTCTGTCTCCGATCTTTCAGGAAGGCTTCTATCCATTTCACACATTTCTCCCCTATATTATAGCTTCTAACTTTCTCTATTAACCTTTTATGTGGGACCTTATCGAAGGCCTTCATAAAATCGCAATATACCACGTCTATTACATCACCATCTTCTAAAATTTGCATCCAATCATCTACCACCTTAATTAGCTGTAGTACCGTCGACCTCCCCGGCAAGAATCCGAACTGTCTCCCACTGAAAAGTTGGTTTGACTTCATATGATCCATTATTCCTTCTCTAATTACCGTTTCCATTAGTTTACACACAACACTTGTCAAACTGACTGGTCTATAATTCCCTGGGTCATTTCTCTTTCCCTTCTTAAATATAGCTGTTATGTTCGCCTCTCTCCAGTCCATCGGGATTTGTCCTGTATTAAACGATACCTCAAATAACATTTTCAATGGCTCTACTAACATCTCCCCTCCTTCCTTTATGATTCTTGGGTGTATCCCATCCGGTCCCGGTGACTTACTTCTATTCATTTTTTCTATAGCCCTTCTTATTCTAGCATGGGAAAACTCTACTAGTTCCAGTGCCGGTGCCTGTTTGATGGGAATAGTAGGCACTGCATCCTCCGACTCCACTGTTAGTACCCCCCCAAAGTATTTCCCCAGCACCTCTGCTTTCTCCTTATCAGTCTCCGCTCTACTCCCATCATTCAACCCCCCCACCAGCTCTGGGATCCCTACTCTTCTTGTTAATTTTTCCTGAATGTACTTCCAGAATATTTTTGGATTATCCTTCACATTTCTAGCTATCTCTCTCTCCCTCTCCTTCACCCCCCTCCTTGTTTCCCACCTTATTTTATTGTTTATTTGTCTGCGTTCCAGATCCACTTCCTTAGCCTCTATACTAGACCCCCTGTTCTTTTTTAACAATTTTAATCTTTCCCACAATCGTTTCTTTCTTCTAATCAATATCCAAAGCTTTCTTTTCATTGGCAATTCTGGGTTAGTTCTTTTCCTCAATTTTGTTTTATCCTTATATTCCCTTACTGGTACACTTTTGGATACAGCATTCTCCAGTTTGACTCTAATTTTCCTCCACATTCCTTCAGCGTCTTCACCGTTCAAATATTCCCCCCAGTCAATGTCCAAACACCGTCTCAGCAGCTCATAATCTGCTCTATCATACATGTATATTTTTCTATTGCTTTTATTATCCCTCTCCGATTTAATGTTACAACTAAAGCTTATACAGGCATGGTCACTACGACCTATAGGGCTATCCACATTAACATGTTCCACTATATCCTCTTCATTGCTAAAAATCAAATCAAGTACACTCCCCTGCGTCCCATCTCTATATCTTGTCATCTCTACAATATGTTGCGTTAAAAAACAATCTCTCACTTTCTCTATAAACTTATTTTCCAGGCTACCCTGTCCCGCTGGAGTAGTACAATTTGCCCAGTTGATCCTTGGCAAATTGAAATCTCCAATCAAAATTTTATATTTGTTCTCTCTATTATCTATCTCCTCCATTGTTTTCAGTAGGTTATCATCCTCTCCCCTGCTATTATTTGGGCTTCTATATATAGAGGCAATTAGAATTGATCCTCTTACACATTTTACTTCAATACACAAATACTCACAATACTGCTGTCTCATATCCACCTCATTAACCTTGAGCTCTTTTCTTACATAAATAAACAGTCCTCTTCCAACCTCTGCTCTAATAGCATTTCTCTCATATAACTCAAAACCCTCCAAACTATATTCCACCAGTTCCCTCTCAATTCTAACATTTTTTGGTCTTACTTCCTGTAGGGCTATGATATCAGGTTTTTCCTCTTCATCCTGCAACCTACATATCAGTTCTCTTTTCTTGTCCTGAGTAAACACATCCACATTACTAAACATAATCCTTAATCCATCTACCATTCCTCCAGCAATTACACCATCCCGCTCCTCCAGTCCGTACCCTACTCCCCTGTTAGCACTACTGGGTCTGACTCTTTGTCTCCTGTCTCTCCCTGTGACACCTCCACCCCGTTCTCCTCCTCCGTCACAACTCTCATCACATTCTCTCCCCTCCCTGATCTCCCCCTCCTTTCTACTCTTATAAACCACTTCCTCACTTTTCCGTCCCTCACTCTCCAGTAAAAATTTCTCTTTTCCTCCTCATCCAACTTTCCATTATTTTCATCAGCCTTTTCTTGTAATTCCTTAATTTTTTTCCTTTGTTCTATACTCAAATCCTTCTTTAGTCTTATGTGTTTCAGTTTATCATTTGTATTTAGCCTCCAACTAAAATTTGTCACAGTCTCCGCCACTACCCTAGTTTTAAACTGTACCCTTATAGGTCTCATCTCTCCCCTTTTATATCTACCTATCCTACTGATCTCCTCCACCTGCCCTTCCCATCCATATTCGTCCTCATCCACACCTTTCAAGACCTCCTTCACTGTCTCCATATCCCTCACTTTTCTCACTCCATTATCATTCATATGAGTCTCTATATCTCCATACAAGATTACACCCCTATCCCTGTCCATGGCCTCCCTCACGACACTCTCCTTGTTCTTCATGACCCCTACAACTGCACTCTCAAAACTTTGTTTGGTCATATTCATTTCTTCCTTTTGCTCTTTCATAATATCCTCCAAATCCTTGACTTTTTGTTTACCTACCACCGTCCATGCAGTCGACTCCTTTACTTCCGTGAAACGTCCTTCGTATTCCTTCAGCTGCTCCTTCAATGCCATATTCTCTGCTCCCAGTTCATCTACCCTTTTCAATAACATCTCTAGGCTCTCATTAACTGCCAAAAAAGGCCTGCATTCACTTCCTTCGCTAGGCCTATTCCCTTCCCCACCTATCACACCACACATTACACACAGTGCCTTAACTTTCTCACCAATATCCCCCTTCCATTTCTCCGTATCACTCATCCACTTTTCCAAATCCTTCACAACAATACTAACCTCTTCTAACTTCTTATCTGTGCTCTTAAATCCCCGAAAACGTTGTAACCTTCCTTCCGACTCCGTCATACCCGAAATTCCCTCTGCCATGTTTGTTTACAAACTCAACAACTCACAACCCTACCGCTGTCCCGTCACTACACACTCTTATTACACTATATATCACCCCTCCACCACACCAATATATCCTCCCCCTTCACTAAATCTTTCCTCTTCTTGCTAGCCCCGTATGCACTCGATATTCCGTGAATTACTTTATATCTTAATATATATTAATTTATATCTTTGGAAGTGATAAAATGGCCAAAAGTTTCCAAAACAATGCTATTTCATGTTTATTTCTTTGTATTCTGTCTCATATTATCTTTTAAAGTGATATAGCAGCCAAAACAATGCTATTTCATGTTGATTTTCTTGTATTCCGTCTCATATTATCTTTGTCCTTGACAGGACCGCCTGGAAAGCTGCCATTTAGGACGTGAGACTGTAACCACAGTCTCTGTGGACAAACGGTCTTTAAACTTGTATGTATGTATGTTGTAAGTGATATAATAGCCAAAACAATTATATTTCACTTTGATTTTTTGGTTGTATTCCTTCTTATATTGTCTTTGGCCGTGATATAATGGTCAAAACAATGCTATTCCATGTATATTTTCTTGTATGCTTTCTCATATTGTCTTTGGAAGTGATGAAATGATCAAAACAAAGCTATTACTGTATAATGTAAAACTTGCAAAATAAACAAACCAAAACTTAGACAAACACAGTAAAAAGACAAAAGAACTCATCAAAATCGCTATGTGGAAACAACGCTTTTATGTTTTCTTGTATTCCCTACCCTATTCATTCAAGTCTTCCAACAAATTGCTCCGGTTTGACATCCTGGGTAACACACAACACCTTTTAGTGGCAATTTTCAACAGGCAACATTTTTCATAACAAGAAGCATGGTCTAAATTATTAATTAAGTTAATTAGAAATAAAATTTTCTCGCTTAAAAATGAATTTAATTTTTCAGATTTTATAGACTATAATTATAATAAGCTTAAAGCTGATTTAATAAATTTACATAAACATTTTGTAATCACTACAGTAGATAAAGCCAGCAATAATTATAGCTTCACATGTAAGAAATTTTATCTTGAAAACATGAAAAAAGAATTAGGTATTAACCCTCCAGCCCCGGCTATGTATTATATATATATTCCTCGAAACCCGGGTGTTTTGGCCGAAAAACGTCTAGGCTAGGCTACCGTATATTCGTTAATAAGACTGCTTCCCGCATTCCCGCGCATCCCCAAGCGTAGCTGTGTTATTTACCTGTAGAATGGCATTAAGTAGAGCTCTCTAAGTCAACTGGTTGAGCTGTGATGATGATTTCATTGGAGATAACTTTATGGCCAAAACAGCCACTTTACACCACTTTTCGATACTTAACAACAACATACAGGCACACACGAACAAGCGACGCTCTCCTTCTTGTGGCCGGAGATGCGGGGCGTCGGTCCAGCCGGCTGTTGTTTACATGCGTCGGACCGACGCCTCGCACACGAAGCTCACAGGCTTTCAACCACTGGGCGTTCAAGAGGCCTTCCGGGCAGCGGTTATATGCTTTTTTATGGGCGTTCAAGAGGCCTTCCGTGGTGAGAGGGTTAAGGGGAACATATTACGTAAAAATATTTGCGGTAATTCTGTTTATGAAATTCAAAATAATCTGAATATTGATAACTTAATCGATGAACATACCAAGAAAAATATAACATTTGATATTAAACTTTCTGATAAAAACAAGTGCATTGAAAAATTATACATGTTACCTAAATTTCATAAAAGACCTTATAAATATCGCTTTATTGCCGGAGCAAAATTTGCTACCACTAAAACTCTATCAGAACAAGTCGTAAATTGCTTAAAATACATTAAAAGTACTCATAAAAGATATTGTAATACCATCATGAGAAGAACTGGCATTAACTATTATTGGAGTGTTGACGATTCGTTAGAAGTTATTGATAAAATAAATACCATGCCGAAAGTTACCTCGGTACATAGCTTCGACTTTTCAACTTTGTATACCAATTTGCCTTTAGATTTAGTATATTCAGAGCTTTGCTTTATTATAGATTTGCACTTTGACAGGTTCGTTAGGAATGGTAATTATTTCATAAATGTTTATACATATTTTAATAATGCATCACTTAGCTCTACTCCCACTAGTTCTGTATATTTTGATAGAACTAAACTTAAAGATGCCCTTAAATTCCTCCTTTTCAATACTTATGTTAGATTCGGGCCGTACATTTTCAAACAAATATTAGGAATTCCTATGGGTGGAAATGCTAGCCCTTTAATTGCAGACTTATTCTTGCTTGCTTTAGAATTTAAATATATAAAAGACTTAGTTGACAGTAGCAAGAAAAATAAAATCCCAGAAAAAATTAGCACTTGCTAAACTGTTAAGTAATAATAGTAGATATATTGATGATATTCTTGTTTGCAATTTGTTAAATTTTTATCAAGTTGCTAAACTTATTTACCCTAATTCTATTCCCCTCACACAATGTAACGTAAATTATAAAGTTGAAAATTTTCTTGATATAAATATAGAGATTGTTAATGAACAGTGCATACTTAAAGTATATCACAAAGTTGATGATTTTAATTTTAACGTAATAAACTTTCCTTTCCCTAGTAGTAATATCGATAGTAAAATAACTTATAATTGTTTTTATTCCCAATTAATAAGATTTTGTAAAATCTGCACTAAAGTAGATGACTTTTGGGCTAGAGCTAGGTTACTATACAGACTCTTAGTGGACAGAGGTTTTGAGGCAAGTAAATTGTTCCATAAATTTAATCTTTTTAGGGTCAATTATTGTGACTGTATTCTAAAATTTGACATAAATAATTTTAATCAAGCATTTTTAACTTGAAGTTTCTTGTATAACCTCTGCTTACTTTTTGTCTGTATTTATTGTTTATCTTTTTCTTTTTCTTTTTCTTTTCTATTATTAATATTAATATTGATGATTTTTTAAATGTATTGTTCTTGTTAAAAGAGTACTCTTTGTTTAAATCTGTTGTTACTTCATATTTTGCAATTATTTGTCTTTATATTATATGTATTCATTGTCGATAGTATCAATTGCTTACTTTTGCGATTTCCTTAGTTTATTTGTGCTATAAATGTAGGTTATTTGTAGGGTAGTTATTGATAGGGGTCACTTGAGGCATGCTATGCTTACAGGTAACTACCCGATAGCACTATCGTTAGTGAGTGCTGTACTGTATTTTATATATTATTTTGTAATAGTATAGATATAGATAGGGGGCGGTTCGTTCGTGGCCACCCCTTCGGGGATCACGGCGTCAGGCAATAGATAGATAGATAGATAGATAGATATCTTATCAATATTTGTATTTTGTACTATTGTTAATGTCTTGTCATGTTGCAAATTTGATTTTAAATAATATTTTGACATTTAACATGTAGTTTCTTTATTCATGCAGAGTTTAGTAAAATTTGCCAGAACGTCCCGGACTTCCCAAACTTGACTACTTCCTTTAACGTGACGATAGTGCGTTGTTATATGTGCGATTAGTTTGCTTGGGAAACAGATTAACTTGCTCATGTAGTAATGTACACCCTATGTGGTGGATTGTGTTCTTTTATTTAATAATTTTCATTTTAGAAAGCGTTGTTTCCACATAGCAATTTTGATAATTTAATTTGACTTTATATTGTCCTTGTCCCAATTTTGGTTTGTTTAGTTTGCAAGTTTTACATTTTAATTGACTTTCTCTATTTTATTTATTTATTATATTTAACCCTTCCCGCCCGGGCAGCATTTTAAAATGACACCGCGGCAGATGGGCAGGAGCCCGGGTGTCATTTTAAAATCCGTAAGCTTGAAAGCCTATTAACCCTTCCTCCCCGGGCTGTCTTACCCAATGACGGTCGCCCCTACCCGGGCGATATGGCTGAAAAACGTCTAGGCCTAGGCTACCGTATTTATGTTTATTTTCACTGCTAGAACTTTCCCACTTATCTATAATTGTAGTGCGGTTTTCAATCTGTATTTTGGCATTGAGTAGAGCTCTGTAAGTCAACTGGTTCAGTTGTGATGACGATTTCAGTGGAGCCAATATTGCAGAGATGTTGCCAATATGGGGGCTTTTTAGACACTAATTTCGTCATGACGTCAGAACAATAACATTGAGGAGTCTTCTCCTTCTTGTTTTCGGAGGTGCGGTGACAAACGCTTGGGTTTGTTGACATACGTCGTACGCACGGCGTTCGGACCAAGCTTAATTAGGCTATTAAGCTCATGCCTTAGATAAGGCATACCGGGTAGCGGCCCTTCTTTCGTGCTGTCCTTACCTAAGGCAGACCGGGTGGGAAGGGTTAAGCGTGTTTTGAAAGCCGTGCGTCCGATGTATGTAAACAAAGCCTGTCTTTGCGTCACTGCACTTCCGAAAACAAGAAGAAGAGTCGGAGTTTGTTATTATGTTGTCTGCTAGAACAGATTTAGTGTTGAAAAGTGTCTGATATTGCTAACATTACATCGAAACTCTCTCCATGGAAACAGTCATCACAACTGAACCAGTTGACCTAGAGAGCTCTACTCAACGCCAGTCTACAGATACGAAACACACCTACGTTTAGAGATGGGAATTTTCTAGCAGTTAAAATAACAAAGATACTGTACGGGTAGCCTATTAAAGACGTTTTTCGGCCAGATCGCCCGGATCTCAATACTGTCATTAGGAAGGGGAGCCCGGGTGGGAAGGATTAACCCTTCCTACCCGGTCTGCCTTAGGTAAGGACAGCACGAAAGAAGGGCCGCTACCCGGTATGCCTTATCTAAGGCATGAGCTTAATAGCCTAATTAAGCTTGGTCCGAACGCCGTGCATACGACTTATGTCAACAAACCCAAGCGTTCGTCACCGCACCTCCGAAAACAAGGAGAAGACTCCTCAATGTTATTGTTCTGACGTCATGACGAAATTAGTGTCTAAAAAGCCCGCATATTGGCAACATCTCTGCAATATTGGCTCCACTGAAATCGTCATCACAACTGAACCAGTTGACTTACAGAGCTCTACTCAATGCCAAAATACAGATTGAAAACCGCACTACGATTATAGATGAGTGGGAAAGTTCTAGCAGTGAAAATAAACATAAATACGGTAGCCTAGGCCTAGACGTTTTTCAGCCATATCGCCCGGGTAGGGGCGACCGTCATTTGGTAAGACAGCCCGGGGAGAAAGGTTAAAAAAAATTGTGGACCCCTTTCTCCCTCATGTTTAGCTCCATTAGATAGGAGATTTCAAGATGTTCGCCCTAATAGTTTGGCGATTTTAAGACCTTTCGCCCCATTTCTTTATCCATATTAAGACCTTTTGAGCCATTTAGGTGTTATTTTTTTCCTTGCAAGCAACAGTGAGCCTATAATTTGGGAGGAACCGGCCTTCGGCCAGAAATTTTTCTACTAAAAGATTTACACATTTACCTCGAAGGGGGATGTATTTTAATTAAAAGTTTGATGGAGGTCTAAAGAGAAAACTAGACCTAGATGTGTGTGAATTTGTGTTTTGTCTGTGTGTGTTCGTTGTTTTATGTAGTGTTTTGTGTTTTCCCTGTTCTTGCTCTGTCTTGAGTCGGCCACCCCCCCAAAAAAAAGAAGAAAAAAAATGAAAAGAGGGGAAAAGAAAAACTAAAATAGAAAAAGTGGGGACTGGGCCCGAGTAAATAGATAGATAGATAGAATAAATAAACCCATCCCACCTTTACAAAAAAAAAACTCTCTCTCTCTGCCCCACATCACAATTGACCAGGTTATAAGGAAGTTGGAGCCATAAACATCGATATTAGATAGAAATACTGTACAATAATAATGTAGGTTTCTAATGGATAAAAGGTATGTTGAATTGGGTTGTATGTATTTATGAATGCACTACGACCATTTTATAGCTGGTAATTCTGCTAAATATCGTTGTCTCCAGCTCGAACTTCCTTATAATGTAGAACGAATCTCGCAAGTGGTCAATTACCTCCTTATGTTTGCGGCCTTCCAAGTGTTGCTTTACAGTCTTGAGTCCAACCATCCTTTTGCTGTCACACACCTGAAAAAACAAAATACCATGCACATTTACCATTATACCAAGCCTTAAGCCGGAGTCACACAAGCCCTTTTTCCAGCAATTTTTACGGGCAATTGTGGTCAGGAAGCTTAAAAAATTACACTTTATCAGAATTCAGCAGCCTAACATAATCTACCTTAAGTCTAGTTACCGATACCAGTGCGAAAAAGTCCCGAAATAATACGAGAAAAAACTTGCTCATGGAAAATTGACGGAAAAAGTGCTCGTGTGACAGCGGCTTTAGTCCTCTACACAAATTGCTTCACAAAAAAAAAAAAAAAAAAAAAAAAAAAAAAATGTAACTGTATTTACAATAATAATAACCCTTTCGGGCTCCTAGAATGCCGCTAAGTATATGTATATATATATACAGTACTGTACTGTATATACAATTCTCCTAACATCATAAAAAGCACTCCAAAAAGTAAAATTTGCCAATAAGTTCGCTCAAAGACAACTTCAGGGATTGAAAAAACTAAACTGAAGGTTTCTAAACTCCCCTGATGGTTACAAAGGCTTCTAAGTATCCCAGGAAGATGCAGATGCCGGCCAGTCATTGATTAATATGCAGGATTCGAAACTGCATAATAAATCGTAGGCTTGTCCATATTTGAATAACTGTCTTGATAGCGTAATGCATAATGCGCAGAATTTCGATGTGAGTATCCTGGGTTCGAGTCCTCGGAGTGCCACATGTATTTGTTGATTTCATTAATTGAGCTTAGATGTGAAGTTGGATGGTGTAAAAAACATAATAATTTAACCTTAAATTTGTCCTGCCTGGCAAATGTCAGTAAAGTCCCTACAACAAGGGCACGCCCTACCCCTGTCTGTTTGCACTACAAACAGACTCAATTTAGTCCCAGCTAAATCCACTGCAACCCTCCTCACAAGCTGGACAGGAGAGCACGATTACGTCCCGGGACTCAACATAAACAACACACCCCTAACACACACAAAATCCTAGGAGTAACATATGACACCCAAATGACATTCAAACAGCACACCACAAACACGAAAAAGAAACTGACACCCAGACTTAACGCCCTCAGATCACTTGCCCACACGAAATTTGGACACAACAAAGAAACCACCACCACAGTCTACAAACAATACATAAGATCAGTTATGGAATACGCAAGCCCGGCCTGGGGTTCGAACCTAGCTCAAACACATCATAAGACCTTACAGACTATTCAAAATAAAGACCTGAAAATCATCACAGGATGCACAGCTACTACACCCACAGACCACCTACATCAAGAAACCAAAGTCCTCAAAGTCAAAGATCATCTAGATATGAGAGGCACTCAATTCCTGGCAGCAGCCTCCACGAATCAACACCACCCACTACACTACATGGCAACACACCCACAGACACCAAGAAATATCAAAACAACACCCAGCACACGCTATCACACACAAATACTGTCTTCTCTCCCTCCCTGCTCACCCCAAACCAACTTCCGGAAGCACATCCATACTCATATCACTCGCCGTTCCATCCACTCACTCATAGACAACACGCAGCTGCAAGCACGACCTCCCGAAATCCATCCTTCTGAATCCTCCCTTCCTCGCGAGGACAGAGTCCACCTGGCCAGGCTGAGATGCAGACACCATCCAGCTCGTCTGAGCTATCAGAAGAGACTGGATGACTCTGTCGTCGACACCTGCCCGGGTTGTAACACAGCACCCCATACCATTAAACACATCATAGAAGACTGCATTTCACACAACCACTTACGCCGGGCGGGTGCAACCCCGAAAGGAATTGAAATAGGGGAGCTATCCCCCCGCCAAAGGCGGCTTTCTAGGGCCTTTCCTAGCTGATGCTGAGAGGATTGGGTTCTAATCATGTGGTGATGGGCTGGTCTATCCGAGTGAGAACTGAGCGATCTCTGCCATACCCATAGCTTACTCTGACTGTTCCTTTTACTTATATATCTTCTAGATCTCAAGTGGCGGCGTCTTCCGTGGATTGACCTCCCTACTGCCAACCTAGAAGTTGGCAGATTGGGAGCCAAAGCGTCACATTTTTCCCTTACCCCTCAACTTTCCCTTCATAATTGCTGAGGGGCACAGGGCCTTGGGTGGGGCTTTGGTTTCCCGGGCGTTTCCGCACCTTCCTCAGCTCCCTGCCTTGGAGTGGCTTCGGTCACCCGGGCTTTGTTAGTGGTAAGCAGGGAGGATTTTGTGGGGGCGCTCGTTTATGGCCTTGGCCTTGCTCGAGACCTTGGGGCTGTTCGGCCAGACAGCCTGGGGAACAACAACAACAACAACCACTTATGCCAACAACACAACTTACACTCTTTGAGAGCTCTATGGAAAAGCCCGACCGTGGCCATGGCCTTCCTTAAGGACTCAGGGCTGTTCGGCCAGGCAGCTTAGGGAACAATAACAACAACAATAACCCCTGTATATCAAGGGAGTGTACGGCATTAAAAACTGCGTATGCATCATCTTAACCCCTTATTGGCGGCGCTCGACTTAAGTCGTGCACCAATTTGCAGCAAGTTAGGAGCATTATTAAGGCTTTTAAAGGGTTAAAATCAAGTGCAAATGGCCGGGAGCACAGCGGGCCAGACAGCCGACTCCCAGGGTTTACTGCCGCCCATTAACTCATGTTCCCTGTGTTCTCGAGAGGCCGGCAGTGTAGCCAGTAGTGAGCATAGCTGGGAAAAATATACCGATATATGCTAAACTCCCATGTTCGTGGCATCACTGCAAGAGAACCACGAGTGCTACGTAGCTCGTTCTGGTCTCATTTTGAAGCTTTTAGTGCCTAGTTTTTTGCTAAATATTTTTTTTTTTCATGCAGATGCTTGATTTATCATGCAGGAGGGCCTGAATATGCCCAAATGAGCCCAAAACACCCCGCTAGACAAGGGTTAAAGACTGTTTTGTCCACAGAGAATGTGGTTACAGCCTCACATCCTAAATGGCGGTTTTCCAGGCGACCTTGTCAAGGGTTGCCTCCGTTGTCAAGTTCTTTATTTTGAGAAAGATGAACTAAGTTGGGTGAAATGATGCAAGTCTGTAAATGTGGAGAGAACTGCACTAAGGGGCAGACCAAGAAAGACATGGGATCAGACCTTACAGTCTGATTTTGAATTAAATAACCTGACAAATGAGGCAGCTCTGAACAAGGCTGCCTGGAGCGCCGCCTTTAGGACATGAGACCGGAACAATAGTAAGTGTGGAGCACTCAGTCTTTAAATTTCTGCATTCCAAAAATTTATAACCTACAATAGCTTAAATCCAAATGTCACACATATATAATTAATGGCACATGGAACTTCTTTGTTTTGTCTTTGTTTTTCCTTCCTCTATTAACCCTTAAAGAGCGGCGCTCGACTTAAGTCGTGCACCAATTTGCAGCAAGTTAGGAGCATTATTAAGGCTTATATAGGGTTAAAATCGAGTGCAATTGGCCGGGAGCGCAACAGGCAACACGTCCGACACCCAGGGCTTACCGCCACCCACTGACTCACGCTCCCTGTGTTCTCGAGAGGCCGGCAGTGTAGCCAGTAGTGAGCATAGCTGGGAAAAATATACCGCTATACGCTAAACTCCCATGTTGGTGGCACCACTGCATGAGAACCACGAGTGCTACGTAGCTCGTCCTGGTCTCATTTTGAAGCTTTTAGCTCCTAGTTTTTTGCTGAATACATTTCTTTTCATGCAGATACTTGATTGATCATTCAGGAGGGCCTGAATATGCCCAAAACACCCCGCTAGACAAGGGTTAATAGTCTCTTTAAAAAAATATCAAATAAATAAAAATAATTATTCTATCTACAGTATTAAATTTTTTCACCAACCAACTTCACTTCTAAAGTCAATTAATTAAATCAACAAATACATGTGGCACTCCAAGGACTCGAACCTAGGATACTCACACAGAAATTCCGCGCACTTATGCATTAGGCCTACGCTATCAAGACAGTTAAAGAAATATGCCCAAGCCTATGATTTATTATGCAATTTCGAATCCTGCATATTAATCTGAGCATGTACATATATTCCAACTGCGCTATGGTAGCCTAATGTATAGACGAATGGAAGGAGTAATTAATGGGGCACTTAACCCTCGGCAGAGGTGGGCAGGTGCGCGCCATTTGGCGCTCTGCGCTCTGCGATCCGGTGCGCATTACCAATATAGAGGAGCGCGGAGCGAGGAGCGGCAAAATTCTGAAATCGGAGTGCAGGCGGGGAGCGCAGCTAGAAATTCGCGCTTCTTTCTGGCGCTCCGGAGGCGATTTTTCCTGTCAACAACAGGTACAAGAACGTCATTATCGTGTACAGTCATCGTACCGTTCGTACGGTGTTACTCACGGTGTTAGTGAACTGTGATACAGTGATACTATGATAGTGACAGACTGACAGTGTTACAGTTGTTAACTTGTTATTTTTTATTTTTTTGCTTTTGCTAACGCAAAGTAAACCTTATGGGCAAGTTACGGCTTACGAAGGGGCCTAAGGGTAAGTCTGGCAGTGGTATAGCCCGAGCCTGTCTGACTGTCTGATAGTCAAAAGACACTATAGACTTCAGAGACTTTTATCATTTTATGGTATCGATACTATCGGAATGTTACTTGAATGTATGGGTGGGAGGGTGGTTTGGGGGATGGTGGGGGGAAGGTAGAAGCGTAATTGACTCGTGTTACAAATATGAAGCCGATTGGTGAGGTAGTTTCGCCACCACAGATTTTATTTGTTTTCCTTTTCTTCATACGGATACGCTGGAAGTGGGTTGTGGGAGGCAGTTGGGGGTGTGGTGGAGGGAAGGCATAAGGGTAAGGCACTTGTCACACAAATATGGAACCGATTGGTGCAATCGTTTCGCCGCCACAGATTTTTTTTTTTTTTCCTTGTGAGGCGACCGATAGTCAGCGAGTGGGTGGGAGGAGAGGTTTGGGGTAGTGGTGGTGCCGTGGTGGGTATGCAGAAGGGTAAGGTACATGTGGTAAAAAACTAAAAATATGAAAGCCATAGGTGCAGTCGTTTCGCTGCTACGATTTTTTTTCGGCGAGTCAGTATATAATTATATACGGACCTGGCACTGGGCGTGACAACTGACATCTGACAAGACCCTAGTCCCGGCCGTATATATATAATTATTATAAATTATATACCGTCGGACCTGGCAGTTTCGGACCTAGTTTCTCAGTTTGGACAGTTTCTGTAATTCTTTATGTCATATCATAGATATCAATGGACAGTCACAATGTCACAAACTCACAATGATATCAATCATATCATATCATTGACATTTGATTCATTGATATGACATAAAGAATAACAGAAACTGAGAAACTTAAACAGTTAAACTTCAGAAAGACACCATGACTTGAGGTGTTTTTAATGTTTTGAATTCTTGGAATTTAGTGAAGTGAAAGACAAAGGACAAAGTGAAGGACAAAGGTAAATAATTAAATAACTTCTAGAAGCTGTTTTGTTTGTTTTGTTTTTTATATACCTATTTTTGGGAGCGCGGAGCACAGGAGCGCGGAGCGGGAAGCGCATCGGGTCTGCTGACAAAATGAGCGTGTGAGCGCTGCCGCATTACCTTATGTCTGATGAGCGCGGAGCGCTACCGCATTACCGGTCCCACCGGAGCGCGCCCACCTCTGACCCTCGGGAAGGCCTCGCTATAATTTGCTCCTGAACCAGAATGAATTATATTTTTTCACCAACCAACTTCACTTCTAAACTCAAATAATGAAATCAACAAATACATGTGGCACTCCAAGGACTCGAACTTAGGATACTCACACCGGAATTCCGCGCACTTATGCATTACGCTATCAAGACAGTTAAAGAAATATGCACAAGCCTACGATTTATTATGCAGTTTCGAATCCTCCATATTAATTGTGCTAGCCACAATGAATCGCCTCCATTGGGGGCAATTAGTTCGATTCTGATGAGTTTTTTTTTATCACAATGCACTCCCTACTCAAGAGAGGGGCTAGGGTGGGTGCCGTGTCGTTTCAGGTACAGTACTTCAGTGGACAATTGCCACAGATTGCTAGACCGTGCCGTCCACCACAGCCCTGTTGTCTGCCAATAGAGCACACTGGCTGGCCAGAGCCTTGAACCCTCGACTTCTCGTTTTGCAGGCCAGTGCTCTACGAAGTTGAGTACCAACCGTGCTTATTTTCATGGAAGGGATACAAGCCTAACTGCCTATTGTTGTCTATGGTGTGTGAGGTGCATGTGGAATTTTTTGTACCGTTAGAATGGCTGTGAATGTGAATCTAGTTGGTAACCAGTGTAATCAGCTTTATCATGTTGATCAGGTGCTAGCATTCACTTAGAAAATGCAACACTGGTCTACTGCACCTCCGATGTCTGCCATTGCAAAGAGGGTTTAGGAATCCATCCATGGTCTTTGGATGGTCGATCTTCCTTAGAATAGGATCTATCTTGATATATTTAGTGTGTAAGGTATGTACATACATACATACATAACATTTTAAGACTGAGTGTTCCACACATAAGTGCAGTTTCAGTCTCTTGTCCTAATGGCGGCGTTCCAGGCAACCCTGTTAAGGGCTGCTTCACTTGTCAACTTCTTGGATTTGAGATCGGCGCGTATAGTCCGATCCCAGGTCTTCCTCGGTCCACCCCTTGGTGCCGCTCCCTCCACAATCACAGACCTGCATTTTGTCACCCAATTTTGTTCATCCATTCTCTCCACATGTCCATACCATCCCAGTCTACTTGTACGCATCACCTCGCTAATACTCTTTATACCTAAACGTCTAAAGGTATAAGTGATAAAGTGAGTTGGATCAAAGTGGTCTAACCATGGGTTAGAATAAAACACTGGACAATAAAGTAGACGTGCCGTTTTGCCATAAATCAAAACGGCATACCCAACTCTGCGATAGGTCATCATCATCACTAATATTCACTATCACCATTACTATCATCAGCACTACTATTATTATAATCATCACTACTACTCTCACCATAATCACTAATACTCTCATCATCACTACAAGTTTCACCATTATCACTACTACTCACCAACATCACTAATACTGCCACCATCGTCACTAGAATCATCACTATTGTCATCATTATCACTACAACTATCACCGTCATCTTACAATCACACCATCACCATTAACCTCTGAAGTGCGCATGGGGGGTATGAGACACCACACTCCTGTGCTGACGTATTTGAGCTGTTCCCATCACTAAAATATTTATTTTACCATAAATAGCATTAATACTTATCCATATGTGCCTATTATAGGTTGATTATAAAGGTATTAACCTGTTACAACAATTAAACAAGTGGAAACAGCGTTTGGATGGTCAAAATCGGCGATACAGGCCGGGAGTTACACAATGTATGGCTGAGGCAACCTCCAGCCCACCACTTTCCTCCACCTCTGGAGAGAGACTGTCGATCGATACTCTCTCTCTCTCTTGCACTCGCTTGCTAACAGTGATGACAACGCCCTGCTACCAACTCGCTAATGTTAGCACGAAAATAGACCACAGGAAAAGGGAATAACAGGGAAAATAGGTGATAACTGAAGGAGGGGAGGAAACTGGGGAAGGAGGGGAGGTGGAGGAGTGATATTTGGCATGGCCCAGGGGCAAACATATTATTATTTTTTTTTTTTTTTTTTTTTTTTTTCGGTGTTTTAAATTGATTTCCCCCCCCCGAATCTTAAGGGGACCGACCGGTTAATTTAGGCTTAAAACACTCGAAATCCTGAAAACACCAATATGTGTTTACTCAACAAGAGTCAACATCCCTTCATAAGCCAGTGAAATGTTATTAGTGAAAACCCATTGGAAATAGTATTTTTTTATGTTTTCCAAACTTTTCCTGTAATTCTAAAAATGTTATATAGCTAACTTTGAAATTAACATGCTCAGTAACTACTGGTCGTACAAGGAGCATACCTATATAAATCGAAAGAGTGTAAGCTACTCTACAACCTACCATATGCTTTATCTTCTACTTTGCCATGTTCCCGCATAAAATATTGTAAATCTAAAAAACAAAAGTAAAAATTTTCACCTAATAACCTTAGACTTTCACCTGTTTTTCTCAGAACCTATATTGCCGCACTATTGGATGTTATTTTACAGTTATTATTGGACCTATAGGAATGGTGTATATACCATTGGAAAGGTAATTAAAAACACTAAAAGGCCTATAAACCAAATTTACTCTAATAATTTAAAAAATGTCACAATATGTCGTCAAAGTTGTAATTTTTGTATAAATATATTCGCCTGAATCCGTCATCATCTAAATCGAACAAATACACAAAATATATAAAATGTGTTATAGAAACTATAGATACACCTTTTGTGAGTTGTTTGATCACATAAAACATGTGCTATGGGGATTTCTGTAGGAGTTATTCATTTTCTGCAGTAATATGATTTTCAACATTTGTTTACCTAAATTGCAAGAAAAAATAAAAAATAAAATATATATATATTTTTTTTTTTATCTAGTTTTATGGTCATACTGTATACACCTGTGCCAAATTTCATCTAAAGTGATAGTAAGACCTGGAAGTAGCGTAATTATCCGGTCGGTCCCCTTAAGAGTCTTCCCGCAGTCCGCCGGGGGAACTCTTAAGAGTCTTCCAGCAGTTCCCGGGTTAATCAGCACTACTCCTATTATAATCATCACTACTACTCTCACCATCATCACTACTACTGTCATCATCACTACAACTTTCACCATCATCACTAATACTGTCACCATCGTCACTACCATCATCACTACAACTATTGTCATTACTATTATGGCCATCATCACTACTATTATGGCCATCATCACTACTACTAGTACTGTCACCATCATATCTATTATATCTATTACTGCCATCATCATCACTATTGTCATCATAATTACTACAACTACAACCATTATCACTAGGCTACTATTATCACCATCATCCCCACTATTACTACCATCCCTTCTAATGTCAACTAAACTAACTTAACCTATCAAATGCAGGGCGAGTTGTTTTAGCCCCAGAACGATGATGTTCTGTGTGTGCCCACACACACACAGAAAGCCATCATCATTGCTGGGGGAAGAGGGGAGGGAGATGATTGGGGGCTGATGTAGGGGGGGGGGGGGGGGAACAATTTGTTGACCTAAAATCATAACTATTGCACAAATTCAAAAAAATCTGTTTTTAATTACCGTCGCATTCACGCACCGAATATTCGTGTGAAGTTTGGTGAAAATCCGTCGAACAGTCTAGGAGTTTTCGGACAGACAGACAGACATTTTGGCCGACATGTACCACTATACGGGGGGTGATGGGCTGGTCTATCAGAGTGAGACCTGAACGATCTCTGCCATGCCCATAGCTTACTCTGACTGTTCCTTATACAGTAGGGGCTCACATAGAACGTGTTCGCATAGAACGAGTCGCTTATAGAACGCCCGACCTAAAATATTGTTCCAAAATTTTCGTTAGGAACAAATGTGATCATATAGAACGATTTCGCCATCAAAGTAGGGCAAATCCGAGGAGTTCTCATATAGAGCGCCGAAATATCGTACAAAACATACAAAATATCGTACGCTCCTGACGGAAATTTACGCTTACAGTGAACATTGGCCATATTGGGCCACCAAAATGCCGCGATCACATAGAACAAAATCACATAGAACGGCCTCGTTTATCGACCAATTTTTCGTTCTATGTGAGACCCGACTGTACTTATATATTTTCTAGATCTCAAGTGATGGCGTCTCTTCCGTGGATTGACCTCCCAATCTACCAAGATTGGAAGCTAAAGCGTCACATTTTTTCTTTGCCCCTCAAGTTTCTCTTCATAATTGCTGAGGGGCACAGGGCCCTGGGTGGGGCTTTGGTTTCCCGGGCGTTTCCGCACCCACCTCAGCTCCCCACCATGGAGTGGCTTCGGTCACCCAGGCTTTATTGTGGTCGGCAGGGAGGGTTCTGTGGTGGCGCTTGGTTATGGCCTTGGCCTTGCTCGGGGCCTTGGGGCTGTTCGGCCAGGCAGCTTGGGGAACAACAACTATACGGGGGGCGATACCACTGCTTACGCAGAGTTGATAACATGGTATAACAGTGTCAAGCTGTGTCAATGCCCGTTATGGCTTACGTTTTTATTTCTTTTTAAGGGGTGTTTTTGTACTGCTGTGGAACACCCTGCTCAGACAGGATGTGGCTAAAGTGTATAAAACTATATATTTAATAGGGCCCCTTCATCATTGACGACTTCGCCTATTAACATTAATAGTCTCCATTCAACATCCTGCGCCAGCAATTTGAATAACCCGCGCGGAAGATCATGGAGTACAGTACTCATCACAAGTGCACGCCTAATTCCCTTATGGGATCGTCATTTTGATTGGGTACCCTACAGAAAAAACTCTGTAAAAAAGAAAAAAGAAAAAGATAAATTAATATGTTATTATATGACTTGCCATATACGTGGATTTCTCATGTTTTGCTTCCCCAATACCAGGCCCCCTAGCGGCCATCCTCGTCCTTCCTTCTTCCGAATCCCTCCCGATCACAGGGCTTGCGCCGTGTTCGCTTCATTCGACGTTCGCAGAGCTTCTAGTGAGTCCTTACTCATTTGTATATACAGTATCTGTGTTGCAGTAACAAGGTTTAGATTAGCTAGCACGGCTGCCAGATTGGTCGGTCCGCAGGAGGAGTGTGTTAAAATAGGGTACTGTACCATTGTCACAGGCGTCCAGGAGTCCCGGATGGGTGGACCGCGTGTGTATTTTATTTATAATTGACGCCTTAGCTGTTGTGTGTACTTAGCTAGAAGGGGACCATGCTACAAGGCATGATACAGACTGTCATTATTGGGGATAGTATATGCCACGTTCTACATTTATCAGCAAATGCTCTGGTTTAAGGGTGTCTGCACGTGGTGCTCCACCTTCCAGGGTTCGTGTTTTGCTTAGGCCCCTTGATGAAGGCCTTTCTCTACTTGGTGTGGCTGCGGGTTCTCGAGCGTCTTCGGCTGGGATGTCTTCGGTTTACGTGGTCGTCATAATTAGGGGTCTCCGTCATAGGCTACAGGTAATTTAGGTGTCTAAATTTTTCTGTTGTTATTGATTACGTTTGTTTCCCCCTGTACTTACACTAGTTGTATTTGCGGGAGTGAGCATGCTCGTTAATTCCCGCCTCCTAGGATATGTTTGTCATACCGTGCTTTGAAACTATGCACTGATGGTGCAGACACTACTTCGGCTGGCAATTTGTTCCACCCACTAATCGAGTTGGTAGGAAATCTTTTACTTTTCAGATCAGATTTACTATTAAGCACTTTTAGTTTGTAGCTGTGACCTCTTGTTCTCTCACCTCCATCCCTCTCTATGAAGTTTTCTTGGTCGATTTTGTCAATACCTCTAACACATTTGTATATCTGAATTTGCTGTCCTCGTTTCCTTCTCTGTTCCAGTGTAGGTAGATTCAATCTCTCGAGCCTCTCTTGGTACTCCAAATTTTCCAAACCTGGGATCATCCTCGTAGCTGCCCTCTGTACCCTCTCAATTTTGTGGATATGTTTCTTCATGTGAGGGGACCACACTACAGATGCATATTCCATCCTGGGTCTTATGATTGCCGTTATTATTTGTTTCATGGTGTTTTCACTAAGATAATTGAAAGACATCCTGATATTTGCCAATAGTGCTAGTGATTCTCTCACTATCTTATTTACGTGGCTTTCTGGAGACATGTTATCCCCAAGTCTTTTTCTTTTTCTGCTTTGGGAATCACTTCGTTTCCTAGTTTATAATCTTTTCTAGGTCTGTACTTGCTTTTACCCATTTCTAGAGTCTTACACTTCCCTGCATTGAACTCCATATTCCATTTGATGCTCCATTCATGGATCTTTTGCAAATCTGCTTGGAGCTCAAGGCAATCCTCCTGGGTTCTGATCGTTTTAAGCAGCTTAGCATCGTCCGCAATTTTTTTTTTTTTTTTTTTTTTTTTTCTATGTGATTGAGGGAGGCAAAAGGCATAACTGCCTATAGCGAGTGCCTCCCCCATAGTTGAAAGAGTGACAGGGCCAAAATCAAGGGACGTTCGAGCCAAAATGCCTGGACACACGGAGTTTGAAGCAATTTAAGTCATAGGAAGAGGGAAAGACTGATTCTGGGAGAGAGTTCCAGAGCTCAGCTGTTGAGTAGAAGAAAGTTTGAGAGTAACGTTTCACTCTTGGGTTGGAGAGTTGCACAGAGTAGGGGTGGGATTGAGTTGCAAGACGGGTACCACGTGCCCTACGTAAAGGAGGTGGTATGCACTGGGATAGCTCTGAGGAACACTGATTATTATAGTAGCGATAGAATAGCGAGAGAGATGCAACATTGCGGCGGAGAGAGAGATTGCAGAGAGTTGGTGAGTGGACGGGAGTTAATGATACGAAAGGCCTTCCTTTCAACTTTGTCTAGGAGAGCAGTGTGAGAGGAACCTCCCCACACATGTGAACAATACTCAATACAAGGGCGCACTATGCCCCTGTACAGAGCAAGAAGCTGTGCAGGGGAAAAGAACCCCCTAAGGCGGTTGAGCACACCCAGCTTCTGGGAGGCTGCCTTAGCAAGACTGGTAATATGGTCCTTCCAAATGAGAGCAGAAGAAAAAGAGACACCAAGAATATTGAGAGAAGATGAAGGGTTGATTTTTGTATTGTTGAAGAATAAGGGATAGTCCGCTGGGAGATCCTGACGGGTAGATAGATGGAGAAATTGGGTTTTGGAAGCATTAAAGTTAACAAGGTTTTCTCTGCCCCAATTGGAAATAGTATTTAGATCAGAATTTAAGAGTTCTATGGCTTCATTACGTTTGTCGTTGAGGGATTGCTGGCTGGGGCGTTCTGAAAAACTAATGGAGTAGTGCAAGGTTGAGTCGTCTGCGTATGAATGGATGGGAATTAAGGTACAGTTAAGGAGATCATTTATAAAAATTAGAAAGAGAATAGGAGATAGGACAGAGCCCTGAGGAACACCGGAGTTTATAGGGTGAGGAAGTGAACAATGGCCGTCCACAACCGCGGCTATGGAACGGCCGGAAAGGAAATTAGAGACAAAGGCACAGATGGAGGGATAGAAACCGAAGGAGGGTAGTTTAGAAATTAAAGATTTATGCCAGACTCTATCGAAGGCTTTCGATATGTCTAGTGCAATAGAAAAAGTCTCACCGAAGTCCCGAACATGCTCATGTAGCTTGTTAGTCCCTCAGGTAAGTCATTTACAAATATTAGAAACATGATTGGGGCTAGGACAGATCCTTGTGGTACTCCACTCGTAATTTGAGTCCAGTTTGACGATTTCCCCCTTACTGTTGTTCTCATCTGTCTTCCGCTAAGGTAGCTCTCCATCCATTTCAGCAGTTTGTCTCCTACTTTTCCCTCATGTTTTAATTTCCACAGCAATCTCTTGTGTGGAACTTTGTCAAATGCCTTTTTAAAGTCTAGGTAGGCACAGTCTACCCATCCTTCCCTCTTGTCCACTGTGTCTATTACTCTAGAGTAAAAACTCAACAAGTTGCTTACACATGATCTGCCTCCTCTGAATCCAAATTGTCGGTCAGTAATTAATCTTTTGGATTCCAGGTAGTTCACCCATTTGTCCCTTATTAATCCTTCCAGAATCTTTATGAGGATGCTCAATAGTGATACAGGTCTATAGTTCAGTGGTTTATCTCTGATTCCTCCCTTAAATATAGGAATAATGTTTGCTCTTTTCCATTCTGTAGGTACTATCCCTGTGTCCAATGATTTGGTCATTATATCATATAACGGTATACAGTCCTCCCTCGGGTAGCGCGGCTTTGGACAGTGCGGTTTTGCTCTAACACGGGTACCCCAAATGTGCCGAGTCAGCATCTAACACGCTTTGTTTATGTAGCACTCGTGGCGGGTGGCGGCTGGTCGGCATCTCTCGGCATCTGTCGGCCTGTGACGGCAGACTCGTCAGACCCGTATATACCGGCGTGTATAAGACACATTTATAAACCTCCAAAACCATGGATGGCCTTATACTACGAATATACTTTCAATGCAAGTTAATTTGAAACACCGAGATTCGTCAGCTGATTTTCCGTGTGTTATTGTTGAGTCAGTTTGTGTGTGTGTGTGTGTGTGTTGTTCTTTTGTGGCTATGTCTAAACCCGAGTTATTTCTGTATGCAATAAAATTTTATTATAATTTACTCTATGGAATTGAATTTCATTTTACCAAATAATATTTATAATAGTAAAAGCCAAAGAAAAATACATTAAACTATAACTCTAATGAAGGCGGTAGATTGTTGGCAAGTTTAGCCAAGCTGCCACCGCCTGCCTCTCACGCAGACGACATGTGGTTTGTTATTGTTGTACTACAGCTGAGCAGCATTGGTTTCGTGTCAAATAAATGGCATTTCATAATACCAATGGTCTTAATTGGATATATTATTGACCCCTAGTATGAAGGTATGTTGCCAACGTAATAATACTGACAAATAAATTGATAAATCGGGTGGTAAATGGGTCAAAAAGGGGACTTTGGGGAAGTGGCCAGAACCAATAGAATTAATCCCATAAGTTCTTTGCTTTGTGTAGCGCGTGTTTGCGTAGCACGGCGCGGTCCCAGTACGATATACCCGCGCTACCCGAGGGAGGACTGTACTGAGTTCCTTGGCATATTCTTTAATAATCCAGCCTGATACTCCGTCCGGTCCGGCGGCTTTGTTTGGATCCACCTTACTCATTTTGTCTATGAGCTCTGGTCTGTTAAATGTGACTTCCGGCATTTCCTCTGTACCTATCTCATTGGTTTCTGGTGCAATGAATTCTCCTTCTTTTGTAAATACTGATGCAAAATTTCTATTTAGTTCTTCCGCAATTTCTGTATCCTCTTCTATGATTCTGTTTCCACTTTTAATCTTTACGATCGTGGCTTTTATCTTCCTTTTGCCGTTTACAAACTTGAAAAATATTTTTGGATTCTTTTCATAGTTCTCCACTATCCCTTTCTCATGGTTTGCCTCTGACCTCCTCCTCATTTCTGTGTATTTGTTTCTCTCCTCTTTATACTTTTGCCTGTTATCTTCCGAATCCCAGTTTCTCATCTTTTTCCAGGCTTTGTTTTTTGCTTCCTGTGCTTGCCTACATTCGCGGTTAAACCATACTTTGCGATTACTTTTTTCCTTTTATTAATGTACTTAGGGACAAAAGTTTTTATACCAGTATCATAGATCTCCATGAATGCCTCAAGTTTTTTGTCTACCTCACTTTCAGATAACACCTGATCCCAATTTTGTGACTTGAAAAAATCCTGTAGTCCTTCGAAATCGGTTCTGGAATACATCCAGTGATTTTCCTTGTGCTTTTCCCTTCCCCTGGGTAGATTATACTTCAATAGTAAGTCTATGTCTAGAACTGCATGGTCGCTTTTTCCTAGTGGGCATAGGTACTGAATACTTTGAACCTCCTCCTCCCTTCTTGTGAATAGAAGGTCCAATCTAGCTGG
The DNA here is from genome assembly GCA_032716605.1 of Paralithodes platypus. Classification (NCBI taxonomy): domain Eukaryota; kingdom Metazoa; phylum Arthropoda; class Malacostraca; order Decapoda; family Lithodidae; genus Paralithodes; species Paralithodes platypus. Next base: position 19,271,871 of record CM064541.1, read on the forward strand.
TTGATCACTTCCCCTTACTCTTGTTGACTCTTTTACATGTTGGTATATAGAATTTTCCATGGCCATACTTAAAAATTCATAGCCCCAACTTTCCTCCCCTGTTCCGGCTTCAAGATCTTCCCAATTCACTTCCTTGCAGTTAAAGTCCCCACACATGACTATTTCATCCTTTGAAGCCAAGATATTTCCTAGCACACTAATTGTTTCCTTTCGCATTAGGCTATGCTCCTCCTTACCCCATGTCTTCGTCTTGGGAGGTACATTATAGGTTTGACTCCTGTAAGGAGATAAAGAAAACCTAATATTTAGTAGTGGCCCCGTAATCATTGACGAACATGCCTATTACATAAGGCATCCTCTTCAAACACTAATCCGCCGTAGTTTGAATCTACCGCGCAGAGCATTTAAAATCTGAGGAGCCTTCATCATGAGCGCACGCGACCTCACTCATGGCTTCAGTCATTATGAATTGGGTTCTCACTACGAAAAAACTTCGTAAAAAATAAAAACAAAAACAAAATAAGAATAACTATCTAATAAGCTTTCCATCATATCGTGGATGTACTTGTGTGGATCTTTGACCAGACGCTGATTCAGGCGTCATTCTTCCTTCACTGACATATCAAGTAAACCAAAATCCTTAATACATCAACGAATGGGAAGGGGATGGTCGGGAGGGCCCCCAGTCGTCAATGATTACGGGGCTACTACTAAATATTAGGTTTTCTTTATCTCCTTACAGGAGTCAAACCTATAATTTATTAGTGGCCCCTGCATCATTGACGAACATGCCCGATTTCTAAGACTGGAGGGGGACATTCGTAATCATATCATAACTCTAGCAAAGCAGATAATCAAACAACCACATAGTATTCTTACTTTGAAAAAATATATTTAAATACGGCGCAGACCATATAAATACAAAAAAGGGGTTCAAGCAGGTGCGTGCTTCAAAGAAGCCTGCTTGACAAAAAAGGGTAACTCTGGAGATTCTGTGAAGAGATCTGTAGTTACAAAGGCACCCCACTCAACGAGTGGTGACAAAAATAACAAGTTATAAGTTTACATGTGCACATAATAAACCCCATAATATTTGTGAAAATAATTTGCAAAAGATCTCCACTGTTTAATACTAAATTGCTTTCACAGCTAAAACTACTATAACAACCCCATTGTTTTGTACTAACATTGTACTAGCACAATTTCTCGCAGAGAAATTTTCCTATCACATTAACCATAAATTGTATCACAGCTCTTATACTCCGGCGGGGTCTAGGGTGTCCTATGTTACACTGACTGCACCCCCCCCCCCTTTTCCTTGAAAGTAAACAAAAGTGACTGAAGGGCCACCTAGACCCTCTGCCTTAACCCTCCAACCCCGGCTACGCATTACATAAATATTGCCCGAAACCCGGGTGTTTTGGCCGAAAAACGTCTAGGCTAGGCTACCGTATCATTGTTATGCTGACTGCTTCCCGCATATCCCCAAGCGTAGCTGTGTTATTTACCTGTAGAATGGCGTTAAGTAGAGCTCTATAAGTCAACTGGTTGAGTTGTGATGATGATTTCAGTGGAGATAACTTACGGCAACAACAGCCACTTTACAATACTTTTCGATACTTAACAACAACATACAGGCACACACGAACAAGCGACACTCTCCTTCTTGTGGCCGGAGATGCGGGGCGTCGGTCCAGCCGGCTGTTGTTTACATGCGTCGGACCGACGCCTCGCACACCAAGCTCACAGGCTTTCAACCACTGGTACAATGTTGTACTACCCGGGTTCCTTGGGGCAAAACATAATGGTACACACGTGTACCATCCGAGTTTGAAGGGTTAAAGCTATACATGGTAAGGAAGGTTTGTCTAGAGCAACTGACAAGTATCTAGTCAAAAACGTATGATTAGACGCCCACAACTGTGTGGACGAAATATCTTCTACTGAAAAATTCTTCAGGAAACGTAAAGAGGCTGCCCATTTGCGTAAATCGTGGGCCCTACCCACAACGCCGGGATTACTCTCTTTAATGACTTCGACCAGAAGAGAAGCTAATCTCCGTTTCAGTAAGCGTTTACCCGTACTCGCTACCCATAAAGCACCTTGGGGGTTTAGAGGAGCCACTCTCAAATATTTGGTTAGAGCTTGCACTGGACATAGATTATGGTGCACCTTTCCCCTTTTTAACGCCGGCACCGTGAACTCAGAAAACACGTGTGCACTGTGCTCATTCTTGTCTACAAATCCCGGGGAAGGTGCAATGCGAATACATTCATTAAGTCTACCAAACCTAAGGCAATTAGGTGTGTTGCTCATCGCCGCCAGCTCAGACACTCTGTTCCCGGTGGCCAAAGCCAAAAGGAATACAGCCTTTTTTAAGAGTAATGCAAAATCTGCATTATTTTGGTACAAACGAGAGTGAAGTAAAGACAATGCCTTGTCCAGAGACCAAGTAGGCATGAGCTGACGGGGAGGTGGGCGGAGTTTAAAACATGCCCTCATAAAACCTGTTTCCTCCGCTACCGGTATGGAGAGACCTGTAAGGTCTAAAAAGGGCACTCTAATCGCAGTTAAGTGATTTTTTAACGTTACCACAGATAAACGTTTCAGCTCAAACAGATAATTTAAATAATTGAAAACTAATGCTACTGAGGGCACAGTCTGTTCTGTTCTAATGATCCAAGAAGTAAAGGTTTGCCAATGTGATTGATACTGTCGTTTCGTAGACTGAGTATATTGATTTAATAATTTATTGGTCACATCTCTACCGTATGGTGTTAGCCACTTGGCCTCCTGAATGTCCATAATGCAAAAGTCAGCGAGGTCGCTAGGTTGCCAATCGTGTCTAAGTGGAAATACCCGACCGGGAGCGACACCGGGTGCGGGCACCACGTCTTTAATTGCTGGTACCACAACTGCGCCGGCCACAGGGGCGCGACTAGCGAGACTAAGCCTCGATAATCTTGTAGTTTGTTCACTACGTGGCACATTAGTGACGCGTCTGGCGGCGGAAACAGATAGATGGAGCTCCATCTGTTCCAGTATGTCACTAGGGCGTCTGGCCCCCCTGCCGGCGTTTTCGTCCGGCAGGTGAGGTATAGAGGGAGTTTGTGAGTCTCCTCGGATGCAAACAGATCCACTTGTGGATGGTAGAGCTCTGCAATCATTTGGTTGAAAATGGGTTGCTTGAGCTCCCATTCTACTGTCGTGCTCTGTCTCCGGGACAGAGCGTCTGCCCAGACGTTTGCTACGCCTGGGAGATAAGATGCGTGAAGATAAATGTCTAGTCTGTTGGCTAGAGTAAAAATCTCTTCCGACACGTTTAGCAACTTCCTTGACCTCGTTGACCCCTGTTTCTGAATACAGTGAACTGCGTTCAGATTGTCCATTCTGAAGGCCACCGACTTGCCCCTTAAAGCAGGGCCGTGAGCCTGAAGGAAATACAAGGGGACTAGTAATTCTTTGACATTGATGTGGGAGATTTCTAAGTGGGACCAAAGCCCCTGACCCTGGTGCCCCTGACCCTGGTGCCCCTGATTTGACTGAAATCCCCAACCTATTGTGCCTGACGCATCCGTGTCTACCCATACTGTTGGCGGAGGAGAGGTCCATGACATTATTGAGTGCAACGTTTCCCTCTTCACCCAGACCGCTAGTAAGGTATGGATTAATTTTGGGATGGGCCATAACTTTCCCGCCGGTAAGAGTGGGAAATATTTGTTGCCTTCCAATATTAAACGTTTTACTTTCAACCGGCCCAACCTTACAGTTAGTTGAATCCAGTTGAGAGAGCCGACCAGAGACTCCCAGACCCTCCGTGTCGTAGTCAGACTGTGAAGAAACATGAACAGTTTCCTGCGAAACCTGTTGCGATTGTCCACACTCTGACTCAGAGTGAGAGCAGCTGTGTCCCAGACCAGCCCTATCCACTGAATTATTCGTGAGGGAACAAGGTTTGACTTTACCAGATTTACCTTGAACCCTAGAGTTTTGACATGATTTAAAATTATGTTGACATGTTTGATGCATAATTGCTCTGTCTCTGCCACCACCAGCCAGTCGTCTAGGTACCACAAAACTCTGATTCCTTGCTTTAACAACAGCATCAGGGCTTGCCGGACTAATTTCGTGAATAATCGAGGTGCCAGGTTCAAACCGAATGGCATCCTTTGAAAAACAAAATTTTGGTGCCTGATCCGTAAGGCCAGAAACCTTTAAAACCTTTTGTTTACCGATACGTGCCAATAAGCGTCTGTCAGGTCTAGGGAACACATCCAACCTCCCGGCGGAAGTGCTAGCCTGATTTGGTGTACTGTTAACATTCGGAATGACTCGTTGTGAATGTGAAGGTTCAGATAAGACAGGTCTACGACCGGTCTCATCTGAACACTGTCCCTTTTGGGAACCAAAAATAGCTTGGACGTGAATACAGGGTAATTTTTGGGGACCGGGATGATGACATTCTTGGCAATCATTTCCTGGACCAGTGACTCCACCTCTAATGAAACAAAATTCGCCGTTGTCGGCTGACGTAAGCGAGGTCGCCGGAGCCACTGCCAAGTGATGCCTTTGCGTGCCACCATCCGTGCCCAAGTGTTTAACAGCCATGCTTGGTGACACGTTCGGAACGACCCAGTTAGCAGACAAGGGTTCGCCGGCTGTACTACCCTCGGATCCGCCGGCCTTAAGACTGGCACCGGGAGTGAGAGAGACTTTAGTTTTTTTATGGTGGTGGAGTTGGTGGTGGTGGACGCTTCGCCGGCTGGCTGGCGTTGGCCGAAGACGGGCCCTGACCTGGCTTATTATGGCCGCGTCCTCTCTGACCTGAAAACCTACTCTGTCTATGCCTGTACTGACCTTGAGGGGAGGAGGAGGACTTAGGCGGAAGAAAGGGCTTAGATCCCCCCGGCTGAGCCTTAGCGACTGGCCTGGGTTTGGGGAAGTTAAAGGCAGGTTTCTTAGAAGGGGTGGGACTGTGTTTAAAGGCCTGAGCCATATTAAACACCGTTCGCCACACGTCAGGGGACATTAAAGAGGGAGTGAGCACTGGTGACATGACCACCTGATTCGCAATGCGATCAGGCAGTTTTCGGACTAAGGACATTCTGAGGTCTTGTCTCGCTCGTACCGCCTCAAGCAAGGCGGTGCGGATGTCACCCAAAGATTGGATTGACGACTGAAGAAGCAGTCGCCGGGACAATTCAACCGATCGTCTGGCATCCGCGTCTGCGATTGCCTGAGTGGACCGGAGCAAAGACTTTGCTATCTGTTGAGACACTATGTATTGGGAGAACAGGCGAAAAGCTTTCCCCCTTAGCCTAAATTCTCGGTCTAGGTGAGTTGGGGTAGGGGTAGTGAAAGGGTCTTTGAGCTCACAAAGATTAATTTTAGGGGCAGCTAAGAAAGCAAACAAAGCTGAAGGGACTCCGCCGGCAGAACACACTGGCATGGAGAACCAAGAATGAGTATCTTGAGGGATCTGGTGGGAAGTTTTGGAAGTAAATGTGGTCGCAAAGTTTTGAGCCTCTGCCTCCCATTCCACCCAAGGTCCTGGACCCAACTGCCCCACCTTCAAGACTGGATTAGCTGCTGTGTCTGTGACGGTTTGCAAATCGAGTTCTGGAGTGAGAGCTGACAGTCTTAATGTCATTAAATCCATCATGCTTAGACCAGTCTGAAAACAATTTTGAAGCTGAGGCAGAAGGTAAAGCCAGCTTAGCAGCATAAACAAAATAATCCTGGTGATAATAACTAGGTATAGCCTTTATGTTGACATCTAGTACATTTCCCAAAGTATTCAAAGCCCTTAATTTCCTAGATTTATTGCCCTGGATGACCCACTCATGCGGTACTGGGAGTTCCCCTGACAAGGTAGGTTGGGCGATCTCTGGTTTAGTGGGGGTCAAAAGGACCCATGACTCGTCTGGTCCGTAAAGCAAGGGCATAGCTACCTTTCTGAGAGGCGCTCTGTCTAGAGGGGGCGGATTGACATCCGTTATAACCCTTACATTCGAAGTGGTCAATGCCGCCGTAGCAGGCCTAGTAACCACTGATGGTGACAGAGGCTCCCCCTCTGAGGGGGGGATCTGAGTCAAAGCAATAGAAGTCATCAGAGGCCGTACCGTAGAGCTTGTCGTGGGAGCTCCCAAGTCCACTGTGGGAGTTTCCTGCTGTTGGCTAAAAAATTTAGATAAAGCATTACTAAGTAGCCCATCAATTTCCTGTGCAGTGACAAATTGACTTGATGATGTACTCACTAGTGAATCATTAATATCTTGCGCGGCGTCTAAGCCTGAACCTGACTCTTGCCCTTCCATATCCGATATAATTGAAACCTCGTCTTTATCATCCTGTTCCTCCTGAGAAGATCCCGCCGAAGCTGGGGTACCACCTTGTTGCCAAGATAAGTCAGGAATAGAGGATGGGATCGCCGCGTCCTGGTGGACGTCAGCCACTGTGTGAATAGTTTGAGCCGGAAGTGGGTGGTCAGGTCCTGGCCGAGAATATCGCCAAACACCTAGGCCTTGGCCTACACTCCCTTGGGAGTCCGAAACACTCTCAACCACTGAGCCCCCTGAACTCTCCAATTCCAGGGTTAAAATGTTAATGGGTAAATCATCTTTAGGTACAGGCACTATACCCCTGAGACCGAACACAAACTCTGTCTGGGGTAGAGGTACGATGAGAAGCACTAGAAACTGGCGAATGTCGGGAGGCCTTTCTATCATGGGAATCCTTCTTTGAAGATTTATAGCTGCGGTGTGACCGTGAACTACTCTTCGATTTAGAGGATTTATCGCCGTGACCACTGGTGGAACTTTCTGTCTTACTCTTCTTACTCGATGGTGAAGAGACAAGACTAGGTGGCTGGTGTCTGAGAGGTGACCTAGACCGAGATCTCTCCCGAGACGAGGAGGCTGCCGCCGGGGGTGTAGGCTCTCGTTGACGTTTCGCCGTAGCAGTAGGAGAAGACACAGAACCCTGACCAGTCTCTGCCGGCTTACGACTAGTTACTCGAGAGGGACGTTTAGGGGGAGGGTGCTCAAAAAGAAGCCTATCCCAAAGAGGGACGTTGTCACATTGAAGTGACTTATGAGCCACAATCGTAGTATACGCTGACATCTGTTGCCTAACCTCTCGTAAGGCGACCGCTGCGGTCCTATCATTATCGCGGAGGACTTTGACACTTAATTGGGAGCAAAAGGAACAGTTGCGCATCACCCACAGACCCCTTGAACGGTCTAGACATTTAACACACTTGATGCAAAGAGTGTGCGCAAAAATAGGGATACCGGCACAGGTAGGGGTAATGCATAAAGCAAAAACTGGGGCAAAGGTAGCCATGACAGAGACTGGTGGGAAAACTAGTGCAGGGTCTGTATTGGTCCGCCGGGGCCCAGCTCTGGAAAAAAAGAAAATTTCCAGGAATTAATGCTCATAAGGTTAACCCAACATGTTTGCACACACGTGTTAATAACCCGCCGGGTAACGAGACGTAATGTCACAACGATCACAGCTCGCTACGCGGCGGGATTCTATAAAGATTTCCGAATATCTAAACATGTCCTAAGAAAGTTAAGAATACCCTCTGACATAATATAAAGGACCAGTATGGCATTTATAACATAGTCTTTCTGGTGGTGACTGTTTCAAGATTCAATTTTGGAAAAAAACTCCCCACAAAGACGCCGGCACCAGAATTATTTAGCAGAATAACACAGGGCAGGCTGATACGAGATCTGATTTCTAACGAATTGTCACAAAGGATCGCCGTAAGTTTGAAGGCGGCGATACATTAACGTATCTCTCAATTAACTGGTTAACTATATGGAATTGTAAATTCCTTATTTCCTCCTCCCAGGAGCACCCGCCGGGTGTGAAAAATTTGTGAAAAAGATGTTAACCCCAATTGAGCCTTCGATCGCCGTAAGTCTGAAGGCGGCGATACATAAAGTATCACTAAAATGGATCGGTTAACTAAACTGAATGACCAAGACGTTCATCCCACCCTATCAAGGTGCACCCGCCGGGTGAGATGTAAACAACGTTAACCCCATAAGTTCCTGTCCCCACTTCTTTGTAAAAGATCGCCGGGGAGGAAAGCCCTCAACAACAGCTAGGCTTTTCCTTTGGTTTGTAAAACCGGGTAGAAAAACTTCCTAACATATGTCCGCATGAACAATGTTAGATGGGTACAGCCAGTCCGCCGGGGATCATAGGGAGCCTGAAACAGGCACCAACACAGAGACGCAGTCCTGGCGAGCCACAGACACCTCCACGCCGGGGACACAAGCCTGTGTTGAAACCACGCGTGGCCCAACACGGCTCTCGGCCGGGTTTTTCATGGTGTAACCGAGAAAAACCCGCCGGAAAGTAACCCACCCCGTTCAGAAACCATCTGAACGCACAACGGACCCGAGAGCAAGCCAAGCACGACTAGCCTAGGGCCCACACAATAATCCGTGGAATTAGCCAATACACAACTAATCCAGGAAACATACATAGTCCGTGGAATTAGCCAATACACAACTAAACCAGGATACACATGACACAGTAGGACATATTTATAAAATAAACAATAACACTTGTACATGTGGCAAAGCTACGAGCGGCTGGCTAGGCCTAAGCAGACGGCATAAGAATTGTTGAAATATAAACAAAAAAACACTGGAAATATAACAACAGGAACCACCGCCAACACACCACTGTAGTAAATACTTCCGACAAAGGGAAGACTGACTCGGGACCCAGAAAAAACTTCACTAAGTGAAGAAAAAAACGCTGGGAACGTCAGAAGCAACGCTTACCTCATCAGAAAGATAAAAGGCAGCATAAAATAACACATAATGAAAGCCGCCTGCATCACAAGCTAACTCAACTGTTAAAAGATCACATGTCCACAACAGGACCACGAGGGTACATCCGAAATAGATGCCCCAAACACACGACCCAAAATACACTGCACTGCGGGCAACCAGCCCAGGACACTCCTGCTACACATATCCTAACCTTACTCGATACATCCCGGAGTAAACATATGAGAAAAAACTCACTAGGGACGCAGCAAATGCGGAACCAGCGGAGCGTGGGGAGACACGTCCGGGCAGGCTGAGCGCAGAGCAGAGAAGGAAGAATGACGCCTGAATCAGCGTCTGGTCAAAGATCCACACAAGTACATCCACGATATGATGGAAAGCTTATTGGATAGTTATTCTTATTTTCTTTTTCTTTTTCTTTTTTACGAAGTTTTTTCGTAGTGAGAACCCAATTCATAATGACTGAAGCCATGAGTGAGGTCGCGTGCGCTCATGATGAAGGCTCCTCAGATTTTAAATGCTCTGCGCGGTAAATTCAAACTACGGCGGATTAGTGTTTGAAGAGGATGCCTTATGTAATAGGCATGTTCGTCAATGATGGAGGGGCCACTAATAAATACGCTACTATCACCACTATTTTTTCGTTTCCACCAATCTCTAATGCTAAAACTTCTGCTGTTGAAGTTTCTAGTTATATCTCAGACACAATGAAATCTTTCCTAGTAAGGATGCACACTCCACCTCCATGTCGAAATTTTCTGTCCCTCCTCCAAATCCTGTATTCAGACCATCCTAGCAAATTTATATCAAGGTCCTCTCTTAGTTTTGTCTCAGTGAGACATACTATTTCTGGTTTCTTAGTATTGAGTAAGTCTGTTAGTTCTAGTTTCTTAGAGATTAGCCCATCGACATTGCTATATAGAATCCTTATACTTTCTAGTCCCCCATTACCTGCTCCAAGCGCCTTATCTGCGGCGGTCTGTTCCCTACCCTCTTTTTCTTTTAGTTTCTTTTTACCGAAAGTTTCATAATCTTCCCCTTTCTTACTCGGTAAAAAAACTTATTCTTTTCTTGTTCTGTCCTCTTGCTATTTTCCTCCTTGGCGGTTTTCCTTAGTTCAGCCTCCTTCTTTCTCTCTTCTTCCGGTAAGTCTCGCCTGATATAGATTTTGTCCTTACCCTCTAACCCTTTTAGCCTAGCTGCTACTGCCATGATTTCATCACATGTCCTTCTTGACTTAAATTCGATTTTTACCAGTCTATTGTATTCCTTTGTATATTTTCCCAGCCTAAACATGTCTGATATTTCCTCCTTCCAGGTGTCCTCCTCATCTTTAACCCTTCAAACTCGGATGGTAAACGTGTGTACCATTATGTTTTGCCCCCAGGAACCCAGGTGGTACAACATTGTACCAGTGGTTGAAAGCCTGTGAGCTTGGTGTGCGAGGCGTCGGTCCGACGCATGTAAATAACAGCCACTTCAAAATGCCATTCAGTCCCTAGGCGACATTAGAATCGCGATTTTGGAGGCGGTACGAGCTCGCCAAGATTTGAGAGTGCATCTGGTAAAGAAGTTGCCGGCGGACATAGGTCGCCGGGTAACTCTATCCCCGGTGCTTACGGCTACCCTTCTTAACACTGAAACTTGGAGCTTAGTCTTTAATTTGATAAGTGGTTGGAAACAGGTTACCTCCCAAGCGAGGAAGGACCCCCCCAAGAAACCCTTTCATAAATCAAAGGGCAGTCACAAGCAGTACCAACCACATCCGAAACAGTCATCTCGAGACCCTAGACTACCCGCTCAGCAGGGAGGTCCCCAGTACAAAACCAAACAAGGTAAGCCTAATGGGTATAAAGGTAAGGCCCCATATAAAGGTAATCCGAACACAACACAAGCCAAAACTAGTCAAGCGTCCGAGGCCAACACACCTCCCCCTCCAAAAAACTAGCCACTCATCCTCCCCACATCCTGGAGTCGAGCTCAAAGACCCGGGATTGGGAAGTTGCCGTAATGGACGATCCCCGGTTGCACCTGGGGTCATTCCGTTCATTCCGCTCAGCCTGGCCCAAGTTTACCTGGGCCAGAAAAGTAGTGAGCAAAGGAATTACCTGGCGATGGCTCCGGCGGCCTCGACTGCGTCAGCCGCAGGAGTATACCCCAGTGTCTCAGGAGGAGGAGGCCGTAGTACAATAAATGATTGCCAAACGAGTTCTGATTCCAGTCAATGCTTCCCAACTAGTTTTCACGTCACACCTCTTTTTAGTGCCAAAAAGAGACAGTGTGCAAATGCGACCAGTTCTAGATCTCTCGCAACTGAACACATTTATAGAGAATTCACCCTTCAGGATGCTGACTATACAGCAACTCAGACTCGCACTCCCACCGCAAGGTTGGATGTGTTCGATCGATCTCAAAGATGCCTATTGGCATGTCCCTATAAACAAGAGGTTCCAAAGGTTTCTCGCCTTGAGAATCCGGCAAGAGACTTACGTCTGTCAAAGGATGCCATTCGGGCTGAACCTAGCACCAAGAGTTTTCACCAAGCTTGTCAGGCAAGCCCTTTTATCCCTATTAGTTCACGGCATACAGGTGTTTTGGTATCTGGACGATTGGCTAGTAGTGGCAAACTTGTTAGAATAATGTCAGGATCATGTCAACCGAGTGTTAGCTCATGTACAATCGCGCTAAGAAGTCATGACTCGATTCCCAGTACCTTTTGTTCAGAAAGTGCTATCTGGCAACTATTGAGGCTCTACTATATTCATATATTACACACCGGGGAGAACTGTATTGAAGGACAAAATACCAAAAACACGATATATAAGTATTGTTACAATATATTTATCTCATTATGTGAGAGCAAACCAAATACAGTAAACTTCCGTTAATCCGAAGGGCAGCGGACCGGCCCTCGTTCGGATTAGTGGATTTTTCGGATCATCGGACTTTACCCTAGGGCCTATGAACCTGTGTATTAATGGCCTGACGAAAACATTGAGGCATTAGGCCACCCAAATGACACAATGGTGCACACATATCGGCTCATATGTTCATGAAATCACTTCAAAAGTTTACCATTGTCATTGTAGCCTATTACCTACTTCAAAACATTCAGATTAATGGTCAAAGGAATCTGCTGATATAAACGTAAACCTTGTATTGTCTTCCTATTGTCACATGTCCGCATCGTCTACTAGCGATGCTTCCGATCACTGGAGGGATCACTGATAAATAGCGTATCGGAGCGTCCAAAGGTGCGTTTTCAAGTGCAAGACTGAATGCGCTTGCAGACGATGCGGTGCAAGCCAGTAGCGCATCGGAGCGTCCCAAGAATGCGTTCAAGAGCAAAACAAACTCTCTAGCAGACGATGTGGTGTTTACGTTTATATCAGTAGCTTCCTTTGACCATTAATCTGAATGTTTTGAAGTAGGTAATAGGCTACAATGGCAATGGTAAACTTTTAAAGTGAATTCATGAACATATGATATGTGTGTGCTCCATTATGTGTCATTTGAGTAGCCTAATGCCTCAAAAAGGGGACTTTGGGACTTCTTGAAATTCGGACCATCGGGTGAATTCGAATTTGGCCTCAAATTGAAAAATTCGGACTATTGGGAGATTCGAATCATCGGTCGTCGGATTAAAGGACTTTTACTGAAATACGAAAGTTGAGACTAACCCGAACGAAAGCATGTGAAACTCGTAGTATTTCGCTCACTAGATTCAAGATTAAAATGTGGAGGAAGTCTCTTAATGCTTGTATTACTTTTTAAGCCTACAATACTGGGAGAAAAGTATCTCATAAAATTAAAACCAACCGTTAAAAGTAATATTCAACCCATGAGTGTCAATTTAATCACGTAAATAAACATATAACAGATTGTTTTTTCCACATTTAATTCTCTACTAAGTGGGACAAGTCTGCCTTAAAAGACAAAGCGGTCTTCAGTATATTTTGGGATAAAGCTTGAATACTCGAGAACAGCTTGTAATTTGTATAGACAGACGATGAAATTTAACTTATAACATATTTAATAACCCATAGGGACACCCATATAGGAACGAAAGATGGAAAGGCATGTAGTAAAGGACAAAGGTGGATATATGAGCGGAAGAGATACACTCTCCCTCATATACTCGCAGTGACTGACTTGCATTTTTTTGAAGGCCTCCAGGCGGCAGGCCCAGGGAGTGTTACATGCTAGATAGCGCCAGGAAATTAAATACTTTCATTATTCTATAAAGATATTGAAAACAAACCTTACTTATATATATTCAAACAACAACATAAATATAATTTAAAAGACCTAAATAGGTTAATTTTGTCAGTAGGCCAATTATTGGGAATATCCGGAGACCTATAGTTATAAATTAGGAAATGACTGGGCTCTGACGGGCAGTGGAGAGTTGCCAGCGGTAGCCAGATTTGGGGACTTTTGTCTGAGCCTTAGAAAAATTGAGTCATGACTTCTTAGCGCGATTGTACAAGCCCGAGGGTTCAAGGTGAACTTGGCAAAGTCACGCCTTGTCCCCTCAAGGACGATTCAGTGGATAGGGCTGATCTGGGATACCGCCGCTCTGACTCTTACACAGAGTGCGGACAACCGCAACAGGTTTCGAAGGAAACTGTTCCGGTTCCTCCAGTCTGGATACGACCAGGAAAACGTGGGATTCCCTGATCGGTTCTCTGAACTGGATAAAATTAACTGTCAAACTAGGCCGACTGAAAACCAAGCGATTAATCCTGGAAGGCAACAAAGTGTTCCCTCTCTTGCCGGAGAAGGAATTATGGCCAATTCCTCCATTAATCCACAACTTGCTCTCGGCCTGGACCAAGCACGAAGTCCTCTACTCAGACATGTCATGGGTTTCTCCTCCACCTACGGTTTGGATAGACACGGACGCCTCGGGGTCCCTGGGGTGGGGATATCAGTCAAGTCTAGGCCACCAGGGACAAGGCATTTGGGGGACAAACAGTCAGTGTGCAGGAGTGTGCAGAGCAATTAGTGGAGCCAGTGAGGGACATAATTCAAGCTTCCTTAGATAAAGGACAGGTTCCTGTTGAATGGAAAAGAGCTAATATCATTCCGATATACAAGAATGGAAACCCTGAGGACCCTCTAAACTATAGACCAGTTTCACTTACTAGTATTGTATGCAAGATTTGTGAAAAGCTAATTAGGAAGAGATGGATGAAAATGTTGGAGAGAAAGAAAATAATAACCCCAAAGCAATTTGGATTCAGAGAAGGGACATCTTGTGTTACCAGTTTGCTATGTTATTACAGTAGGGTGATAGATGTACTCCAAGAAAGAGGCGGATGGGTGGACTGCGTCTACTTAGACCTTTCCAAAGCATTCGATAAGGTACCACATAAGAGATTGTTATCTAAGCTTGAGACGCTAGGATGTGTCAGGGGGAGTTTGCTGAAATGGATGGAGAGCTATTTAACAGATAGGGAAATGAGGACCAACATTAGAGGAACTTACTCATCGTGGCGGAAAGTTGAGAGTGGTGTGCCGCAGGGATCTGTGTTGGCACCTCTCATGTTCCTTATGTACGTGAATGACCTGCCGATAGGCATAAACTCTTACATGTCAATGTTTGCAGATGACGTAAAAATTATGAGACAAATAACAAATAAAAGTAGTTGTGAGGAGCTGCAAGGGGATTTAGATAAAATATACGAATGGAGCACCAAGTGGAAAATGAAATTTAATATAAGTAAATGTCATGTGTTAAATATGGGAAGAAGTGTGAATAGACCAAATTGGGAGTACAGGATGGGAGATAATAAAATTAGCAAGGCCGAAAAAGAAAAAGATTTAGGGTTGATTATACAAGATAATTTGTCGCCAGAGAAACATATTAACAAGCTCTTTAGCGGAATGTATGCAATGGCCGGGAATATGAAAGTTGCTCTGAACTATTTGGATGAGACCATGGTAGCGAAAATTATGAAGAGTATGATTAGACCAAGATTGGAGTATGCAGCAGTGGTGTGGTCCCCGCATCTAAAGAAGCATATTCACAAGTTAGAAAGAATCCAGAGAGCAGTCACTAGATTGGTTCCAAGTCTCAGAGAACTGCCATATGAAGGGAGGCTAGACAAATTAAATCTACCGAGTCTAAAAGAGAGGAGAGAGAGGGGAGACATGATAATGATGTACAAATGTACCCGGGGGCTGGAGAGGCTGGATAGGGAGGATATATTAATTATGGATACAGGAATAACTAGAGGCCACAGCTACAAAGTAAAAAGACCTACCTGCAAGAACGATATCAGGAAGTTTAGCTTCCCCTATAGATGTATTGACAAATGGAATGGGCTGGAGGAGGAGGTGGTAGGGGCAGGGAACATCCATATTTTCAAGAAAAAATTGGATAAAAAGTAGACTGAGAGACGGGACAACACGAGCTTAGCTCAACTCCTGTAAACTACAATTAGGTAAATACAATTAGGTAAATACATATCAACAAGCAGGAGCTTGTTTTTTCTCCAAACTCACAGCACGACGTTGGAGAAAAAATCAATAGCATTCAGAATGGACAATCAAACTGCATTTTTTTGCATTCAGAAGCAAGGCTCAGTGAGGTCACGAGAGTTGTTGAGAGTTTCAGAACAAATTTTTACCCTAGCAGACTCGCTAGGGATTCATCTGCATGCCACATACCTCCCCGGCGTGGCGAACGTCTGGGCAGATGCTCTCTCTCGCCGGCGGAGTACTTTAGTAGAATGGACAACAAACAGGCGATCTTCAACAAGATAATTGCAAAGCCACAAGTAGACTTCTTTGCGTCAACGCAGAACCACAGACTGCCACTCTTTCTGACCCGTCACGAGCTAACCCCGGCGGGGGGACCCGATGCACTGCTGGTGGACTGGAACAAGTGGACCTCGATCTATCTGTTTCCGCCACCAGACTCTGTGTTAATGTGCAAGGTCATTCACAAACTAAGGGATTACCGGGGCCGAGTAGCGCTGATCGCGCCGCTCTGGCCGGCTCAGGTATGGTACCACCAATTGCAACAGTGGTGCCAGACCCCGGTGTCCCTCCCGGTCTCCGCCTTCGACTTGGAAGCAATTGGCAACCTTCGGACCTCTCTCAGTTTTGCCTTATGGATATTTTCTCGGCCAAATGGCTAAATAAATTTGGGCCTAGTGTCACTCAAAAGCTCTTGAATCAGTACACCCCGTCTACCAGGAGACAATATCAATCACATTGGAAAACTTTTACAACCTGGATTGTGGAATCGAGGCAGACAACTGCTTCGTCAGCCCTAGTATTCAAGTACAGTACAGTACTGTACTTAGATTATCTGTTTGAGCAGAACAAAAATTTGGTTATAACGTTAAAGAATCATCTGTCGGCCATTAGGACCCCCTTCCTTGATCTCACCGGCCTTTCCATACCGCAGGCGGAGGAGAAAGGTTTTATGAGGGCATGTTTCAAACTTTGTCCTCCTCCTCGCCAGCTCATGCCCACCTGGTCCCTTGATAAAGCTTTGGAATTGCTACAATCCCGCAAGTATAATCATGCGCCGGACTTTGACTCACTTTTTAAGAAAGCGTTTTTTCTCATGGCACTTGCCACTGGACACCGGGTATCAGAGCTGGCGGCGATGAGCAACGAACCAAACTGTCTCAGGTTTGGGAGGCTGCACGACCATGTACAAATCGCGCCGTCTCCCTCATTTATTGTAAAAAATGAACATTCAGACCATGTTTTCTCAGAATTTTCAGTCCCAGCCCTAAAGAGGGGCCTCATTCATCACATGTTATGTCCTGTGCAAGCGCTCACAAAGTTTATGAGGGCTGCGCAACCTCGCCAACCAGATGCTTTATGGGTGAACCGAACAGGTACGCGTGCTACGAAACGGAAGTTAGCTTCTTTAATAGTAGACATTATTAAGGGGAGTGAAAGGTACAGCATGGTGGACAGAAGAGGTAAGAATAGCTGTGGAAGAAAAGAAGAAAGCATATAGAGAGTGGTTGGGTAGTAGAGGGAATGAAGATTTCGAGAGACAGAAACGAGCGAGGTACGTGGAGAGTAAGAGGGTGGTGAAGAGAGTAGTAAGAGAAAAGTAGATGAGGAATTTGGAAGGAATCTGAGTGTAAAATGGAGGGAGAGTAAACAACTGTTCTGGAAAGAAGTCAAGAAAGTTAGGGAAGGTAGAAAGGGAAACAGTAAGGGTGTGAAAGATAAGGATGGGAGAATGCTAGCCGAGAAGCAAGAGAGAGTCGAAAGATGGAGGGAGTACTTCAATGAGTTGCTAAATGTAAGGAATGAAGAGCCAGCAAACATAGCTGGATATGGTATGGGAGGGAGAAGAAGAGAAGTAGTGGAGGAGGAGGTGGGGATCAGGAGGTCAGAAGTGTGGGAAGCCATGAAAAGAGTGAAGTTGGGGAAAGCACCAGGAACAGATGGAGTGTGTGGGGAAATGTTGAGGTATGGTGGTGAGATAGTGATAGAATGGGTATGGAAAATGTGCAAACTAGCATGGGAGAAGGGGAGTGCACCCGATGACTGGAAGACTGGCATAATAGTCTCCCTATATAAGGGCAAAGGGGAAAGAGGAGTGTGTGGTAACCACCGAGGAATATGTCTATCGTATAAATACGATAGAATATGACTCTTTTGTGATCTCGTATGTCTCTGTGACGTCACGATCGCTCCTACAGCACGACGTAGGACG
Organism: Paralithodes platypus; assembly: GCA_032716605.1. Lineage (NCBI taxonomy): Eukaryota > Metazoa > Arthropoda > Malacostraca > Decapoda > Lithodidae > Paralithodes > Paralithodes platypus. The sequence goes on from CM064541.1 coordinate 19,289,385, forward strand.
AGTAGATCGTATATTATAAGATTGTAAATAAGTTAAGTTATAAAAGGCCTAATATGCTATTAAGCAATATTGCCTGGTCTTATGTAGTACAGTATATATGAATTTATCGTATATATTAATATAATTTATCGTATAGAGCAACCTAGATGCGGTACGATAATTTGGGCTCCTGGCGTTTTGCCAAGGCAGCAAGGTGTGCCTTCGAGGAACACCAGAGCCTTCACGAACACCAACCAGTTAACATCTAATTTTCCGCCCTCAGTTGATCGTGCTTTTGTGCCTCTAATCACAATACACATACAGCAATACACACAGCTACACCATCACGACGCTCTCATCGACGCCATGACTGACTGACAGATAAGCATAATATTCATGTCCATTCCCATGTAATCATTTATTCTTTCTTTAACTTGACTCGTCTCGGGACCGAAGTCTCGATCCCCATTGTCCACCGCCATATTGGGTAAAACGTTCTCCCTTGCCTCATTGCCACGTGGAACTATTGGTGAGTTAATTCCTGGCTAATATTAACCCTTATAACCTTACCCTATATATAAATTTATTATGTGAGGCCTTTGGATATAAATTAGCTTGTTTCAGATTGAATTCAATTTAGATATGGAGTAGTTTTCATTTAGATTGATTTATTTGATTCATTATAGCTTAGTAATATTTAACTTTCATTGATAGTTTGCCACAATGTCTTCTAAGCTTAGTAGGGAAGGTATACAGTAGGGTAGTGATTGAGAGAGTGAGAGTGAGAACGGAGAAATGGATAGGCGACGAGCAGGGAGGTTTTAGGAAGGGAAGAAGATGTGTAGATCAGATTTTTACCCTGAATTGTGTTGTGGAGAAATATCTGGAGAAGAAACAAAAGGTGTATGTTGCCTTTACATACATACATACATACATACATAAAATTTTAAGACTGAGTGTTCCACACATCAGTGCAGTTTCAGTCTCTTGTCCTAATGGCGGCGTTCCAGGCAACCCTGTTAAGGGCTGCTTCACTTGTCAAGTTCTTGGATTTGAGATCGGCGCTTATAGTCCGATCCCAGGTCTTCCTCGGTCCACCCCTTGGTGCAGCTCCCTCCACAATCACAGACCTGCATTTTTACACCCAATTTTGTTCATCCATTCTCTCCACATGTCCATACCATCCCAGTCTACTTGTACGCATCACCTCGCTAATACTCTTTATACCTAAACGTCTCCTCAGCTCAACATTTGTTATTCTATCCTGTAGCCTGGCCCCACACATCCATCTCACCATTCTCATCTCATTACGCTCCATTCTGTTGACATCCTCTACTTTAACGGCCCATGTTTCTGAGGCATACGTCATTGCACTTCTAACACATGAGGCATACACCTTTCCCTTCAGGGGGAGAGGCATTCTTTTCATGGTCAGGATTGGCATCAATTCTCTGAACTTCCCCCAGCCACACCTAATTCTAGCAACAGTGGCAGCCTCGGCCCCACCACCGGCAGAGATGGTATCTCCTAGGTAACAAAACTTGTTCACCAGCTCCAAAGACTCATTTCCAAAATTCACAGCCACAGGATCATCACTTAACACAAGCTCGCCTTTGCACACTACGCACTCAAATTTCTCTATTTCTGACTTATCCTTCGGCAGGGGCCCCTTTATTCTACTACAGCGCTTACTCCCATGGTGTACCCAACATCGACAGATGCTACATTGAATTGAGTTAACGCCCACTCCCTTTCCACACACTGCACATGGGTATGCACCGCTCTTTTCCACATTGCCTCGTCTCAATCTACAATGCATAACCTTGGTTTTGTTAATATTGACTCTTAAACCCTTGCTCGCCATGCCCTCTCTCCACTCTCTGAATTTGGCCTCAGCATCCTGCATACTGTCAGCTATTAGGACTAAATCGTCTGCATAAAACAGTTCCAACGGGAGTCCGCCTCTAAAAACTCTAGACAGCGCCTCCAAGACCATAATAAAGAGGAGGGGGCTTAACACTGAACCCTGATGGACTCCAACATGGACTGCGAACTCATCACTCAGTACACCCTTCACCCTCACCGAACTTCGCGAATCCTCATACATCTTCATTATCACACGCACCAGCCACTCTTCCACACCAAGTTTTCTCATAGCCCACTGCACAACATCTCTAGGTACCCTATCAAAGGCCTTCTCCAGGTCCACAAACACAAAGTAAAGATCCCTGCCTTTTAGTAAGTATCTTTCCTGTATCTGCCTGACTATGAAGATAGCATCGGTTGTACCACGTCCTGGCATAAAACCAAACTGCATATCATCAATAGAGATGCTTTGCCTGATCAAACCCTCAAGGACTCTCTCACAGACCTTCATGATTTGGTCAAGCATTTTCAGGCCCCTATAATTTCCTCTATCTAGCACATCCCCTTTTCCTTTGTATATATTAACTATTACACTTTTGAGCCAATCCTCTGGGATTTTCTCATCTTTAATAATGGTGTTTATCAACTCAGTGACTAAGTTTACACCAATATCCCCTGAGGCTTTTCTCATCTCAGCGACAATGTCTCAGCGACTTTATGGACTTGGAGAAGGCCTATGACAGAGTGGATAGAGAAGGTTTGTGGAAAGTACTTAGAATATACGGAGTAGAGGGCAAGTTGCTGAAAGCAGTGAAGAGCATGTATGAGGGTGCAAAGGCGGCAGTACGTGTAGAGAGTGAGCAGAGCGAGTTCTTTGACCTGAATGTTGGTTTGAAACAGGGGTGTGTGATGTCCCTGTGGTTGTTTACTGTATATATGGATGGAGTCATGAAAGAAATACTATCAAGAGCAGTGGATGTTGGTGTATCGCTGAAAAGGGAGGGAATTGAGTGGAAGCTACCTATACTGCTGTTTGCGGATGATACAGTTCTGATGAGTGATAATGAATGGGAGTTGCAGGGTCTGGTAAATGAGTTTGGAACAGTGTGCGAAAAACGGAATTTGAAGGTAAATGCGGGGAAGAGCAAGGTTATGGTCTTCGAAAGGGGTGAAGTCACAGAGTGTGAGGTGAAGTTGAACGGTCAGGCTATGGAGATCGTCAACTCTTTTAAGTATCTGGGCAGTGTGTTGAGTAAAGATGGGACTATGGATGAAGAAGTGCGGGAGAGGGTACAACACGGGAAGAGGGTTGTAGGAACGCTAAAAGCAGTAACAAGAAATAGGGTGGTCAGTATGGAAGTGAAGAAGTCCTTGCATGACAGTGTGGTGACACTGACTTACGGAAGCGAAGCATGGACGTTGGTCGAGAGACTCAGACCAAGAGTGAGAGCAGTGGAAATGAATTACTTAAGGAGTGTGTGTGGAGTTACATGGAGGGATAGACAGACTAATGAGGAAGTAAGAAGGTGTGGTGTGGAGGTAGATGTGCTGGAAAGTGTGAAAAGGAACAACTTGAGATGGTTCGGCCATATGGAACGTATGGAAAGCGAGAGAATGACTAAGAGGGTGTACGAGAGTGAGGTGGAGGGACAGAGAGGGAGAGGTAGACTGAATGAGAGGTGGAAGGATGGAGTGAGGAAGTACATGAACGAAGGCGGTGCTGGTTGGGGGGAGGGGCGTCGACTGACTGGGGACAGAGGTGCATGGGAGCGGTTCGTTCATGGCCACCCCTTCGGGGATCACGGCGTCAGGCAATAGATAGATTAAGGAAAGCAACCCCGGCGTGTTAGGTCGGGCTCACGACATTAGGAAGTGGGCGGTGTCTCTCAGATTTTTACAAAAATTTTCAATTGAGGATATTGCTAAGACCCAGCTTTGGGCTTCCAACCATATATTCCTGACATGCTACCTGTCGGTCGCTCTAGATAAACCAAAGCGTACTTGTGTAGCTGTACGGCAACGGGTACAGTAAGTAGTATGTGTTTATTAATTAATTGTTAAAAAGGGGGGGGGGGGTTGTGCGGAATAAGACCATATCCCCTCTGTACCCTTGGAGATTGTGATATATCATGAGCTGTGATAGGACGAGCTCTCAGTCCTGTATTTAGTCATGTTAATTTTAAGAGTTTTCACATAGTTGCAACTACTGTATGTCTATATTTTTTTTACCAAAGTGCACAGTGATATTACTGTACAATTAGTTTTAAGATCAGAGCGAGTACCTACTGCTGGGTCTCGCTCGGTAGGACACGGATGTGTCATACTCTTTTATGCATAAGGTCGCCTTCAACGGCCTTACCATGAGCAAGCAGTTTCTTAACCCTTCCTACCCGGTCTGCCTTAGGTAAGGACAGCACGAAAGAAGGGCCGCTACCCGGTATGCCTTATCTAAGGCATGAGCTTAATAGCCTAATTAAGCTTGGTCCGAACGCCGTGCGTACGACGTATGTCAACAAACCCAAGCGTTCGTCACCGCACCTCCGAAAACAAGGAGAAGGAGAAGACTCCTCAATGTTATTGTTCTGACGTCATGACGAAATTAGTGTCTAAAAAGCCCGCATATTGGCAACATCTCTGCAATATTGGCTCCACTGAAATCGTCATCACAACTGAACCAGTTGACTTACAGAGCTCTACTCAATGCCAAAATACAGATTGAAAACCGCACTACGATTATAGATGAGTGGGAAAGTTCTAGCAGTGAAAATAAACATAAATACGGTAGCCTAGGCCTAGACGTTTTTCAGCCATATCGCCCGGGTAGGGGCGACCGTCATTGGGTAAGACAGCCCGGGGAGGAAGGGTTAATGCCATGCACTGCTAGCAAATCTTTTATACCTTTTATATATTTTGTATTGCATACAGTACAATAAAAATCTTAAGCAAAATGTAATTCGGATTTTCTTCCCTAAGGTTAGGATATTTTACGAATGTCCCGCCTCCAGTCTTGATATTCAGGCGAAGTCGTCAATGATGAAGGGTCCCTATTAAATTATAGGTTTGATTCCCGAAGGGAAGTAGAGAAAACCTAATATTTAGTAGGGCCCCGTAATCATTGACGACTCGGGCCCTTCCAACCATCCTACTTCCCATTCGTTGATTTCCATAGTTTTTTCTTGGTATATCAGTGAAGGACGAGGATGGCCGCTAGGGGGCCTGGTATCGGGGAAGCAAAACATGAGAAATCCACGTATATGGCAAGTCATATAATAACAGAAATTAATTTATCGTTTTATTTTTTATTTTTTACAGAGTTTTTTTTCTGTAGGGTACCCAATCAAAATGACGATCCCATAAGGGAATTAGGCGTGCACTTGTGATGAGTACTCCATGATCTTCCGCGCGGGTTATTCAAATTACTGGCGCAGGATGTTGAATGGAGACTATTAACCCTCCAGCCCCGGCTATGTATTATATATATATTCCTCGAAACCCGGGTGTTTTGGCCGAAAAACGTCTAGGCTAGGCTACCGTATATTCGTTAATCAGACTGCTTCCCGCATTCCCGTGCATCCCCAAGCGTAGCTGTGTTATTTACCTGTAGAATGGCATTAAGTAGAGCTCTCTAAGTCAACTGGTTGAGCTTTGATGATGATTTCATTGGAGATAACTTTATGGCCAAAACAGCCACTTTACACCACTTTTCGATACTTAACAACAACATACAGGCACACACGAACAAGCGACGCTCTCCTTCTTGTGGCCAGAGATGCGGGGCGTCGGTCCAGCCGGCTGTTGTTTACATACGTCGGACCGACGCCTCGCACACGAAGCTCACAGGCTTTCAACCACTGGGCGTTCAAGAGGCCTTCCGGGTACCTGTTATATGCTTTTTTATGGGCGTTCAAGAGCCCTTCCGTGGTGAGAGGGTTAATGTTAATAGGCGAAGTCGTCAATGATTACAGGGCCCTACTAAATATTAGGTTTTCTCTACTTCCCTTCGGGAATCAAACCTATGATCTTAATATTACTGTATTATCATATGACAAAACACACACCCAAACACTCACACAAAAGAAAATACAGATGAATCCTACACACAAAAGCTTCCATTGACAACACACACATACACACCCAAACACACAACAAACTACAGCTGAATCCTAGACATCCTTCCAAATTACACCACACCCACGCCCATACGCACACACACAACACACTACAGCAGAATCCTACAAACAAACCACCAAATGCTCACCTGACAAGTGTAGTATTTCGAGCCGACGGTGTTGCTATGCTCCGCGATCAAGTATGATCCATAGCGTTTCACTGGAATGATCAAACATAGTGATGTTACACTCAGTTCTGTCAACTCACCATACAAAAACTACCAGTACAGGCTGTACTAACATATACCGGTGATGAAAGACTAATCTATAAATGCATAGATCAATCAAGAGGTCAATTTATTTTGTTTTCCAAACTCATCGGATTATACATACCTCCTAAGATTTTCATTACTTTAGTTGAAACATCAGTTTACAAAAGCTTATCCCACATCTGTGTGACTCCTTCCATGCTCTCAGAAAATATTTTCTTCACCTCTAGCCTCTATGGGCTTCATGGCAGGTTGGGGATGCCCACCATCCATATACTGTAGCCAATGTGTTGGTTAAAAAAGGTAATCTTTGCTGGAAAGTGTATTGGGTCACTTTCCAGCTTTACGTCAAGGTGGTTGACAATCTAGGCCAGGGTGCCAGTATGGACATACGGCCCTCTAGTAGTAGTAGTTGTTCCTTAGGTTGCCTGGCCGAACAGCCCCAAGCTCCTAAGGAAGCCCACGGCCAAGACCAAGTTTTCCCACAAAGTTCTCAATTAGTGTGCGTTGTGATGTGTTGGTGTAAGTGGTTGTGTGTTATGCAGTCTTCCATAATGTGTTTGATAGTGTGCAGTGTTGTGTTACAGCCTGGACAGGTGTCCTGGACGGAGTCATCTAGCCTCTTCTGATAACTCAGAAGGGTTGGATGGCGCCTACATCGCAGCCTAGCCAGGTGGACTCTGTCCTCAAGGGAAAGGAGGGTGTCTGAGTATGGACTTCAGGGGGCCGTGCATGTAGCTGGGTGTTGTCTTTGAGTGACTGGATGAATCGGTGGGTGATTTGAGTGACTGGATGGATCGGTGGGTGATTTGAGTATGTATACTGTATGCTTCTGGAGGGTGGCTTGGGGTGGACAAGGGGGGGGAGTGAAGACAGTATTTGTGTATGATAACGAATGCTAGGTGTTGTTTTGATGTTTATTGGTGTGTGTGTGTGTGGATGTTCTGTCATGTAGTGTAGTGGGTGGGTTTGGTTTGTGGAGGCTGCAGCGAGAAGAAATTAGGTGCCTCTCATATCAAGGTGATCCTTGATTTTGAGGACTTTGGTTTCCTAGTGTAGGTGGTCTGTAGGTGTGGTAGCTGTGCAGCCAGTGAATATTTTGAGGGCTTTGTTCTGTATGGTCGTGTTGTGATGTGTTTCAGTGAGGTTAGAGGCCCAAGCAGGGCTAGCATATTCCATCACTGAACATATATATTGTTTGTATTCTGTGGTAGTAGTTTCTTTGGTATGTCCGAATGTTGCATGGGCAAGCGACTGGAGGGTATTTAGTCTTGGTGTCAGTTTGTTTTTTATGTTTGCAATATGTTGTATAAATGTCATTGATGTATCGTATGCTACACAAGGATTTTGTGTGTGTGTGTGTGTGTGTGTGTGTGTGTGTGTGTGTGTGTGTGTGTGTGTGTGTGTGTGTGTGTGTGTGTGTGTGTGTGTGTGTGTGTGTGTGTGTGTGTGTGTGTGTGTGTGTGTGTGTGTGTGTGTGTGTGTGTGTGTGTGTGTGTGTGTGTGTGTGTGTATGTTATAGGGATGTTGTTTAAGGTGAGGTGAGGGATATGACTATGTTCTACTGTCCAGTTTGTAAGAAGACTCGCTGTAGATTTGGCTGGGGCTAATTTGAGTCTGCTTGCGGTGAACAAGTCGTGTAGTGTGTTGAGGTACAGTTGGAGGAGTTGTGCGGCTGTGTTTGCGTCTCGATGTGTACATGTGAGTGTTATGTCGTCTGTGTATCTGGGGTATGTGGGGTATTGGTAGGTCATGCATGCATAGATTGAAAAGTGTTGGTGACAAGACAGATCCCTGAGGGACTCCGTTTGTGAAATTTCTGATGTTCGATGACTGGCCAGGTAATTTTACATGGGCACATCTGCCATCTAGATAGGTGGTCAGCCATCTTTTTGTGTTGTTGTGAAGGTTGTGGCAGGGAATGGCATCAAAAGCTTTACTAATGTCAATTGTAACGAGAAGTGTTCTATGTGGTGGCCTAGCTCAATTGATGCCATCAAAAGCTTTTTGTGTGAGGTCTATAAGAAGGGTATTTGTGGAGTGTACTGGCCTAAAGCCGTGTTATGATGTAGCTAGGGGAATGTAAGGTGTGGTTGAATGGTTAGGTTATGGAGAATGTCAGCTCATTTAAGTACTTGGGCAGTGTGTTGAGTAAAGATGGGAGTATGGAGGAAGAAGTGCGGGAGAGTGTGCAGCAGGAGAAGAGGGTTGTAGGAATGCTGCAAGCAGCAAAAAGAAATAGGGAGGTCAGCATGGAAGCAAAGAAGTCCTTGCATGATAGTGTGGTAACCCCGATATTGACTTACGGGAGTGAAGCATGGACGTTGTTGGAGAGACAAACCAAGAGTGAGAGGGGTGGAAATAAGTTACTTGAGAAGTGCATGACGAGTTACATGGAGGGATAGACAGACAAATGAGGAAGTACAAGAGTGGTGTGGTGTGGATGTAGATGTGCTGGAAAGTGTGAAAAGGGACACCTTGAGATGGTTTGGCTATATGGAACATATGGGAATTGAGAGAATGACTAAGAGAGTGTACGAGAGTGAAGTGGAAGGACTGAGAGGGATAGGTAGACCGAGAGAGAGATGGAAGGATGGAGTTCAGAAGTATATGCGTGAAAGCGGTGCTGGATGGGAGGAGGGGTGTCGACAGAGTGGGGACGGAGGTGTGTGGGGGCGTTTCATTCGTGGCCACCCCTTCCGGGATCATGGCGTCTGGCAATAGATAGATTTCTTCTGCGTTGGCTTACAGTACATGTACTGTAAAGGGAAAGTGGGTTTTTTCTGGGCCCCCTTTTCCCTAATGTTTATCACTATCTATCTATCAATCTATTGCCTGACGCCGTGATCCCCAAAGGGATGGCCACGAACGAACCACCCCCATGCACCTCTGTCCCCAGTCAGTCGACGCCCCTCCTCCCAACCAGCACCGCCTTCATCCATATACTTCTTCACTCCATCCTTCCACCTCTCTTTTGGTTTACCTCTCCCTCTCTGTCCTTCCACCTCGCTCTCGCACACCCTCTTAGTAATTCTCTCGCTTCCCATACTATTAGTTTTGAAATTTTAAGATGTTCTCTCCATTAGTTTGGCAATTTAAAGACCTATTGTGCAATGTGCCATTTAGGTGTCAATTTTTTCCTGGCGAGCAAAAGTGAGCCTGTAATTTAGGAGGAACCGACCTTTGGCCAGGACTTCGATGGAGGGGTCTTGTGGGTATTTTTTAAGCTTGATGGAGGTCTTGGGAGAAAGACAAAGAAAATATAATATATATACCGGTAAATCAATTAACAAAAACAAATCTCCCTTTCAGTACAGTAAGAGAGAAGACAATTAACCCATACAGTACCAGTGACGTCCTTTATTGTGGCAACTATTAGAAAATTTTATTCAGATTAGGAAAGATCTCCAGCAATAACACGGATTCATATTATCACAACCAATCCTCTTAACTACCACAGATCCTTCCTAAGCTGCATAATATTGTCTAAATATAGCTAGAATAAAAGATAACACACGTCGCTGGTACCCAAAGGGTTAATACCGGACAAATCCCTACCCCTTACCAATATCAGCAAACCACTCCTCCAAGGTGTCCGTCTCCGTCACATCCATCATCCCTCGCCATTGTGCTGTAAAGACATATTATAGTTATTACAGTAATCATCAACAGCTGGGTGTCAAACGGTATTATTTTGTTTGAAGAATTATGCATACATACACAAATTTAAAGACAGAATTCTATGAAGACTTGAATGAATATGAGAAGGAATACACTAACATGAACATGAAATAGCTTGGTTTTGGCCATTTTATCACTTCCAGACATAATTTGACCTGTACACCATAATTGTATCGTTACATAGACAATAATACAGACTAATAATAATGGTCTTGGCTTTCCTTTGACACCATCATCAACAGCCTACCATAAACATAAACTGGCCTCAGAGATATTCCTCATACATACACAAATTTTTAAAGACCGAGTGTTCCACACAAAACGCGGTTCCGGTCTCACGTCCTAATGGTGGCGTTCCAGGCAACCCTGTTAAGAGCTGCCTGACTTATCAGGTTCATTGATTTAAGATCAGACCGCAAAGTCCGATCCCACGTCTTTCTTGGTCCACCCCTTGGTGCAGCTCCCTCCACATTCATGGACTTGCATGTTTTCACCCAGCTTTGTTCATCCATCCTCTTCACATGTCCAAACCATCCAAGCCTGCTAGTATGCATCTCATCACCGATACTCTTGATACCTAACCTTCTCCTTAGCTCCTCACTTGATATCTTATCATGCAGTTTGGCACCACATCCATCTCACCATTCTCATCTCATTCCATTCTGTTGTTGTTGTTGTTGCTGTTCCTCAGGCTGTCTGGCCGAGCAGCCCCAAGGTCCCGAGCAAGGCCAAGGCCATAACCGAGCATCCCCACAGAACCCTCCCTGCTTACCACTAATAATGTCCAGGTGACCGAAGCCACCCAAAGGCGGGGAGCTGAGGAGGGTGCGGAAACGCCCGGGAAACAAAAGCCCCACCCAAGGCCCTGTGCCCCTCAGCAATTATGAAGGGAAAGTTGAAGGAAAAAGGAAAAATGTGACGCTTTGGCTCCCAATCTGCCAGGGTTGGCAGTAGGGAGGTCAATCCACGGAAAAGATGCCGTCACTTGAGATCTAGAAAATATATAAGTAAAAGGAACAGTCAGAGTAAGCTATGGGTATGGCAGAGAATGCTCAACTCTCATTCTGATAGACCAGCCCATCACCATTCCATTCTGTTCATATCGTCCGCTTTGACAGGCAACATTTCTGAAGCATGTCATTGCGCTTCTAACGCATGAAGCATATACCTCTCCCTTCAAGGGGAGGAGTCTCATGGGGAGTAGTGGAAAAAATTCTCTAAACTTTCCCCAGACGCATCTTATTCTGGCGATAGTGGCGGCTTCAGCCACCAATGAGGGCAAAACGGGGAGAATCCAAAAAAACTAACAATGGATTAGAAACAGTTAAACACTGAAGAGAATCTTAAGGGGAGGTATTTGTTTTTTCTGGACCCCCTTCTCCCTCATGTTTAGCCCCTTAAGTTTTGATATTTTAAGACGTTTGCCTCATTAGTTTGGTGCTTTTAACTCATTGAGCCCCATCCGAAAAGTAAAAATGTCCTAGGCATTATTCATATTTGTTCTTTTTTATTTACTGTAATATTAAACAAAATAGGGTTCCAAAAGGTGGTCTCTGTGGGCTGCCAACTTTGCCCCACATCCGAGGATACTATGTGTACAAATTCGAGACCCCTACTAGCATTTTGGGAGGGGATGGATGGGTTAAGACCTTTCGCCCTATTTCTTTCAATTTTAAGACCATTCGTGTCATTTAGGAGTCGATGTTGTCCTGGCGAGCGAAAGAGAGCCTGTAATTCAGGATGAACCGACCTTTAGCCGGGACATTTTTCAACCGAAAAATATACACAATTATCTAAAGGGGAGTCTAGGCCTCTAGGGGGTATTTTTTTATGCTTGATGGAGTTCTATGGAGTAAACTATAAACCTCCCCATAAATGAACTGACATTATCCATTACCTGAGCCTTCAACCTCACTCCCTTTTCAAAGACAGGGTGTCACAGTGATGCCAACTACAAATGTGTAAATCCGCTAGTTTATAGGTGATGCTGTTTAAATTTTCCGCTAGATTGGACTTTAAAATCCGCTAGTTACTCTTGTAAATTAAGATATTATTCCGCTAGATCAATATGCAAATACTCTAGATTTAGTGGAAAATCCGCTAAATTAGCACACTGGGTGTCAAACGAGAGTAGAGTCCATTAAAGTGCGCGGAATTTTGATGTGAGTATCCTGGGCTCGAGTCCTCGGAGTGCCAATGTATTTGTTGATTTCATTAATTGAGCTTAGATGTGAAGTTGGTTGGTGTAAAAAACATAATAATTTATAGTCTATATAAACATCAAATTATGGTATATAGTTCAAATTGTCATAGGAAGTGATAACATGGCTAAAGTAAGTCTATTTCATGTTAATTGTCTTGTGTTCCTTCTTATTTATTCTTATACTTACCTTTGATGTGTTCGCCACTCTTCTAGCGGCACCAAGGAGCGTGGCGCCCCTCGTTATGGGTGGTGATTTTGGTGTAGTAGACTGTTTGAAGCGACAGCTCGCTCCCTCGCGAGGATGGGCTCGTCTGGCACCATTCAAGTCTTTACACAAAATTACTCCGGTTTGAAACCCTCTCCACGACCATAACCTTAGTCTTGACCAAATTGACCTTCAGCTTCCATCTCTCACCAACCATCCAATAGTGTGGGGTGATGATGGTGGTGGCCAAATGTAACCTATATACAGTACAGGAGTGACATCGCTGGTCTTCACTGCTTTAATTAACCCCTTCTGAACCGGCCAAGTCTTTTTCATTGTATTACAGCTATATTTAGACGATTTTATGCAGTTTAAGAAGGATCTGTGGTAGTGAAAAGGGTCAAGTGAGATAGTTCAAAGCTTGTTGATTGCTTGGGTCCCTCTTTAAACTGAATATAATCTTATAATATAATCTTATAATATAATCTTATAATATAATCTTATAATATAATCTTATAATATAATCTTATAATATAATCTTATAATATAATCTTATAATATAATCTTATAATATAATCTTATAATATAATCTTATAATATAATCTTATAATATAATCTTATAATATAATCTTATAATATAATCTTATAATATAATCTTATAATTAATCTAGAATAAAGTTAAAAAGACGTCGCGGTACAGAAGGGGTTAAGGGTTTATCTATTGGTCCATTTATTTATTTATCTATTATTTTCTTTTTAGTTTCCTCACTAGACCTTCATCAAGCACAAACAAATTCCTAAGATCCTCCTTCTAGCCTAGATAAATGTTTACATTTTTCAGTAGAAAACTGTCCTGGACAAAGGCCAGTTCCTCCTATATTATAGGCTCGCTATCGCTCACCAGAAAAATATTGACACCTTAAGGGCATGAAAGGTCTTAATATTGACAACAAAATTTAATGAAAGGTCTTAAAATCGCCAAACTAATGGGGCTAAACATGAGAGAGGGGGGTCCAAACAAACCAACCATCCACCCTCAAATCTGTACCTATATACTGTACAGTACTGTACAATACAGCAGTGACATCTTTGGACACTACTTTAACTCTTACACATACTGTATACAGTATATGTACTATATATATATATATATATATAGGGTAAGACGGGGTAATATCGCCGCGACGCTAATAATTTGCATTCAAACTCCAATATCTCCGAAATTATTGCATGTATTCAGCTGCAGTTTGGCTTAGGTTGTAGAGCAGTTTTGGCTTAAGTTGTGGAGCTACTTTGGCTTAGGTTGTAGCGCTAGTTTGGCTTAGGATGTGTTGCAGTTTCGCGGGGCCTGGCGCCGGCGGCGTGTCTGACGGTATGGTCGGGTGTGTGTGGAGGGGTTTGTGGGTGTACTTACACTAGTTGTATTTACACTAGTTGTATTTGCGGGAGTGAGCATGCTCGTTAATTCCCGCCTCCTAAGATATGTTTGTCATACCGTGCTTTGAAACTATGCACTGATGGTGCAGACACTACTTCGGCTGGCAATTTGTTCCACCCACTAATCGAGTTGGTAGGAAATCTTTTACTTTTCAGATCAGAATTACTATTAAGCACTTTTAGTTTGTAGCTGAGACCTCTTGTTCTCTCACCTCCATCCCTCTCTATGAAGTTTTCTTGGTCGATTTTGTCAATACCTCTAACACATTTGTATATCTGAATTTGCTGTCCTCGTTTCCTTCTCTGTTCCAGTGTAGGTAGCTTCAATCTCTCGAGCCTCTCTTGGTACTCCAAATTTTCCAAACCTGGGATCATCCTCGTAGCTGCTCTCTGTACCCTCTCAATTTTGTGAATATGTTTCTTCATGTGAGGGGACCACACTACAGATGCATATTCCATCCTGGGTCTTATTATTGCCGTTATTATTTGTTTCATGGTGTTTTCATTAAGATAATTGAAAGACATCCTGATATTTGCCAATAGTGCTAGTGATTCTCTCACTATCTTATTTACGTGGCTTTCTGGAGACATGTTATCCTTAAATTCTATCCCCAAGTCTTTTTCTTTTTCTGCTTTGGGAATCACTTCGTTTCCTAGTTTATAAGCTTTTCTAGGTCTGTACTTGCTTTTACCCATTTCTAGAGTCTTACATTTCCCTGCATTGAACTCCATATTCCATTTGATGCTCCATTCATGGATCTTTTGCAAATCTGCTTGGAGCTCAAGGCAATCCTCCTGGGTTCTGATCGTTTTAAGCAGCTTAGCATCATCCGCAAACATGCTCATGTAGCTTGTTAGTCCCTCAGGTAAGTCATTTACAAATATTAGAAACATGATTGGGGCTAGGACAGATCCTTGTGGTACCCCACTCGTAATTTGAGTCCAGTTTCACGATTTCCCCCTTACTGTTGTTCTCATCTGTCTTCCGCTAAGGTAGCTCTCCATCCATTTCAGCAGTTTGTCTCCTACTTTTCCCTCATGTTTTAATTTCCACAGCAATCTCTTGTGTGGAACTTTGTCAAATGACTTTTTAAAGTCTAGGTAGGCACCGTCTACCCCTCCTTCCCTCTTGTCCACTGTGTCTATTACTCTAGAGTAAAAACTCAACAAGTTGCTTACACATGATCTGCCTCCTCTGAATCCAAATTGTCGGTCAGTAATTAATATTTTGGATTCCAGGTAGTTCACCCATTTGTCCCTTATTAATCCTTCCAGAATCTTCATGAGGATGCTCAATAGTGATACAGGTCTATAGTTCAGTGGTTTATCTCTGCTTCCTCCCTTAAATATAGGAATAATGTTTGCTCTTTTCCATTCTGTAGGTACTATCCCTGTGTCCAATGATTTGGTCATTATGTCATATAACAATACAAAAATCAACCCTTCATCTTCTCTCAATATTCTTGGTGTCTCTTTTTCTTCTGCTCTCATTTGGAAGGACCATATTACCAGTCTTGCTAAGGCAGCCTCCCAGAAGCTGGGTGTGCTCAACCGCCTTAGGGGGTTCTTTTCCCCTGCACAGCTTCTTGCTCTGTACAGGGGCATAGTGCGCCCTTGTATTGAGTATTGTTCACATGTGTGGGGAGGTTCCTCTCACACCGCTCTCCTAGACAAAGTTGAAAGGAAGGCCTTTCGTATCATTAACTCCCGTCCACTCACCAACTCTCTGCAATCTCTCTCTCTCCGCCGCAATGTTGCATCTCTCTCGCTATTCTATCGCTACTATAATAATCAGTGTTCCTCAGAGCTATCCCAGTGCATACCACCTCCTTTACGTAGGACACGTGGTACCCGTCTTGCAACTCAATCCACCCCCACTCTGTGCAACTCTCCAACCCAAGAGTGAAACGTTACTCTCAAACTTTCTTCTACTCAACATCTGAGCTCTGGAACTCTCTCCCAGAATCAGTCTTTCCCTCTTCCTATGACTTAAATTGCTTCAAACTCCGTGTGTCCAGGCATTTTGGCTCGAACGTCCCTTGATTTTGGCCCTGTCACTCTTTCAACTATGGGGGAGGCACTCGCTATAGGCAGTTATGCCTTTTGCCTCCCTCAATCACATAGAAAAAAAAAAAAAACAAAAAAAAAAAAACTCAGTTCCTTAGCATTTTCTTTAATAATCTAGCCTGATACTTCGTCCGGTCCAGCGGCTTTGTTTGGATCCACCTTACTCATTTTGTCTATGAGCTCTGGTCTGTTAAATGTGACTTCCGGCATTTCCTCTGTACCTATCTCATTGGTTTCTGGTGCAATGAATTCTCCTTCTTTTGTAAATACTGATGCAAAATTTCTATTTAGTTCTTCCGCAATCTCTGTATCCTCTTCTATGATTCTGTTTCCACATTTAATCTTTACGATCGTGGCTTTTATCTTCCTTTTGCCATTTACAAACTTGAAAAACATTTTTGGATTCTTTTCATAGTTCTCCACTATCCCTTTCTCATGGTTTGCCTCTGACCTCCTCCTCATTTCTGTGTATTTGTTTCTCTCCTGTGTTTGTATGTGGGTGCGTACACTGTGGTGGTGTGTGTGACACAGTGTTGGCAGTAGCCATCAGCTGCTGCCTGGTACTTTGCACTAGCACCTTACACGCCGCACCCACACGAGACACGTCCACACCCGCACTAAATATTTCCACACCAGTAGGGCCTAATAAATACGTCCACAACCGCACTAAATGTCCAAAACTCCACACTCGCACTAGACACAGTGGCACCTAGGCCTACACGTGTGACACACCTGCATCTCCGCCCGCCCTGATCAGTTGTGTGTGTGTACTCACCTACTCACCTAATTGTAGTATACAGGATTTGAGCCTAAGCTCGTGTTGTCCTGTCTCTCTCTCTACATTTATCCAATTTTGCTTTAAAAGTTTGGATATTTCTTGCTCCCACCACCTCCCCATCCAACTTATTCCAACACTCAATGCTTCTATACGGGAAGCTGAACTTTCTTACATCAGACTTACATATAACTTTCCTCAACTTACAATCATGACCCCTGGTTCTTCCCTCGTCCCTCACCACAAAATCTCCCTTGTCGATCTTCTCAAAACCTTTCACACACTTAAACATCATGATCATGTCACCTCTCTCTCTCCTCTCCCTCAGCGTTGGCAGCTTTAGCCTCTCCAATCTCTCCTCATAAGGTAGGTCTCTAAGGCTAGCTATCATCTTAGTGGCAACTCTCTGAACTCTTTCCAGTTTTTATTATGTTTTATAAGGTGTGGAGACCACACCACTGCTGCATACTCCAGTCTTGGTCGTATTATTGTCCCTATTATTTTTGCTAACATCTCTTCATCTAAATAATTCAGAGCTATTCTCATGTTAGTCAACACTCCATAGGTTTCACCAGTTATTTTATTTATATGCTGTTCAGGTGACAAGCTGTCTGCCACAACTACCCCTAGGTCTTTTGCTTTCACAGCTTTACTAATTATTTCATCTCCTATTTTATATCCCCAAGAAGGTCTATATTTACTTTTTTCCCATCTCAAGAACCTGACACTTACTCGTGTTGAATTCCATTTTCCAAGTTTGACTCCACTCATATAACTTATCTAGATCTCTCTGTAATTCTTCACAACTACTCCTACTTGTAATATGCTTCATTAGTTTTGCATCATCAGCAAACATAGATATATATGAGTCTATTCCCATTTGAAGGTCGTTGATGAAAACCAAAAACATGATTGGGGCCAACACCGA
This sequence comes from Paralithodes platypus, assembly GCA_032716605.1. NCBI lineage: Eukaryota > Metazoa > Arthropoda > Malacostraca > Decapoda > Lithodidae > Paralithodes > Paralithodes platypus. The sequence goes on from CM064541.1 coordinate 19,306,904, forward strand.
TCCTTGAGGCACTCCGCTTTTTACCCTTTTCCACGAGGAGAACTTTCCTTTTATTACTGTTCGCATTTCCCTCCCAATTAAATAGTTTTCCATCCACTTTAATAATACTCCCTCAACCCGCCCCACAGTCCTGAGCTTCCACAACAATCTCTTATGAGGCACCTTATCAAATGCCTTCTTGAAATCTAAGTAGATACAATCTACCCACCCCCTCCCTCCCTTGTACAATGTCAATTACCCTATCATAGTAACTCAACAAATTTGTGGTACACGAATGACCTTTTCTGAACCCGAACTGCTTGCTTGAAATTATTTCCCTCTCCTCCAACATACCCACCCATCTTTTTCTAATAATCTTTTCACAAAGCTTGCATATAACACTCGTTAAGGATACCGGTCGATAATTTAGCGGGTCTTCTTTATTTCCACTTTTATATATTGGAGTTATATTTGCTTGTTTCCATTCTAAGGGAAGCTCCCCCTTGTTTAATGAGTATTGAACAATATTAAAAATAGGTCTCACTAGTTGTTCAGAACATTCTCTTAATACCCATCCAGCAATGTTATCTGGGCCCATAGATTTTCTCACGTCCAATTCTTCCAACAATGATTTTAGTTCATCCTTGTTGACTTCTATCGACTCTAGTCCCTGTATCTCATTCAATTCCACCACAGGTTCTACATAGTCATCCTCCTCCACAAACACGGATGTTAATGTATGATTCATAATTTCACACATACCCACTGTGTCTTCATATAATTGACCCTCTACCCTAAGCTTTGTTATTTTGTCCTTTATTTTAGTTTTACCGTTGATATAACTATAGAACAGTTTGGGTTCTTTATTACATTTGTTTACTATATCTTTTTCAAAGTTCTTTTTCTCCTCTCTTATAGTCTTGACATAGTTGTTTCTAGCATTCTTATACTCATCCCATTTTTCCTCAGTGTGTCTCCTTCTCACTTTATTCCATGCAGAGTCCTTTTTGTTCTGGGCAATGTGACATCGCATGTTAAACCACTCTTTCTCCTTAGCCAGCTTTCCATCCTAAATGTTGGTACATATTTATCTACCCCCTCCCTGTAAATGTCTAGTAACATGGTGTATTTTACCTGAATATTCTGTTCTTGCTCAATAAATGACCAATCCATATTTGCAAAGTATCCTCGTAATGATTCATAATCCGCCTTACTATAATTTAGTCTAAATTCCCTATGTTCCTCCTCTCTGCCTTCCAGAAATTCCACTGTCAATTCAAATTCAATCACAGCATGATCACTTTTTCCCATGGGACTCAAATATGTTAGGTTCTTTATTTCTTGGGGGTCTTTGGTGAATAGTAAGTCAAGTCTTGATGGTTCATCACCTCCTCTAAATCTTGTATTTTCCGTAACGTGTTGTGTTAATAGATACCCCATTGTTAGTTCAAGAAATTTGCTACCCCAAGTATTTTCATTTGAACCCGCATCCAAACATTCCCAATCCACCTCCCCGCAATTAAAGTCCCCTGCAAGAATAAGCCTATTTTTCCTTTTACAAATAATTTCTAACATACGCAAGGTTTCCAAAATTAATTCATTATATTCATCATTGCTCCAAGATTTAGTCTTAGGAGGTAAATACATTGATACGATGTCCAATTTTGACCTATCATTATCCTCAATTTCAACTGCTACCACTTCAGCAATGCTATCACCAAGTTTTAATTCTTTAGCAGTAATTTTATTATCTACCATGATCAACACTCCTCCTCCTAGCTTTCCTAACCTGTCTCTTCTCCATGTACTGTATCCTGCACAACTAATTATATTCGTGTCTACCTCCTGGTTAAGCTTAGTTTCAGTCAAACATACTACCCCGGGCCTCTCTCTCTTTACATATTCGTCAAACTCAATCTTTTTGGAAATTAACCCATCAATATTTGTATACATGAACTTAGCATTTCCAGTATTTTCCCTATTTTTCTCTCCCCTGCCCGTTCCTTTCTTTTTTGTACGTACCCCTCCCAATTTATTTCCTAGCTTGTCTCCTCTCCTCTTGTCTCCACCTGGACTGTTTCTCGCTCCGTTTCCACCTCCCCTCCCTCTGCCTCCACTTGGACTGTTTCTCTCTCTCTATCTCCACCTCCCCTCCCTCTGCCTTCTCCCCCGTCACCCGCACCATCTCCCTTTCCTTCCCTACTTCGTCCCTTCGCTTTATATACCATTTCTTTAGTTTTCCCTCCCACACTCTCCAGAAAAACTTCTTTTCGTCTTCTTTCGTCCTTTCTCCATTCTTTACATTTGCCTCGGTTTGCAATTCCTTTCTTATGTTTCGATCCTCAATACTCATATCTTTTCTAATTGTAATTTTCTTAAACTTGCTGGTCAAGTTAAGTCTCCATGTTACGTTCATTATTGCATCCACTGTTACCCTAGACCTAAACTGCACTCTCATTGGCCTTGTGTTTCCCTTACTATATTTACCCATTCTCCTAACTTCTTCAATATCATCTCTCCAGTTGTTTCCTTCTTCATCGACATGCTTGATCAATGTTTTTACCTTATTAATTTCTTCCTTATCCCTAGCTTTCCTCTCAATAATGTGCTCCTCTATATCCCCAAATACAATAATACACTTATTTCTATCTATTGTTTCACGCAGGACCTGTTCATTTCTCCTCATAGCGTTTACTACCACTGATTCTAAATCTCTATTTTCCCTTTCTGATTGTTTCTTTTGTTCCTCCATGATTTCCTTCATTGCCACTTCCTTCACTTTTCCTCCTTCGTCATTAACCCATTTATTGTGTTTCTCCTTAATCTCCTCCACATGTGTTTTCATTTCCTTGGTTTGCCCTTTGTATTCTTCAAGTTGCAATCTTAAAGCTTCATTTTCGTCCTGGAGTTGCCCCATATGAGTTTGAATATCTTTTAGGCTAGCCCGACTCAAATCTTGTCCAGGCTCGATGTCCCCAGCCTGAGCACCACATATTGAACATATAGCCTCAATCTGTGAACTAACACTCACCTTCCACTCCTGCATATCCTCCTTCCACCTTTTAATGTCATTCAGCTCACGTATAATTTTCCCTAGAATGCCCTCGGTCTCACCGACTTCAAATCCATCAAAGTCAGCCATATTTGTTTACATCCACTCGCATTCACAATTACTTAAATTATTTTTATCACTCGAAATATCCTCACTTGTTTTTAATCTCAAATTATTTTAATACTGCATTTTAATACAGGGCAACACAAAATATCCTTATACTGTGTGTGTGCGTGCGACGTTTTTCTATTGGCATGTTTAGTGGCTGTTTGGGTTTGTGAATGTTTTCATTGCATTCACCTGCGCGCTAGTGTTTAGTCTGGCCATTAAACATATAATGTTATCTAGTTTACTAGCTAGATGATGCGTAAAATAGGTGAGTAACTTTTTTTCAAAAAATTGGCAGCATGACCAAAACATTATATATTTTGTTCTGTTTTTTGGGCATCTATAGCAGAAAGGCTGAATGTATAGCCTAGATAAAAAATACAAAAAATAAAAATTCCATTTGTGGCAGTTTCTATTCGTCAAAAACCGTGATTTTCGGAGAAATTACCCCGTCTTACCCTATATACATACAGTACATATATACTGTATATATATATAGTACCGGTACAATACAGTATATATATATATATACATATTATACCGGTACTGTATGTACATATATATAGTATACAGTATATATACCGGTGTATATATATCATAGACTCCTTTAACCCTCCAGCCCCGGCTACGCATTACATAAATATTCCCCGAAATCCGGGTGTTTTGGCCGAAAAACGTCTAGGCTAGGCTACCGTATATTTGTTATTCTGACTGCTTCCCGCATTCCCACGCATCCCCAAGCGTAGCTGTGTTATTTACCTGTAGAATGGCGTTAAGTAGAGCTCTCTAAGTCAACTGGTTGAGTTGTGATGATGATTTCATTGGAGATAACTTTATGGCAAAAACAGCCACTTTACACTACTTTTCGATACTTAACAACAACATACAGGCACACACGAACAAGCGACGCTCTCCTTCTTGTGGCCGGAGATGCGGGGCGTCGGTCCAGCCGGCTGTTGTTTACATGCGTCGGACCGACGCCTCGCACACCAAGCTTACAGGCTTTGAGCTCATGGGTGTTTAAGAGCCCTTCCGGGCAGCTCGTATATGCTTTTTTATGGGCGTTCAAGAGCCCTTCCGGGAACCGAGGGTTAAAGAAGGACTGGAACGTCACGACCTCGGGGTTTTTAACTTGAGTCTGACGGATTAACTTGAGTCCTGGGCTAAAATGACTTCTAGAAGGGCTAGAGACACGATCTCGGGGTCCAAATAGGGGTTTTTGAGGACGGCGAGTTCACTAGCGACATTTTCAACACCACCTGGGGTCATCTTTAAGGTCAAAAGGTCATATTTCAAGGTCAAATTAGTGAATTTTGGTCATTTTTGCCCGTTTTTTGTGTCTAACTCATAAACGGTGAGAGATGGCCGATTGTAATAAGAGGCAAGTTTGTAGAGCTGTCAAAATTTTATATTTATTATCATAATATCGTATTACATAAACATTACATTTAATATGCATATCACAACACTATGTCTATTACAATTTTTTTTTTTTTTTTTTCTATATTCCAACTTACTTCCTCTCGGGCATAGGCTGAGAGCCTTAACATTCACCGCTTTACAATGAACAGTGAAGCCCGAGAGGTCTTGTTCCAGTATAGGGAGTGAGACATGTGAAGCACGTAGAGTACAACGAGCACCTGCCATCTTGCCTTCACATGAGGCACGGTGCTCACTCATGGCCCGAAACGACCCCATCTCTGAAGCCACCTCGTTCCCGTGCTTCACTGTCTCACCCCCCTACACTCGGACTCTCACACTTACACACACACAACGCCTATGTCTATCACTAGGTGGAGAGCTATCGCTAGTTGGAGAGCTTTTCTTGCTTCCTGAGGCATCCCACAGCCTTTTCTTTGTCACTTACATTGAGGATATGAGCTTTCAATAGAATGTTAGCTAAAGTAGTACATGCAGCATTACTACTAGATACAGGTGCATCTACAAAAGGATAACAGCTCAGCAAAATGAAAGTGGCAACGCATTTTAGTCTTGTCATGCAAATTATAGGCATTATGTACAAAAAAGACGGTTGACATAGTCGGCACACTCAATCCACCTCTATTAAAATTATCTAGGAACTCGGCTGACACCTCGTTACCATCATCATCAATGATCTCCTCCATACTAGTGCTATCACCATATTTATGAACAAGGTGTCCAGCCAAATAAACAACTTTATGCTTAAGGGTATCATCAGACCTCAAGAGTTCCTGAGTGTCTTGAGGAGTGATCTCGTCAATGAGTTCACTTCGCTCATCTGGATTTATGGAAGTAGTACAATTCTTGTCGCAGTCAAGCACACAAGAACTAGATTCTGGCATAATGTCATGCTTAATGAGTGTCTGCAAATTTGCAATTTTAGCTGCAGCCATAATGTCAACTACGTCAATGTAGAAGTTTCCACCGCTTCTTTGCCTGGCTTGGCCGAAAAACTTTTCCAAGGCTTCATCCGCGAATATAGCAGGAAGAATGTAGTCAAAGTCTTTCTCTGCCAGAAGCAATTTGGCAGCATCCACATTATTACGTGTGGACACAGTGAAGGCTTCAGCAGTTTGCTGAGTTAGCTTCAGCTTACGACCACCACCTCCTTGCCATGCGCAGGTAGATATAATTTGGCAGGCCTCCTCCAGCCTACTGAAACTTGTACAGTCTGCAGTCCAAGGCTGTCTGGATTCGTCGCGCGGATGGATACCAAAATTCACTAATTTGTCCTTGAAATATGACCTTTTGACCTTGAAGATGACCCCAGGTGGTGTTGAAAATGTCGCTAGTGAACTCGCCGTCCTCAAAAAACCCTATTTGGACCCCGAGATCATGTCTCTAGCCCTTCTAGAAGTCATTTTAGCCCAGGACTCAAGTTAATCCTTCATACTCAAGTTACAAACCCCGAGCATGGGAGGTTTCAGTCCTTCTTTAAAGGAGTCTATGGATAATAAATATCAAATTTGGACAGCTCTACAAACTTGCCTCTTATTACAATCAGCCATCAATGTAGTGACGGGACAGCGGTAGGGTTGTGAGTTGTTGAGTTTGTAAACAAACATGGCAGAGGGAATTTCGGGTATGACGGAGGCGGAAGGAAGGTTACAACGTTTTCGGGGATTTAAGAGCACAGATAAGAAGTTAGAAGAGGTTAGTATTGTTGTGAAGGATTTGGAAAAGTGGATGAGTGATACGGAGAAATGGAAGGGGGATATTGGTGAGAAAGTTAAGGCACTGTGTGTAATGTGTGGTGTGACAGGTAGGGAAGGGAATAGGCCTAGCGAAGGAAGTGAATGCAGGCCTATTTTGGCAGTTAATGAGAGCCTAGAGATGGTATTGAAAAGGGTAGATGAACTGGGAGCAGAGAATATGGCATTGAAGGAGCAGCTGAAGGAATACGAAGGACGTTTCACGGAAGTAAAGGAGTCGACTGCATGGACGGTGGTAGGTAAACAAAAAGTCAAGGATTTGGAGTATATTATGAAAGAGCAAAAGGAAGAAATGAATATGACCAAAAAAAGTTTTGAGAGTGCAGTTGTAGGGGTCATGAAGAACAAGGAGAGTGTCGTGAGGGAGGCCATGGACAGGGATAGGGGTGTAATCTTGTATGGAGATATAGAGACTCATATGAATGATAATGGAGTGAGAAAAGTGAGGGATATGGAGACAGTGAAGGAGGTCTTGAAAGGTGTGGATGAGGACGAATATGGATGGGAAGGGCAGGTGGAGGAGGTCAGTAGGATAGGTAGATATAAAAGGGGAGAGATGAGACCTATAAGGGTACAGTTTAAAACTAGGGTAGTGGCGGAGACTGTGACAAATTTTAGTTGGAGGCTAAATACAAATGATAAACTGAAACACATAAGACTAAAGAAGGATTTGAGTATAGAACAAAGGAAAAAAATTAAGGAATTACAAGAAAAGGCTGATGAAAATAATGGAAAGTTGGATGAGGAGGATAAGAGAAATTTTTACTGGAGAGTGAGGGACGGAAAAGTGAGGAAGTGGTTTATAAGAGTAGAAGGGAGGGGGAGATCAGGGAGGGAGAGAATGTGATGGGAGTTGTGACGGAGGAGGAGAACGGGGTGGAGGTGTCACAGGGAGAGACAGGAGACAAAGAGGCAGACCCAGTAGTGCTAACAGGGGAGTAGGGTACGGACTGGAGGAGCGGGATGGTGTAATTGCTGAAGGAATGGTAGATGGATTAAGAATTATGTTTAGTAATGTGGATGTGTTTACCCAGGACAAGAAAAGAGAACTGATATGTAGGTTGCAGGATGAAGAGGAAAAACCTGATGTCATAGCCCTACAGGAAGTAAGACCAAAAAATGTTAGAATTGAAAGGGAACTGGTGGAATATAGTTTGGAGGGTTTTGAGTTATATGAGAGAAATGCTATTAGAGCAGAGGTTGGAAGAGGACTGTTTATTTATGTAAGAAAAGAGCTCAAGGTTAATGAGGTGGATATGAGACAGCAGTATTGTGAGTATTTGTGTATTGAAGTAAAATGTGTAAGAGGATCAATTCTAATTGCCTCTATATATAGAAGCCCAAATAATAGCAGGGGAGAGGATGATAACCTACTGAAAGCAATGGAGGAGATAGATAATAGAGAGAACAAATATAAAATTTTGATTGGAGATTTCAATTTGCCAAGGATCAACTGGGCAAATTGTACTACTCCAGCGGGACAGAGTAGCCTGGAAAATAAGTTTATAGAGAAAGTGAGAGATTGTTTTTTAACGCAACATATTGTAGAGATGACAAGATATAGAGATGGGACGCAGGGGAGTGTACTTGATTTGATTTTTAGCAATGAAGAGGATATAGTGGAACATGTTAATGTGGATAGCCCTATAGGTCGTAGTGACCATGCCTGTATAAGCTTTAGTTGTAACATTAAATCAGAGAGATAATAGAAGCAATAGAAAAATATACATGTATGATAGAGCAGATTATGAGCTGCTGAGACGGTGTTTGGACATTGACTGGGGGGAATATTTGAACGGTGAAGACGCTGAAGGAATGTGGAGGAAAATTAGAGTCAAACTGGAGAATGCTGTATCCAAAAGTGTACCAGTAAGGGAATATAAGGATAAAACAAAATTGAGGAAAAGAACTAACCCAGAATTGCCAATGAAAAGAAAGCTTTGGATATTGATTAGAAGAAAGAAACGATTGTGGGAAAGATTAAAATTGTTAAAAAGAACAGGGGGTCTAGAGTATAGAGGCTAAGGAAGTGGATCTGGAATGCCGACAAATAAACAATAAAATAAGGTGGGAAACAAGGAGGGGGGTGAAGGAGAGGGAGAGAGAGATAGCTAGAAATGTGAAGGATAATCCAAAAATATTCTGGAAGTACATTCAGGAAAAGTTAACAAGAAGAGTAGGGATCCCAGAGCTGGTGGGGGGGTTGAATGATGGGAGTAGAGCGGAGACTGATAAGGAGAAAGCAGAGGTGCTGGGGAAATACTTTGGGGGGGTATTAACAGTGGAGTCGGAGGATGCAGTGCCTACTATTCCCATCAAACAGGCACCGGCACTAGAACTAATAGAGTTTTCCCATGCTAGAATAAGAAGGGCTATAGAAAAAATGAACAGAAGTAAGTCACCGGGACCGGATGGGATACACCCAAGAATCATAAAGGAAGGAGGGGAGATGTTAGTAGAGCCATTGAAAATGTTATTTGAGGTATCGTTTAATACAGGACAAATCCCGATGGACTGGAGAGAGGCGAACATAACAGCTATATTTAAGAAGGGAAAGAGAAATGACCCAGGGAATTATAGACCAGTCAGTTTGACAAGTCTTGCGTGTAAACTAATGGAAACGGTAATTAGAGAAGGAATAATGGATCATATGAAGTCAAACCAACTTTTCAGTGGGAGACAGTTCGGATTCTTGCCGGGGAGGTCGACGGTACTACAGCTAATTAAGGTGGTAGATGATTGGATGCAAATTCTAGAAGATGGTGATGTAATAGACGTGGTATATTGCGATTTTATGAAGGCCTTCGATAAGGTCCCACATAAAAGGTTAATAGAGAAAGTTAGAAGCTATAATATAGGGGAGAAATGTGTGAAATTGATAGAAGCCTTCCTGAAAGATCGGAGACAGAGGGTACTGGTGAATGGAATAGGCTCGGGGTGGAGGGAAATTACAAGTGGGGTACCTCAGGGATCTGTGTTGGGACCACTGCTGTTCGTTATATTTATCAACGACTTGCCTGAAGTTATAACTAATGGAAGTGAGGTATACCTGTATGCGGATGACATTAAACTGTATAGAAGAGTGAGGAGTAAGGAAGATATGGGTTTGCTTCAAGGAGATGTGGAGGGCATGAAGGGATGGTCTGAGCATTGGTTAATGCCTTTTCATCCAAAAAAATGCAAGTACATGCGGATTGGGACCAGCAAGATAGACAAGGTAGGATACAGTATGTATGAAGCGATGGAGGAAGTGAGTGCAGAAAAGGATATAGGAGTAGTGATAGACAATAAGTTAAATTTCTCAGAACATTTAGCGGAAAAGATAAACAAAGCCAATAGAATTGTAGGGCTGATAAGGAGGACATTTGTGTCACTTGACGAAGAAATCTTCAGGAATCTATATACAGCGCTGGTTAGGCCGCACCTGGAATATGCAAACCAGGTGTGGGCTCCATATATGGTAAAGGATATAGAAGCAGTGGAGAAAGTGCAGAGGAGAGCTAGCAAGCTGGTACCAACGTTGAAGAACGCGGGCTATGAGCAGAGGTTGAGGACACTGGGACTTCCGACACTGGCATATAGGAGAAAGAGAGGGGATATGATAGAGACTTTTAAGATAGTGTCAGGAAAGTACGATGAGGATGTGTGTGAAGGTATCTTCTTGATGCGGGAGGGAACAAGAACGAGAGGACACTCTAAGAAAATTTACAAAGAAAGAAATAGGCTTGAGAAGGCAAAGAACTCATTTTGTGATAGAGTGGTAAATGAGTGGAACGCACTGCCCCAGTATGTAGTCGATTCCGAATCAATAAGGGAGTTTGAAAGTAATCTTGATAAAGCATGGGGAAGACAAGATTTGAAGTTTGATTATAAAACAAAAATACAGAATAGTAAAAATGTTGCGTCTGCTACCGCCGCCGCCAACACCGTGAACGACCGCAGCAGTGCAAGTACTGGTACTGAGCTGGATACACAGGCATAGTTTGCCTTTTTCCAGAGGATCTACTGTAAGAAACTGTAAGAAATCTCTCACCGTTTATGAGTTAGACACAAAAAACAGGCAAAAATTACCAAAATTCACTAATATGACCTTTTGACCTTGAAGATGACCCCAGGTGGTGTTGGAAATATCGCTAGTGAACTCGCCGTCCTCAAAAACCCATATTCGGACCCCGAGATCGTGTCTCTAGCCCTTCTAGAAGTCATTTTAGCCCAGGACTCAAGTTAATCCTTCAGACTCAAGTTACAAACCCCGAGCATGGGAGGTTTCAGTCCTTCTTTAAAGGAGTCTATGATATATATATATATATATTGTGTACAGTACTGTATGTATGTATACAGTATATATACCGTATATACTGTATACAGTACTGTATATGTAAAACCACTACCAATATACAGTACCAGTACCGTACCTTAAACATAAAGCATAAATTATTAAGGCACTGTACTATAATTACCATAACATTTGGGATGGATTTAGTTACCGGGTGTACGGTCGTCATGTTTACATAGGGCGATCGCCGCGGTTAACTTCGCATCTATTTTGACGGCGATTTTTTTCGGTTATTTGCCCCCTGTTGGCAATATACAGTATATGATAATGACAATATGTCATGGGGGGGGGGGGGTGAGGACCCCCCTCAACATATTATTGTATCCAATGGCATTCAAAATAGACGGGAACATGATTGCAAAGGTCCGACGCCTCCCCCGCCGTCATGTTTACATGTCGATCGCCGTAGTTAAGTGCGCGTCTATTTTGACGGCGATTTTTTCCGGTAATTTGCCCCCTGTTGGCAATATACTGTATATGATGATGACAATATGTCATGGGGGGGTGATGAGGGGGGGCTTTACATATTATTGTATCCAAAGGCAGTCAAAATAGACGGGAACATGATGGTAAAGGTCCAACGCCAGTACACGTAGTGTAAACAATGATGGCGGTACACCCGCTCTTAACCCGGGAACTGCGGGGAGACTCTTATGAGTTGTACTGGGGGACTGCGGGGAGACTCTTATGATCCTAGGCCTAAAAAAAAAAAAACATTTAAAACACCCCAATAGCACTTGATTTTTTTTTTTTTTTTTTTTTTTGCCCCTCGGCCATGCCACATATCACTCCTCCACATCCCCTCCTTTCCCCCCCCCCTTCAATTATCACCTATTTTCCCTGTTATTCCCTAATTCTTAGGTATATTTTCGTGCTAACATTAGCGAGTTGCTAGCAGGGCGTGGTCATCTGTGTGTCTAAGCGTGGGAAATAGCGGGAGATACAGAGAGAGGCCGCAGTGTCTCTCCAGGCTACGAGAGGGGAGGATGTAGATCAGGCTGGCTCACACTTGATGAATGAAACTCTCGCTTTCATTTCGCGATTTTGACCATCCAAACACTTTTTCCACTTGTTTTATTGTTGTAACATGTTACCCCTTCGGGGATCGCGGCATCAGGCAATAGATAGATAGATGTTACTATCTTCATATTAAACGTAAAATAGGTGCATATGGATAAGTATTAATGATATTTATGGTAAAATAACGATTTTAGTGAGGAAACAGTGTAAATACCTCCGTACAGGCAAATGGTGTATACTACCCCCTATGCGCAGTCCAGAGGTTAACATTCTTGCCTAACATTTTCCATACCCAACATTTTTAACAGTACAATTCAAAGTTTTGTGAAGACTGACCTAGGCCGGAGTCTGTATTCATTGTGGACCTCCTCAACAGTCCAACCTGGAGTTAACAACCGTCCCACGTTATGTTTCTGAAATGGAAAAATACAGTATTAAACAATGACCCCTCCATCAATGACATACAGTACTGCTAATTGGCTATACATATTTGGCGACTCTTACCATGATTTTAGCCTATCGTATGAATATTTAGTTTAACTTACTATTGCTGTCACAATAATTGGGATGGATGTAGACTCCGGGCGTACGGTCGTCATGTTTACATAGAGCGATCGCCGCGGTTAACTTCGCGTCTATTTTGACAGCAATTAATTCGGTTATTTGCCCCCTGCTGGCAATATATATGATGATGACAATATGTCATGGGGGGGTGACTGGTGAGGGAGGCCAACATATTATTGTATCCAATGGCATTCAAAATAGACGGGAACATGATTGCAAAGGTCCGACGCCTCCCCCGCCATGTTTACATTTGTCGATCGCCGTGGTTAAGTTCGCATCTACAGTACTGTATTTCGACGGCGATTTTTTTTCGGTAATCTGCCCCCTGCTGGCAATATATATGATGATGACAATATGTCATGGGGGGGTGATGAGGGGGGGCTTTACATATTATTACCTTACCTTTTGATACCTTTTGATGTGTTCGCCGCTCTTCTAGCGGCACCAAGGAGCGCGACGCCCCTCGTTATGGGTGGTGATTTGGTGCAGTAGACTGTTTGAAGCGACAGCTCGCTCCCTTGCGAGGATGGGCTCGTCTGGCACTTTTTGCAGTTCGACATCTAGGGCTCTCTTGAAGTTGTCTAACGAGATGTCCCTCATGTCTCTTACTCGCCGTGGGAGTTTGTTGAAGAGACGTGGGCCTCTGTGTGATAACCAGCCCTCTCGCAGAGAGCCCATAGCACCCCTGTTATTCATCCGGGGGATTTCGCATTCCCAGCCTCTCCTATCACTGAATTTCATGACTATCGGAGTACAGTATGTAGGTTTGGTACTAAACCCTCTGCGATTTTCCACGTGTATATTATTAGGTAACGTTCTCTTCTACGTTCCAGTGAGTACAGATTCAGTGCTCTTAAACGCTCCCAATAGTGTAGATGTTTTATCGAACTTATGTGCGAAGTGAAATTTCTTTGTACACTCTCTACGTCATTTATTTCACCTGCTTTGTATGGGATGTTAATACGCTACAGTATTCAAGCCGCGGTAGCACTAGAGATTTGAAGAGCGTTATCATAGGCAATTCACCGCGTGTTTTAAAAGTACGCAGAATCCAACCCGTTAGACGTTTCGCAGCCGCCACTTTGACCTGGTTATGTACTTTGAAACCCATATTTTCAGACATTAATACCCCAAGGTCTTTCACACTGTCTTTCCGTTCTATTATGTGGTTAGATTCTGTTAAGTAATTTGTAATTTCTTTAACACCATTATTATCTCCGTACCGTATTAATTGGAATTTTTCCTCATTGAATTGCATGTTGTTTTCCCTGGTCCACTGGAACACTACATTCATGTCTTCCTGCAGTCGGCCCGTGTCCTCTTGTGTGTTTACTATCTTGCTTAATTTTGTGTCATCAGCAAAAGACGACACCGTACTGTGTCTGGTGTTGGTATCTATGTCGCAAATTAGTATGAGGAACAGAAGGGGCACTAGCACTGTTCCTTGGGGCACTGAGCTTTTGACATCCGAAGGCTCAGAAGTGACTTGGTTTACTGCTACCGATTGTTTTCGGTTTACGAGGAAATTGTATATCCACCGTCCGATTTTCCCAGTTATACCTTTTGCTTTCAGTTTGTGGGCTATTATACCATGGTCACATTTATCAAATGCCTTAGCAAAATCGGTGTAAATGACATCCACGTTTTTCTTTTCTTCTAGCGCTTTAAGAATTTTGTCATAGTGTTCCAAAAGTTGTGAGAGACATGATCTTCCCGCTCTGAACCCATGTTGACCGGTGTTGTGTAGTTCATTTGTCTCCATGAATGTTGAAATTTTGCTTCGCAGGACTCGCTCGAAAACTTTAATGATGTGAGAGGTTAGAGCTACCGGGCGGTAGTTTTTTGGTAGTGCTTTACTCCCTCCTATATGCAGTGGGGCAATTATTGCGTTTTTCAAGCTATCTGGTATGTCACCAGTGTCTAGACTCCTTCTCCACATTATAGCCAGGGGTTTTGAGAAGTTTTCCTTACATTTTTTTCATTAGGATCGAATTCCATGAGTCCGGGCCTGGTGCCGAGTGGGATGGCATGTTGGAAATTGTATCCAAAGGCAGTCAAAATAGACGGGAACATGATGGCAAAGGTCCGACGCCACTACGTGTAGTGTAAACAAGGCTGGCGGTACGCCCGCACTTAACATTCTTGCCCAAATATGGAAACTAGGCTATAGGCTATGCTCTAAGGTCTTTCGGACATCCTCACTGTTTACAAACGCCTTCTTTATGCAGTACAGTATAACCTAGGCCTAATCGATATTTACCCCCTGCTGGCAACATAGATGATGATTTCAATAATTCATGGGGGGTGAGGGGGGTCGGAAAATATAAGAACATAAGAACATAAGAAAATGGGAGTCTGCAGAAAGCCGATTGGCCTAAGCAAGGCAGATCCCTGTCCCACACAACCCCAATTCAATTACAAAGCCCAATTATAGGCTTCACACTCTAATACCCTGAGGATCATCTTACCAAAAACGGTTCGAGATTAACGCAGGATTATGGAGGTCTGCAGAGCGCTGATTGGCCCAACCCGGCTGATCCCCCTTCACTCCCAACCCTTCTCGTCCATATGCTTCTCCAATTTTATCTTAAAGCTCCCTACAGTTTTAGATCCCACTATAGCACTTGGTAGTCCATTCCACCCATCTACAACTCTGTTACCAAACCAATACTTGCCTATATCTTTTCTGAAACGAAATTTATCTAATTTGAAACCATTGGTACGAGTTCTTTCGCTATCACTGAGCTTTAGTACATTTGCCATGTCCCCTTTGTTAATCCCACTAACCCACTTGAACACCTCTATCATATCCCCTCTAACTCTGCGTCTCTCTAACGAATGTAAACCTAATTTCTTCAACCTTTCTTCATACGAAAGATTTCTAATATTATGGATCATTTTTGTCATTCTACGCTGTACTCTCTCCAATGAATCTATGTCCATTCTGTAATAAGGACACCAAAATTGGACAGCATAATCCATATGGGGTCTCACTAATGACAAGTAAAGTTTTAAGATAACATCAGCAGTTCTGTTACTCACACTCCTAGAGATGAACCCGAGAATCCTGTTTGCCTTATTACGAACGCTTATACACTGTTTTCTAGGCTTCAAATCATTGCTAACAAACATACCTAGATCTTTCTCGCAGTCTGAATTTTCTAATTCTAAATTAGCTAGTTTATATTTAACATTTGTTTGCATCTTCCCTATCTTTAATACCTTGCATTTGTCAATGTTAAACTTCATCTGCCAATTTACTGACCATTCATGTAAGGTATCTAGATCCCTTTGGAGGCACTCTATATCGCTATCTGAATCAATTGATCTCCCTATTTTAGTATCGTCTGCGAATTTACTTATCCTACTAGTTATACCTAAATCTAGGTCATTTATGTATATAAGAAACAACAGGTGACCTAATACCGATCCCTGGGGGACACCACTTTTGACTGCTCCCCATTCTGACTTGGTACCATTTATGCTGACTCTCTGCTTCCTACCAATTAGCCATGACCTAATCCATCCTAACAACGCCCCACCTATTCCATGTGCCTCAACCTTTCTCATCAATCTCTCATGAGGGACTCTGTCGAAAGCTTTACTGAAATCTAAATATATAATATCATATGACTTGTCATTATCTACTGCTTCATATACCTCTGAGAAAAAACTAAGCAAATTAGTAAGGCAAGACCGTCCCTGAGTGAATCCATGCTGAGAAGAATTGATTAAGTTAAATGTTTCTAAGTGGTTTCTCATTTTCCTAGCAATAATTGACTCTAGTAGTTTTCCTATGATTGAAGTGAGACTAATGGGACGGTAATTGGATGCTATTGATTTATCACCTTTTTTGAAGATCGGAACTACATTTGCAAGCTTCCAAGCTTCTGGAACTATACCTGTTTCTAATGACTTGTTAAATAGAAATGTTAATGGATAACTTAACTCATCTCTGCATTCTTTTAATACTCTAGCATATACCTCACCAGGACCAGGCGATTTATGAGGTTTCAGTCTGTCAATTTCCTTAACCACATCATTTCTACTTATAGGAACCGTACTTAACCTATTTTCTATACTATCGCTGTATACCTTACGGACTTCTGGAAACTGTGCCAAATTTTCATTAGTGAAAACGGAAAGAAATTGACTATTTAATGTACTGCACATTTCTAAATCACTTTCTGTCAATTTTCCTATCGAAGTTTTAAGGGGACCAATTACATCTCTAACCTTGGATTTATATAGTTGGTAAAAAGCTTTAGGATTATTTTTTGAGTCATTGGCAACCTTAATTTCATAATTTCTTTTTTCTTTCCTAATATCCTTTTTTACCTGTCTTGATAGATTCTGATAGTAAGCAAGTAGGTGCATTTCGCCTTTTCTAATTTTTCTATATATTCCTCTCTTTTGTCCTAGAAGATCTAATAGTATATTATTCATCCATTTGGGTTGGTTCTGTGTTGATCTAAATTTTCTTTTGGGGATATATTTATTTTGCGCATTGAATACTGACTTGATAAAATTATCGTATGTATCTACCAAGTTTGACGTCTCCTCCTGACTTAAGATGACAGGTGCCTGAGAAAGGATACACTCATTTGGACACCTGGATCGACTTAATTTTTTGACCATAGGGTCCGCTAACAGGGCTTCTGTTAACCCACCATAATTGGCTTTTCTGAAGTCAGGTATTAATGTTGTATTCTCTCTGGTATTACCTTTCCATTGTATATTAAAATACACAGAATTGTGATCACTATTTCCTAGGTATAACCGAAACTAGGCTACCACTAATTTTCCCATAGATTTTCTTTTTGGTTTTAGGTAGTTTTCATCATTAGCCTAGGCTATACAGTTGTTGTTGTTGTTGTTGTTTTTCCCCAAGCTGCCTGGCCGAACAGCCCCAAAGCCCTGAGCAAGGCCAAGACCATAACCGAGCACCCCCACAGAACCCTCCCTGCCAACCACAATAAAGCCTGGGTGACCGAAGCCACTCCATGGCCGCCGTCGTGACTCGTGTAAACACCTGAGTTGATGTCAAACAGTGGGGTGGCAGCCCCACCCATAATACTAGGATAGGCCTAGGTTAGGTAAGGTTGTTAGGTTAGGCTAATGTCCTTTCAAAGGTTAACGGCCAGCTCGGCCATTTGCCGACTCGGCCCACGTGAATGTCAACTCGGCCCATTCAGTAATGCCAACCCGGCCAACCATATAGAACCTTTTATCTATCAATCTATCAAAAATGTACAAGATCTTGTTCTTGTTGATGCCTAAGGGCGAAGGTGAAGATATTGAGGGAGAAGCCATCACAACGGCACCTCGTAGCTACTTACTACTATTTCCTCGGACGCGAAGTGTTTTGAGATGTCAGTCGTAAAAGATTCCAGGACGAGCTCAATAGAAAATTAAAATGAATGAAATGAGGAGGTCCGTGCCAGAGGGGCCAACTCGCCACATTTTCAAAAACAGCGCTCTAGCTGGTTCCCGCTCCGTGAAATTCTTGGGAATCATCTGGCAAAAAAAAACATCCGACTTTCGTCCTTATAGCAACTGCACATAGGGTTGAGCGTCCCTTGTTTTTGCCGTTTGGCAGACCGTTTATGGGTGTGAATCTGGATAGGCAGAGGGGCCAACTCGCCAACGCGCTCAGCCAATGAGAGCGCGGCTACGACGTGGGGAATTAAATGGCTGCCCGCCCACCCACTCACAGGCGCTGTACGAGACGTGCTTCAGTAGTCACGCTCAAACCGAGTTAGAGTCAACACACGAGTGATTGTATGTTAACTTTAAACATCAATAACTCAAAACTATACTCGTGGCGAGTTGGCCCCTCTGGCACGGACCTCCTCAAATGATGGCTTCATTATCTACAACAATCTGCTTCACCGACAGTTCACCAGAAACTAACTCAATCGCTCATTATTTCATTAGATAGAAAAACCATTACTGGACTGACGGGAACATTTTTTTTCTCGTCTCGTAAGTTTAACCCCTTGAGAATCGAGATGTTTTTGTGATCATTTGTGAGATAAGTGATAGTTTGTATTCTTTTAATTCCCACATATCTTTAAGGTGTTTATAACGTCTAATTCGAACCAGAAAATATAAGAGCCTCAAATAGTGGTTCAATTAATATTCAATCTCTTTCAGACTTTCGATTAAGAAAGATCTGTTGGATTTAAATGGGTAAAAACTATCACAATTATCTCACAAATTATCACATATACATCTCAATTATGAAGGGGTTAAACTTACGAGACGAGAGAAAACAATAATATATATATATGTTCCCGCCAATCCTCATTCCTCAAGCGTGATGAAATGATGGTATCGATGAAAAGGTGATAATTCCGAAACTTTCATCATCATTGCATTATAATTATATGATAGCTCAGTGGTGTATGCATTATAACTTCATTATTAATGGGTAGACGTTCTTTCTAAACTGTGTGGGCCGAGTTGGTGGGCAGAGTTGTTTGTGGCTGGGCCGAGTTGGTGGGCAGAGTTGTTTGTGGGTGGGCCGAGTTGGTTGTGGGTGGGCCGAGTTGACCCTACCCCCTTTCAAAGGGGCAAGCTATAGTAAACACTAGGATAGCCTATAGCCTAGGCCTACCCGCCCCCGGTCAGAGGTAGGGCCTAGGTGATACGCCCGATAAGTTGGGTGTCAAAGCATATAACTCTTAATTGATAAAATTAATAGGTGGGTGCCCAACCCCGAAAGGGGTTGAAATAGGGGAGCCATCCCCCCGCCAAAGGCGGCTTTCTAGGGCCTTTCCTAGCTGATGCTGAGAGGATTGGGTTCTAGTCATGTGGTGATGGGCTGGTCTATCAGAGTGAGAACTGAGTGATCTCTGCCATACCCATAGCTTAATCTGACTGTTCCTTTTACTTATATATTTTCTAGATCTCAAGTGACGGCGTCTCTTCCGTGGATTGACCTCCCAATCACCAAGATTGGAAGCCAAAGCGTCATATTTTTCCTTTGCCCCTCAACTTTCTCTTCATAATTGCTGAGGGGCACAGGGCCCTGGGTGAGGCTTTGGTTTCCCGGGCGTTTCCGCGCCCTCCTCAGCTCCCCGCCATGGAGTGGCTTCGGTCACCCAGGCTTTATTGTGGTAGGCAGGGAGGGTTTTGTGGGGGTGCTCGGTTATGGCCTTGGCCTTGCTCGGGGCCTTGGGGCTGTTCGGACAGGCAGCTTGGGGAACAACAACTCTTAATTGAGTAGCACTATTGGAATTTATCCAGTTTTACACCGGGTTGAAACCATCGTTATATTATTTAGACAAATATGTTAGTTAGGTCATGTACTTCATTGCCATATATGTCCACCCTGTCGGAAATTCATTATAAAAAAATCCCTCATTCTCTAAAAAAAATATAAACAGGGAACGTGAGCTGGGTTTAGACCGTCGCGCACCCATAAACAGGGAACGTGTGCTGGGTTTAGACCGTCGCAGGGTCTGAACATAGGGTTTGGGGAGCTAAATTGGACTTAGCCAGTTTTCCTTGCAGGAGGGGGGGTGTACACCTAAAAAAGTGGACCCAGGTGGTTTTAAGCTGTTTTGGTGGTATCCTCTGGTGGTATCCTCGGGTGCTATGAACTTTTTTCTATTTTGTTGGGGAAATCAGAGTGGGAAAACTTGAACTTTAAACAGGTTTTTCACCCATTTCCCATTGGAATTTTGGCCTGAAATTTTGCATGCGTTCGGGGTCTAATTAATTGTTCCGGCTGCTATTGTTATCTTATCTGTTGGTCGTCCGAAAAGCCCCTGAGGCAACCCTTATGAAAAGTGTACGTATCCTGTTAGACCTCGAAATCACCAATTTTTCCCACTTTCTCCAAAATTTTCAAGTCGCAATGAACTAGGGTACATATTGGAATTTTGACCTGATTTTCAGATATGTTGTACATAACTATCTGAACTTTCATCCCTAGGAGTTTGGTTTATCTAGAATAACCCGTTTTCAGTACACATGCATTTTTGCCGTCTTTGTCCTACTTTGACAATCACATTATTAGGGAACAATTTGATTTTTTTTTAATAATTTGAATTTTGGTACATTTCTCTTGACTCTACAATCATAGAAATCAAGTATATGGGGTAGAATTGAGCAAGGATTCCAAAACTGCAGAGTTTCACCTTAAATTCTTAACGGTTTAGCTCATAAGACCATTTGTCAATCGCCTTTTGTTTAATTAGGGCAATTTTGAACAATTGAGTCCCAACTGTTTTCGTTGTTTGATGGAACACATGCCTGACACTTCTACAGTGATTGTTGTTCCCCAGGCTGCCTGGCCGAACAGCCCCAAGGTCCCGAGCAAGGCCAAGGCCATAGAGCGCCCCCACAAAACCCTCCCTGCTTACCACTAACAAAGCCCGGGTGACCGAAGCCACTCTAAGGCAGGGAGCTGAGGAGGGCGCGGAAACGCCCGGGAAACCAAAGCCCCACCCAAGGCCCTGTGCCCCTCAGCAATTATGAAGGGAAAGTTGAGGGGCAAGGGAAAAATGTGACGCTTTGGCTCCCAGTCTGCCAACTTTTAGGTTGGCAGTAGGGAGGTCGATCCACGGAAAAGACGCCGTCACTTGAGATCTAGAAGATATATAAGTAAAAGGAACAGTCAGAGTAAGCTATGGGTATGGCAGAGATTGCTCAGCTCTCACTCTGATAGACCAGCCCATCACCACATGACTAGAACCCAATCCTCTCAGCATCAGCTAGGAAAGGCCCTAGAAAGCCGCCTTTGGCGGAGGGATAGCTCCCCTATTTCAACTCCTTTCGGAGTTGGGCACCCGCCATCTACAGTGGTTTAAGATAATGGTGTAGATCTAAACAAGCACCAGAAGAAACTCCTAAAGTTGAAAATAAGGTATAGAGAAACATCAGAAATACGTCCAGTTGGACCAAGAGTTATTTAGACCCACTATTTTGTACTCAACTTTTCACTTTTGAGTTCCCTTAACCCTCCAGCCCCGGCGATGTATTATATATATATTCCTCGAAACCCGGGTGTTTTGGCCGAAAAACGTCTAGGCTAGGCTACCGTATATTCATTAATCAGACTGCTTCCCGCATTCCCCAAGCGTAGCTGTGTTATTTACCTGTAGAATGGCATTAAGTAGAGCTCTCTAAGTCAACTGGTTGAGCTTTGATGATGATTTAATTGGAGATAACTTTATGGCCAAAACAGCCACTTTACACCACTTTTCGATACTTAACAACAACATACAGGCACACACGAACAAGCGACGCTCTCCTTCTTGTGGCCGGAGATGCGGGGCGTCGGTCCAGCCGGCTGTTGTTTTCATGCGTCGGACCGACGCCTCGCACACGAGGCTCACAGGCTTTCAACCACTGGGCGTTCAAGAGGCCTTCCGGGTACCTGTTATATGCTTTTTTATGGGCGTTCAAGAGCCCTTCCGTGGTGAGAGGGTTAACCACAAACATTGTCTATCTATCTATCTATATGCTCAGGCCCAATCCCCATTTTGGGGGTAGCCGAAACATTGTACAGTACTTGAAACAATCTAATTTAGCCAAAACACATCAAAATGAGCTGAGAATCACACACCAAATGTAATTTAACGTTCTGAACCCAATTCACTAGGGCAATAATCTTGTATCTCTTTAAAAAAAAAAAAAAAAAAAAAAAATATATATATAGACCGGTATATATATATATATACAGTATATATATATATATATATATATATATATATATATATATATATATATATATATATATATTCTGACATACGGAGCCCTGTATGTTAATTTAAGAGTTAGAATTAGAGTTCAAGGAGCCAAACTACCCAAGTGGTGAAGCAGACTAGCGAGCGAACGAGCGAGTGGGCAAACCATCTCGCCCCATACCAGCTCGCCCCATACCTCGATGACCGATGCTATGACGTATGATCGACGCCAGGAGCTGTGAGTGGACGACACACCTGTTATGTGATTCGAGGAGCTATGATTGGAGCGCGCACCATCACTCGCCTCCTGATTCGTTCCTACACCATCATTGTTTGGTATATAAGACCCGAGTTGTGGGCATTGAAATCAGTCTCATTTGGAGTTGGGGAAGGTGAACTTGCAGCTGGAGGAAGACGGGGTGAAGTATTATAATGGGATTGTGACTGTCAGTCAGATTATATAAATGTGTGTTAAGTGTGTTCGGTGTAAACACTTATGTTATGTTGGTTAGTGAGATATGTGATTGGGAATTAACGTGATGTGTTTAATGTGTGTAATGTGTTTAACTATTTAATTGGGAATTAACGTGAACACTACTATTATGTGTTTAACTATTTGATTGCGAATTATCGTTAACGCTACTATTATGTGTTTAACTATTTGATTGCGAATTAACGTATACGCTACTATTATGTGCTTAACTATTTTAGTTGCCTAACTTGTGGACTAAAGCAACTCTTTAAGTAATTGGGTTATGATGAAAGTAATCCTATTGTTTTATATTAATACTTACGAGTTCTTTCATTTTCTTTGAATTAAGCTTACATTGCTTAATGGTGCTTAGTACGGTAATGCTATTGTCTCGTATTAGTAATATCGCCTTAGACTAACATGGCTGTGTTAATATTACTTATAGTGATTTCCTAAGCTGAAGAAAATTCTTTTGCTTCAAAATATTATATTTTGCTTTTCATATTATTTGAGTGAGACCTGAATCGAATCTATGAAGCGATCCTGTAACTTTATTTACTCATAATCAAACCTCAATGTTACGTGGTTAAGAAATAAATTTAACTAATTATTAAATATATATCTAACTTTTTATGTGACTTTGATATTACTCCTGATGATAATAATAATATAATACTATTAACGTAAGACAAGAACCAAGAATAATTACATTAAATATAAATAAAAGGACATAGAAGAAAACTATCTATTCATTTCAAAAAAGGGTAAGAGACAGAAATATTCTTACTTTAATATTTATCTTTCAAGACTTTTTATAAAATTAATAGTCCTTCTTTAGCTATATACTTATTCGGTTCATAACCATAGCCTACTAAGCTTCGGTTAAATAATATTCTTTATAAATACTACATGACTTTAATTAGTTTCAGTATTTTCATAATTAAAGAGTATCAGTCAATAAAGGATACCAAGTCCTAAGATCCAAAAGGAAAGGAAGCAACAACAGGAATTTATGTTATTAGATTTTACTTTTGTTTTGCCTTCAGCTGACTGATACCTTAATATATATCTCTGTGCTATCTAGATTCATCAAGTTAACCACTTGAGGATCAAGATACGTAACAGAAGAGTGGCGACCTTGCCAGGATTCGTTTCATACAGTTTCACTCAGTTTCATTAACGTTTCACTACTTAAAAATCAAATATTAATCATGCCTCAACTAATTAATGAAGAAGATGCTAGAGTTTTCATAGAATCAGAACCCACATCCCCTGATATTGACTGTCTGTCAAAATCCGAACTGAAAGTGCTTGCCTCACATCTCCAATTAACTGTCTCAAACATGTCTAAAGTAGAGGTGGCTCAGACCATAAAAACCCACCTGTTCCTTGTAGAAGGCGGGGAGGGTGACGGAGCAGTTGGTGGGATCCCTAGTAAACCTAGCCAACTTGATATACAATTGCCACCTGGTTTGACCGGTGATCAAATATTCGAACTAGAACTAGCCAGAATAAAAGCAAATACCGAAGAAGCCAGAATAAATGCCGAAGCAAAGACCGAACAAGCCAGACTAAATGCAAGTATAACGACCGAACAAGCAAACGCAAGTATAGAACTAGCCAGAATAAAGACCGAACATTATCAATATCAATATCAAACGGCTCAACTAAATGTCAATACAAATGCTCCTGTAATTGCTCCCCCTCTGGGATTGACTATGACTAGTGTCATTCCACCTTTCACTGAGGATAATGTGCAGGATTTCTTTGTTTTGTTTGAGGAAGTTGCTGGAGGTATGAAGTGGACAAGAGATCAATGGCCTTTTATGTTACAAACTGTTTTGACAGGGCAGGCTCGAGCCACGTATTTGTCAGAAGTAGCAGAAGTTAGGCAGGATTATGACAATCTCAAAGAAGCTATCCTAAAAACCTATCAATTGCAGCCTGAGGCTTACAGGCAATCTTTCCGTAAAAACCAGAAGAAAATAGAAGAAACCCATAAGGTATTTGCCAGGACCATGACTAAAACTTTCAATCATTGGGTCAAGAGTAAGAAAGTCACAAGCTACAACGATCTGAAGGAGTTGGTCCTGTTAGAAAATTTCCTATGGAAAATTGATTCTTCTGTATCCTATCATTTAAAGGGGAAAAAGGTAGATTGTCTTGCCGACGCCGCTGACATGGCTGACACATACGTGCTCAACAACAAATTTCGTGGAAAGAAGCCCTACGATAATTCTAGTTCTAATTTTAAGTATCCCAATCACAGATCTGACAGACCCAGTCACAAGCCTATAACGTCTTCCCCAGTTAGCCAAAATAGAAATGTTTCCCCAACTAAAAATGCGACTCAGGGCAATGGTAACAGAGGTGGGCCCCAAACTAATAGTAATGCTCAAAGAGGGAACGTTCCCGTATCCCCTAAAGTATGTACTTTTTGTGGCATGAGAGGCCACCTAGCTTATCAGTGCTGGGCCAAGGAAAAAACGGAGAGATCGGGGCAGACAGTTGCCGCCGTATCTCAAATTCCATGTGTGCCTTTAATGCAGGACTCCCGACAGAAGGAGTACCTAGCACCAAAAGTTCCTTTAATGCAGGACTCTCGACAGAAGGAGTACCTAGCAGCTAACGTAAATCATCTAGACAGGGGTGTAGTAGCATGTGTGGTGCAACCCACAAGGGTTAAACCAATAATAATTTCACCATCAGTGCAGGACAGTTACCGTCCCTTTATTTCATCTGGCAACGTGAGATTAAATGGTTGCATGCATGAGGTAAAAATTCTGAGAGACACAGGTTCTACTAGCACCCTCATGGTGAATCCTTACACTGAGTGCCCACCTGGCGAACCAGTTGTAATGAGAGGTGCTGGAGGCCAGTTTTATGCATACTTGGTAAAAGGCGAAATTGAATGTGAGTTACTACAGGGTGAGGCCACCATAGCTTTGTGTAGGTCCCAAGATATCCCTGTGCCTGGGGTAACACTCCTTTTGGGGAATGATGTAGCAGGTGAGAAGGTCCGACCAGACCCCATTTTGTCACTTTCCCCTGTTAACGAGCCACTAACCGGTGAGCTTGACAAGGAGTTGCCAACTGTTTTCCCTGTGTGTGCTGACAAACGTTCAATGTCTCAAGTAGCAGTTCCCTCAGACAGAAATGTACCGAATGTAAGAGTTGATGAAAGGGATGATGAGAGTGTGAATGATGCTCCAACTGTGCCTGATGATGTGACTGAGGTGGATTTATCTGACACCTTTATGGCTCATCTTGACCCTAATGATGACCATGAAACCCCTCCAAATTGTCCTAGCGGCCTGGTAGAGCTACAGAGAGATGATTGTGAATGCAAGGAGTTAGCTGCCAGGTCCGTGAGTGAAGAGGAATGTGAGAAGGAGGGTGGTGAATGTTTCTACCTCAAAGGAGGAGTATTGTGGCGAAGATGGAGACCGCCACACAGACCAATCGATGACGGGGCTTGGGACGTCCATCAAGTAGTAGTCCCCAAACCTTGTCGTAGAGATATAATGGAAATGGCACATTGTATACCATTGGCAGGACACCTAGGTGTGAGAAAAACTCTAGACAGAATCAGATCCCACTTTTACTGGCCAGGAATGCGTGCAGATGTAGTGGAGTGTTGTAGAGTGTGTCACACTTGCCAGATGACTGGAAAACCCAATCAAAAGGTGCCTGTACATCCTCTGGTGCCCTTGCCCGTTTTCGAGAATCCTTTTACTCGGGTGGTAGTGGACATTGTAGGCCCATTGCCTAAGACTTCCCAAGGTAACATTTATTTATTAACTATCATGGACATGGCAACTCGCTACCCAGAGGCTATACCCTTAAGGACTACCGCTGCTCCAACTGTAATCAAGGAACTGCTCAAATTTTTCACCAGAATGGGTTTCCCCCATGAGGTGCAAAGTGATCAAGGAACTAATTTTACCTCTAACATTTTCCAGCAGTCCCTGAAGGAGTTGGGTATCGAGCATGTAAAGTCTAGCACCTACCACCCAGAGAGTCAAGGGGTTCTCGAACGATATCATCAGACATTAAAGGGAATGTTACGTAAGTATTGTACAGAGACCGGAGTTGAGTGGGATAAGGGGGTACCTTTTCTTTTATTTGCTACTCATGAGGTTTTGGTCCTGCTCCCCCTTTTTGGCCAACCTTTATCTGCCAAGTTCAGGGGCCCATATAAGATCATTCGGAGGGTGAGCATTACCGATTATCTAGTCACTACCCCAGACAGGAGAAAGCCCACGCAAGTATTCCATATAAATATGTTGAAGCCCTACCATAGGTCCCCTGATTCCTCTCCTCCAGATTCCCCACTGTGGCAGTGAATGTCAGGACCTGTGAGCAGCCTGGTGCGGACAAAGTCTTCAGTTCTCTTACTGACCCGCAACAGACTGTTCCAGAGCCTGAAGGTATCCATGCAGACTTTGACTTGTCATGTAGCCTATCCAACTTTCAGTATAATTCAGTGGCTTTGAGGGAATTACCATCTAAACTATGTCATCTTCCCTCTGATCAAGCGAACCAACTAATCTCTGTTTTATCTCAGTCTCCCAGTGTGTTCCGTGATACTCCAGGGCTCACTTCTTTGGCCGTGCACGACATCGACGTAGGGGATGCAACTCCCATTAAACTATCCCCCTACCGTGTCTCGCCACAACGCAGGAGTATACTGCAGGTCGAGCTTGACTTAATTTTTTCAAACCAGCTGATCACAAGGGCCTTAAGCCAGTGGAGTAGTCCGGTCATACTTGTGTCAAAGCCAGACGGGAGCCATAGGTTTTGTAGGGTCTATAGGCAAGTCAATGCTGTCATAAAGAACGATACCTACCCACTGCCACGGATCAAAGATTGCATTTACCAGGTTGGCCTCATGCAGCAGTAAGTATAATTTAATGAGAGGATTTTGGCAATTAGCTCTCCCTTGTAGCGAGGTAAATATCCTGCTTTTGTAGTGCGCTTTTAAGCCTTCAGCTGTGAGATGCCTTGCAGTTCGAATAACGCTCCAGCTACGTTCCGGCTATGTTCTGATGTGGTACCTGGAGACGTTGCCTACTTTGGGTGATATCCTTCTTATATCCTCATTATAATCTTGCTGTTGCCAATCTGGTGGTGAATCTATTTATGTATTATGTTTAATATTTGTACTATACTCCTTAAACTCTTTTCTAGGGGGGAGGTCTGACATACGGAGCCCTGTATGTTAATTTAAGAGTTAGAATTAGAGTTCAAGGAGCCAAACTACCCAAGTGGTGAAGCAGACTAGCGAACGAGCGAGCGAGTGGGCAAACCATCTCGCCCCATACCTCGATGCCCCATACCTCGATGATGCTATGACGTATGATCGACGCCAGGAGCTGTGAGTGGACGACACCCCTGTTATGTGATTCGAGGAGCTATGATTGGAGCGCGCCACCATCACTCGCAGCCTGACTCGTACCTACACCATCAGTGTTTGGTATATAAGACCCGAGTTGTGGGCATTGAAATCAGTCTCATTTGGAGTTGGGAAGGTGAACTTGCAGCTGGAGGAAGACGGGGTGAAGTATTATAATGGGATTGTGACTGTCAGTCAGATTATATAAATGTGTGTTAAGTGTGTTCGGTGTAAACACTTATGTAATGTTGGTTAGTGAGATATGTGATTGGGAATTAACGTGATGTGTTTAATGGGTGTAATGTGTTTAACTATTAATTGGGAATTAACGTGAACACTACTATTATGTGTTTAACTATTTGATTGCGAATTATCGTTAACGCTACTATTATGTGTTTAACTATTTGATTGCGTAAAACGTACGCTATTATGTGCTTAACTATTAGTTGCCTAACTTGTGGACTAAAGCAACTCTTTAAGTAATTGGGTTATGATGAAGTAATCCTATTGTTTTATATTAATACTTACGAGTTCTTTCATTTTCTTTGAATTAAGCTTACATTGCTTAATGGTGCTTAGTACGGTAATGCTATTGTCTCGTATTAGTAATATCGCCTTAGACTAACATGGCTGTGTTAATATTACTTATAGTGATTTCCTAAGCTGAAGAAAATTCTTTTGCTTCAAAATATTATATTTTGCTTTTCATATTATTTGAGTGAGACCTGAATCGAATCTATGAAGCGATCCTGTAACTTTATTTACTCATAATCAAACCTCAATGTTACGTGGTTAAGAAATAAATTTAACTAATTATTAAATATATATCTAACTTTTTATGTGACTTTGATATTACTCCTGATGATAATAATAATATAATACTATTAACGTAAGACAAGAACCAAGAATAATTACATTAAATATAAATAAAAGGACATAGAAGAAAACTATCTATTCATTTCAAAAAAGGGTAAGAGACAGAAATATTCTTACTTTAATATTTATCTTTCAAGACTTTTTATAAAATTAATAGTCCTTCTTTAGCTATATACTTATTCGGTTCATAACCATAGCCTACTAAGCTTCGGTTAAATAATATTCTTTATAAATACTACATGACTTTAATTAGTTTCAGTATTTTCATAATTAAAGAGTATCAGTCAATAAAGGATACCAAGTCCTAAGATCCAAAAGGAAAGGAAGCAACAACAGGAATTTATGTTATTAGATTTTACTTTTGTTTTGCCTTCAGCTGACTGATACCTTAATATATATCTCTGTGCTATCTAGATTCATCAAGTTAACCACTTGAGGATCAAGATACGTAACAATATATATATATATATATATATATATATTGTCGTAAATAATGCTAATACAATGAAACTCACACTCCAAGGGTAGTTCAGTGTGCTGAACACAAATCAACTTTCAGAACCCCAGTTTCTCCAAATAATGTGCTATTATCCATACCGGTACCTCAATATTGTTGAAAATAATGCTAATACAACGAAACTTACACTCCAAGGGTAATTCAGTGTGCTGAACACAATTCAACTTTCAGAACCCCAGTTCTCCAAATAATTTGTTATTAACCATACCTCAGAATGTGTCGTATATATATATAAGGAAACAAATGGTGATTTCATAGGTACCACAAATAGTGATCCAACTCACCGGACTCAACATTTCACTTTTGAGTTCCCTTAATATTCATATAGGGAACTCAAAATTGAAAAGTTGAGACTCCTATGTAGAACCGGACTGAATTTGAAATTTTGAGTTCCCTAAATATCCATATAGGGAACTAAAAATTGAAAAGTTGAGTCTCCTATGTAGAACCGGACTGAATTTTAAATTTTTGAGTTCCCTAAATATAGTATACTTATGTACAGTATATACTTTTAAGTATCTGGGCAGTGTGTTGAGTAAAGATGGGACTATGAATGAAGAAGTGCGGGAGAGGGTACAACAGGGGAAGAGGGTTGTAGGAACGCTAAAAGCAATAACAAGAAATAGGGTGGTCAGTATGGAAGTGAAGAAGTCCTTGCATGACAGTGTGGTAATCCCGACACTGACTTACGGAAGCGAAGCATGGACGTTGGTTGAGAGACTCAGACCAAGAGTGAGAGCAGTGGAAATGAATTACTTAAGGAGTGCGTGCGGAGTTACATGGAGGGATAGACAGACTAATGAGGAAGTAAGAAGGAGGTAGATGTGCTGGAAAGTGTGAAAAGGAACAACTTGAGATGGTTCGGCCATATGGAACGTATGGAAAGCGAGAGAATGACTAAGAGGGTGTACGAGAGCGAGGTGGAGGGACAGAGAGACCGAATGAGAGGTGGAAGGATGGAGTGAGGAAGTACATGAACGAAGGCGGTGCTGGTTGGGGGGAGGGGCGTCGACTGACTGGGGACAGAGGTGCATGGTGGCGGTTCGTTCGTGCCCACCCCTTCGGGGATCACGGCGTCAGGCAATATATAGATAGATAGATGTATATACACAGGGCCAACAAAGATTTCCAACATATTAAACACGATTATCATGTATTTTTCGATGCTGAGTCCGAATCTGCCCTTGCTTTTGCTCTAGGTCCAAAACTCGCCAAGATTCATGTCATTTTCTAACATTTGTACCATTAACCCCCTCAGGCTGAAATAGTTCACTTACTGACAAGGAGGCGGACCGCACAGTATTATCTCCACAACAGTCAAAATCTCACTGAGGGACCGTTAGAAGTCGGAGGAACTTGGGGTTGCCACCATTCGACAGATTCTGATCTAACTTATCTAACTTACTGAGGCCTAAATGACGCTAGAGCATCATATAACTTATTAGAGAGATATTAAGATAGGTTCATATGATGCACTAGCGTCATATGAGTATTTTGGCAAAACCGCCATATGACGCGATCGCGTCATATGAGTCGGAGGGGGTTAAAATGCCCATATCTTGTTACTTGTTACTTATTCCAATAGGTAACCGTTACTTATTCGAATAAGTAACAGAGTCCTGAAAACAGTTACTTGTTACTTATTCCAATATGTAACAGTTACTTATACGAATAGGGTACGAGTACCAATCATCAT
This sequence comes from Paralithodes platypus, assembly GCA_032716605.1. Taxonomy (NCBI): domain Eukaryota; kingdom Metazoa; phylum Arthropoda; class Malacostraca; order Decapoda; family Lithodidae; genus Paralithodes; species Paralithodes platypus. The sequence continues at coordinate 19,337,811 of CM064541.1, forward strand.
CATCATCTCCGACGCCTTGCTTCCCCCTGGGAAACCCCCACTAGAGGAGGTCCTCGTCACTTGCCGTCCATGTCTCGCTTCCATACGAGAGTGTTGGGAGCAGCACACTGTTTCTCAGTGACTTTTGACTTCCTGGCTAACCATTCTTCCTTTGAGAATACTATCAAGTTCTCCAATCACTTTTCTCCCTTGCATTTTTCTCTCTTTTATCTCACTCTCCATTTTACCATATTTGCATAGTACAGCTCCCAAATACTTGAAACTTTCAAACTCTTCTAGTACTTCATTTTTCAATTTTATTTTACAACTTTTCTTGTGTTCTTTCTTGATTCTATATTGTTCCTTAAAATCTATAGTTTCATGCATTCTTCTCTCAAACACCATTACCTTACATTTCCCTACATTGACCTTTAACTTTCTCTTTTCACATACCCTGTCAAAGTCAGTGACCACTCTCTGAAGTTCTTCAGCATTTTCCGCCAACAGGACTGCATCATCCGCATATAGGCATGTTAAAATCTTCCATGTTCTTCCCTCTGATTCCAGTCTACCTCCCACACCCATTGATACAGCCCTACATTCCCTAATCACTCCATCCATGTATATATTGAACAACCAAGCTGACATGACACATCCCTGTCTTACACCTACATTGACCTCAAAACTTTCACTTAACTTATCCCCTACCTTCACATTTGCCATTGCATTCCTATAAAAAGATTTTACTGTCATTAGCAACTTTCCTCCCACACCATATACTGTTAACACATCCCACAGGCCCTCCCAGTCTAGAGTCTACTCTACTGTCAGTTTTCTCTCTTTCCTCTCATATTTCCACTCTTTCCTTATCCTCACTTTTGTCAGCACTGTATAGTGGTCTGATCCCATCAGCATACCTCTTACAGCTTTTGAATCTAAAATTCTTCCTTTTAGTCCGGAGTCCATCATGGCGTAGTCAATTAGAGATTTCTGTTCCTGCTCACCTTCACCTCTGTGCCATGTATATCTATGAATGTGACGATGCTCAAAAAATGTGTTAGCCAGAAACATCTCTCTCTCCGCACATACTTCTAAAAGGAAGTCACCATTCATATTCCTACCCTCCACACCCCATTTACCTACTATACCTTCTATCTCCTCGTTTCCAACTCTACCATTCATGTCGCCTACTAATATTACTTGTGTACACTCTTGCCTTTCTCTTATACATTTATTGACTTTATTCCAAAATTTTCTATTTTCTTCCGCACCTTTCCCAGTTTCTTGGTTGACTGGTGCATAGACACACATAAAAGTATACCTATCTATCCCAATCTTGAACTCACACCATACAATTCTTGAGTCCACGCATCCATAGTTTTTCACACACTTCCTCAACCTTTCTGACAAAATTACTGCTATCCCTTCCTTTTTCTTACGTTTATATCCTGCATCCAATCCAGACCAGACAACCCATCCTTCCCCACCCCACAAATCATGCTCACTCTCACCATCTCACACTCCAGAACCCAACAGGTGCATCTCACCTACCCCACACACATCCAAATCCATGAATGCTGCATAGAGTTTTCTGTTTTTGGCCAGATACTTCTCTACCAACAATCGCATTGAGGCTATCTGGTCAACGCAGCCCCTGCCCTTTCTGAAACCTCCCTGTTCCTCGCCTATTTTGTCATCCGTTATCTTCTGTAGCCTCTGTGTTACTACTCTTGCGTGTACCTTTCCAGGTATGCTAAGCAAGCTAATTCCCCTATAATTCTTACACTCTTCTTTACTACCCTTCCCTTTGTACAAGGGTACTATCACTGCTTTCCTCCAGTCCTCTGGTACACTTTCCTTTTCCCATGCTAATTTACATAACCTATGCATTATGTCAACAGCTTCTTCTCCTCCATATCTCCGCATTTCACCTGGGATGTTATCTACTCCAGCAGCTTTGCCCATTTTAAGTCTATTGATTGCTTCTTTTACTTCTTCTCTGCTTATCTGGCTTTCAACTACCCTGTTTATTCTACCTCTCTCCATTCCTATGGATGAGATCTTTGCCTTCCCCCTACTCTTTACAGCTAAGCTACTAAAATGATCTTTCCATACTTTCACCACACCATCACCCTCTACCACTTCCCCATTCATGTCCCTCATCCTACCACCTGAGACACTCTCAGTCTTCTTCCCTCTGGCTTCTTTCACAGCTCTGTAGTATGCTTTCCTGTCATTCAGAAACTGTTCACTAATCTTTCTCCCATATGCCTCATCTGTCTTCCTTTTAGCGTCTTGTATCGCCCTCTTCACTCTTTGTTTCAAATGTTTATATTCTTCTTTCCTCGCATCTCTAGTTTCTCTAGGTATATTCTTTTGCAGCATACTCTTTCTGAACTCTTTCTTCTTTTTCACTATTTCTTTACTAAACCATGCGTTACCTTTCTTCTTCCACATTTTAAAGGTTTTCTTCCCACATACTTTCTCAGCTGCTTTAATCATGGAGTCTCTTGTACCTTTCCATACTTCGTCTACAGTATTTCCCAGATCTATCATAACATCCATGTCCTTTATAGTCTCTTTCAGGATGTCCTTGTATTTTGTTGCATTACATTCTTCATTTAATTTTCTCACATTTATTCTCTCTACTGTCAGTTTTCTCTCTTTCCTCTCATATTTCCACTCTTTCCTTATCCTCACTTTTGTCAGCACTGTATAGTGGTCTGATCCCGTCAGCATACCTCTTACAGCTTTTGAATCTAAAATTCTTCCTTTTAGTCCGGAGTCCATCATGGCGTAGTCAATTAGAGATTTCTGTTCCTGCTCACCTTCACCTCTGTGCCATGTATATCTATGAATGTGACGATGTTCAAAAAATGTGTTAGCCAGAAACATCTCTCTCTCCGCACATACTTCTAAAAGGAAGTCACCATTCATATTCCTACCCTCCACACCCCATTTACCTACTATACCTTCTATCTCCTCGTTTCCAACTCTACCATTCATGTCGCCTACTAATATTACTTGTGTACACTCTTGCCTTTCTCTTATACATTTATTGACTTTATTCCAAAATTTTCTATTTTCTTCCGCACCTTTCCCAGTTTCTTGGTTGACTGGTGCATAGACACACATAAAAGTATACCTATCTATCCCAATCTTGAACTCACACCATACAATTCTTGAGTCCACGCATCCATAGTTTTTCACACACTTCCTCAACCTTTCTGACAAAATTACTGCTACCCCTTCCTTTTTCTTACGTTTATATCCTGCATCCAATCCAGACCAGACAACCCATCCTTCCCCACCCCACAAATCATGCTCACTCTCACCATCCCACACTCCAGAACCCAACAGGTGCGTCTCACACACGTCCCCACACACATCCACACATCCATCTTTAAGCTCTCGCATCAGACACTCTCTCTTGCTAAAATCATTTATGCCATTGGCATTGAAGGCACAGACACGGAGCACGCTTTCCTTCACCCGAACGACGTTTCCACCACTTTTCTGCTTTGATCCTCCACCCCCGAGGGGGTCCTGGCCGGCAGCATACCGAGCACAGTTGTTTCCCAGGAGGACTTGACATATAGACATATAGGCCTATGTCTCAAAAAAAAAAAAAAATATATATATATATATATATAATAATGACAATAGAGGGGACAGTTGAAAAGGATGTCTCCCCGAAAAACCCCCCACTTAATTGGAACACTCGTCGACGACATAGAACACTCGTCGACGGCGAAAATTGGAACACTCGTCGCCGTCGACGAGAATTCCGGTCGACGAGAGTTCCAGGTACCAACCCATGTTGCCAGCTCTTGAGTAGGTGGTTACTTTCCAGGTGTTCTACTATGTTTTTCTTGAGTATTTTCTCCATGAGTTTACAGGGGACTGAGGTCAGGCTGACTGGTCGGTAGTTCAGGGGGCTAGTCCTGTATCCTTTCTTAAAGATGGGGCAGATATTGGCTCTGGTCCAGTCTTTTGGCAATTCGCCTGTATCTAGTGAAGAGTGGAAGATCATCCATAGAGGGTACACTAACTCAGCTACACATTCCTTAAGTACAGCAGGATGAACTCCATCTGGTCCAGGAGCTGATTCTGCCTTAAGGTTTCCAATTGCAGTCTTGACATCCTCGATGCTGAAATTGCAATTCTGCAGTTTTTCTCCTTGAAAGGGGTTAGTGATTTCTGGGGTGCTGTTCCCACTTTCCCTTGTGAACACTTTTTGAAACTCCTTGTTGAGAGTAGAACTCACCTCAAGTGGGCTGGAGGTTAACGAACCATCAGGACACTTGAGTTGCAGTACTTCCTCCTTGATCCTCGATTTACTACGGGCGTAGGTTATGCAAAGAATGCTCGAGGGTTTGACTTTGACTCACTGGAAAGATTCTTCTCAAATCTATATTTGGCTTCTCTCACTGCTTTGGTGGTGTCATTTCTTTTCTTGCAGTAATTCCTGTATCTGGCTCTTGTCCGTCTCTGTCTGTTGCTAATCCAGGCATTAATTTTGTTAGGCTAATAACTTTCTCAGTCATCCATTTTGGCCTTGGTTTAGCTCCAAGTGTAGAGGTTGCTTGAAATGGTACGCAGGTTTCTATTACCGTGTTGTAGTGGTGAAGAAAGATCTGCCACTTGTCCTCCACGAGTCCACATTCTTGTCCTGGAACTCTTCCTCCCATTTCACACTACGTAACATGGTGCTTGCTCTCACATAGTCTCCTTTGTTACCTTTGTAGTAACTTCTTCTAGGATTCTGTTGACTAGTAGTCGCAGCTGGTACTCCTTCCAGCAGGTGGTTGAAAGTTAATACACTATGATCAATGAAAATAATACAAAAATAAATGCTAGCCTAACTCTTGGCTGTCACAAGTAAAAATTTACCAGTCACCAGAATCCAGAATCTACGAACCGACAGCTTGCCCATCGATTTGTTTAGGACTAATAGCCTAGGTGCCGAATCTACTTTATGTTGGCACCGACCTATTGCTTTGAGTATAACTAAATAAGTTGGTCACCAATTATTTTGCAATATTTGAACACACATATGGATTTTATATGCTCTAAACATAATATGAAAATGTGTTTTAAGCCTCGGCAAAACCTAATAAAAATATATAGTACTAAAATGGAATTTTGTCGAAACATGGTTGTCAATACCTTCCTATAGACGGCACCGATTCGTACACACGCCATTTTCACCTGTCTCCCGAGGTCTGTCCACCAGCTTTTTAGTCCACTCCACCTGCCCATCTCTGTCGATAGGTTGGGTTGTTTGGTTGTTAATATACTAGGTTTCAGAAACAAGATTCGTAGTTCCGGTAGTATTTACGGTATCTGGACACTTCGAGCGAATTCATAGGTTAAGTTAAGTTAAGTTAAGTTAAGTTAGGTTAAGTTAAGTTAGGTTAGGTTAATTAGATTGGATTGTGCATCCGCTCGATCAGAAATTCGCTCGAAGTTCCTCGCATTCGTATTTACAGATACGGCCGAAATCCGAATACCGGTAGGCTACTAAATGGGCGCCGGCCCAACCGCCATGTTGTATCCCACGTAGGCCTACTAGGGTAACTAGGTACTACGGACACATTGTAGGCGTTAGGTGTGGATTAGGCTTGTATCCAATATACTAGGTCTATGTTACTGGATAGGCCTAGGCCTATTTATGATTTAAATAAGTGCTACGTTTTCGATAAATCTGGTTATATGGCTTTGCAATTAGAGAAATCATGAGCCGATTTCCGACATGTAGTTAGTCTTTTTCGATTCTCAAAATACGATCCAAGTTTTGCCAAAAATTGGCTTGGGTTTTCCAAAATTATGCTTTTTGGGGTTTGCAATTTCGGGAAACATGAGCCAAAATTCTAAATTAGGTTACTGTAATTTGTTTACTCTTAACATTCGCAAAATCAGAGCCAAGTTTTGCCAAAACTTGGCTCGGGTTTTCCAAAATTTGGGTTTTATGCCTTTGCAATTTCGGGAAACCTGAGCCAAATTTCTAAATGAGGTTAGCCTACTGTCATTTTGTTGTCTACAAACTCTCAAAATCCGAGCCAGCTTTGGCCAAAACTTGGCTCGGGTTTTCGAAATATTGGGTTTTAGGCCTTAGAAATACCTTAAAACCCGAGCCAAGTTTTGCTAAAATACGATTTAATCGCCGTTTTACGCATTTACCCCCTCATTTTCCCTGTACTTCATAGCCCTCCCCACTATCGGGCGGCATGTCTTAAGATCGTTGTATAATGGGGAAAACGGTTTCGCCGAGGGTTGCAATTATTTCCAAACACTATATAGGCCCTATTGATGAAAACGGTAAACCTGACTTTTTGGACCGACAGCGATTTCAGTAAGTTTTATTTTGTTTTTTGTATTTTTTCCTTCAGATAGAGTGTTGTTTTATACTGAAGAGGAGCGGAAATTAGTATTTACCCATTATCCAATAATCTAAAAACACGCCCCTATTAGATTTTTTTTTTTTTTGTAATGTTCTAGGCTATTAGCCTAACCTAGCACCCTTACCTAACCTAACCTAGTATATGGGTGGGGGGCTGCCGCCCCCACACCCCCGCTGGTTGGGTTATTTTTTGTTTTTATTTATTTTTATTTTTTGTTTTGTGCCATTAGCCTAACTTAACAACCTAACCTAACCTAACCTAGTATATGGGTGGGGGCTGCCGCCCCCACACCCCCGCTAGTTGGGTTATTTTTTTTTTTTATTTAGCCTAGGGCCTATTTATTTTTATTTTTTTGTGTCATTAGCCTAACTTAACAACCTAACCTAACCTAACCTAACCTAACCTAGTATATGGGTGGGGGGCTGCCGCCCCCACACCCCCGCTGGTTGGGTACTGGCTGAAAAACTTATTGTTTTACAGTAGGCTAGCCTAGGCCTATACATGTATTTTAGCGTTTTTTGTTTTTTTCTCCCTTGCAATACATTTCCGCTCTTAATGCTATATATAGCAATGATGTATATGCTCTACCGGACCTATTAGGCCTAAACAGATCGATGGGCTAACTGTCGGTCCAAAACATCAGTAGCCTATAGGCTAACCATTATTTTCCATTAAGGGTAGACTTCTTAGGCATGACATAATTAAGTACTGGCAAATATTTCACGGTCTCTGCTCAATTACTCCTGAAGATGTTTTTGATCGTCCCCAATATTTTGCAACCAGGGGTCACCCATATAAAATTGCTCACTCGAGATGCCAGCTTGAAATAAGAAAAAGATTTTTTAATCTTAGATATGTGTCTCTGTGGAACTCTTTGCCCACAGAATTGGTATCCCTGACTAACGTATTATCTTTCAAGGCTGCCCTTTCCGACTATCTTGCAGGAGTTTTATATGAATATTCATGATTTTGTTCTCGATGTCACACCTTCTGGCCTCCTCAACCACTTATACTTGTACCTTGTTTGTTAACGTAGCTGCTTATGATGCACTTTCCAGTCCATAGATTTCTATACTCCCTGTTTTTACTATAAATTTTAAATTATCTTTGGGCTGGCGCATCAGCAGTGTGTGGCTTCCGTGGACCCTGACCTACCACTTAGCTCTGGGGTCTGGGAAGCCCACCAGGTAAGAACCAGGTAAGAACCATGAAAACTAACAGGGAAAAATAAAAAAAAATCCATGGGAAAATTGGTGACCATCTTAGGCCTAGCCTATTTAGTTTTTCCTTGCTTTGGTCTAGACTCTAGGGCTTGGCGCCTTGGCTGCTGCTGGGAATTATTATTAGGCTAGCCTACAGTAACATGACTGTACTCACTCACTCACTCTCTCTCACTCACTCACACCCACACACACACCTACCTCACTACCACCACCACAAGCGGCGACAAGCCTCGTCCACGGTGACGGTAGTATTGTATCTTGGTTCTTGTTGACTTATACTTATAACATAACCGTATCCTTAACAAAGCACCAAACTAATGCGGTACCGTACATACAAGGCCACACGCCTTCTTCTTCTTCTGATGTGTGGTTTCGTTGCTGGTCGGGATTCTCGGGAATCGGGATTCCGGGATTCTATGCCTTTGCAACGGCGCATGTGACCATGTGATGATTTCGGAGGTAAATCCTTTTAAACTGAACCCCCTTGTTTTCATACCATCTATTTTCCTCGTCAGTGAGTTTTTTAGTTTGGTTGTTGTCCAAGTTTCTTAACAAAAGTTGTCTCCTGTTCTCCAAAATGTATATAATATTTATTTTGCTTCTTCATTAAATATAAATCTTCCTATCATTTCTGTAATGTGTCAATAGGCCTAGGCCTATACTGTATGGTTGTTGCAAAACGAGTTATTTTGTCCTGTCTTCTTCATATGCTGTGCAGCTTAGTACAAAATGTTCTTCCACTTCAGCTCCACACATAATGCAACTGAAATTTAATTGTGTTTCCTCCAGTAAAGTGATTCCTGTATTTCATTGGTAGTGCATTTGTTCTTTTACATTTGGAATCCCATTACGCCATCAGACAGTAGGCCTATAGGGTATTTGTTCTTTTACATTTGGAATCCCATTATGCCATCAGACAGTACACTGGAACCATACGGCTGGGAAAGTGCTAGGCGGCCTAGCACTTTCCCAGCCGTAATATCTCTGCTATCTATAGGCCTAGCCTAGGCCTATAGATAGCAGAGAGGGGTTGTTGTAGGTAGAGGAAGCTGTTGGAAGGGCTCTGGTATGAGTGTTATTAGTTTGTAAACGTCGTTGAGGTATTCCCCGACTGGGTGCAAACATGATATATCCTATAGCCTACATGCAGAGCTGGGCATGCAGTATTTAAATACATTTGTATTTAAATACTTATTTAAGTACATTTGTGTATTTAACCCATCCAGCCCCGGCTAGTTTTGTAATGTTTGTTCACCAGAACCCGGCCGGTTTTCAAAAAAATGTTTTATTCCCGAAACAATAGCGAATGGGTTAGGAATGAAGGAAAAAACCACGAAAAACCGCTCAAAAAGCTTAAAGAATGGTCCTACAGAGCCCCCGAAAACGTATTTTACAAGAGTAAAAAATTGAAGGCAATTACCCCAAAAAACCAGGTTATTGCGCGCTCACGCGCACGCACGTGGACTTTGAGAGTTTTCAACCATCGGCACGGTTGCGTGGGATACGTACACAGTTCCCATACAAATCTGAGCCCTCTTGAGTGGCTACACCTGAGGTTACAGTCGGCGCAATTAGGGTGACGCGCCAGGCGCGTCTCTGGGGCTGTGCGTTACATACATCGCCGACGCGTCAGGCGCGTCGCTGGGGCTGTACGGGTTAAAACCAGTGGTTTTCATGTATTTAAATACAGTAGCCTATTTAAATACTTAAATGAGTATTTAAATACAATGCATTTAAATACTCAAAATATATGAATGAAAATTCTCTTTATACCGGTTATTTTGCCCATAAACCCAACCCACTATCTGGCAACCCTGAACAGTGAACACGTGGTGTGAGTAACTTCCATCAGGAGTTGTGTGCCACCCTTCATTGCAAAAGAAACTCAGACAAAACTTTTGAAAGATTGGTTTTGATCCGCAGCAACTGTGAAATACAGTAAAAGAGAGTTTGTATGCTGCCTTTTGTTTATATTGGTTTTATATTTATGTTTGCCTCATCTACTCATTAATTTTTAGTTATGTTAATCATTAACCCGGGAACTACAGGGAGACTCGACTTAAGAGTTCCTCCGGCGGACTGCGGGAAGACTCTTAACCTGGGAACTACTGGGAGACTTGATCTTAAGAGTTCCCCCGGCGGACTGCGGGAAGACTCTTAACAGGACGAATTTTGGGAATCTTTTTGGTGGCAGTCACGGTCTGGTTAGAGGTTATCTGGGGTTGGTGGGTTTGTTTTCTGGGGTAATGGGGAAAATATGTTGTGGTAGGCCTACATAGGTAGGCATAGCTAGAATACGGAGCTTGTTGGGGGGGGCTGCGGAGGGTTGGTGGGGGAAGAGTTAGGTGTAGAACAGGGGTTATTGGTAGAGGACTGATTTATTGATTTGGGGTTGTTAACAGGACGAATTTTGGGAATCTTCTTGGTGGCAGTCACGGTCTGGTTAGCGGTTATCTGGGGTTGGTGGGTTTGTTTGACATGCATAGAAAAAGGATGGGGTTATGGGGTAACACAATTGATGGAAGATGATCGTTGGTGGATGGCTGGGCAGGGGAAAATTTAGGGATGGTCAGAGAGGATAGAGGCAAGGAAGAGTGCACTGGGGTTGGACTTTCACCGGAAGTCATTTTGGAAGGGTGCACGGAGTCTTGGATAGGGGCTGAAGGGTTGGATAGGGGATTCATCGAACTGCGTAGGCATTCTTCTCTGATGGAGAGCATATGTTCTTCGAATAAGCCATACGGGTCGAGATGGGCGGTGATGTGGGGTGGGAGGATGTTTAACAATGCAGTGAATAAGAGTTCATTTTGTTGGTCGTAATCTTCATAGCTATACATGGTCCTCACGTATCTGTAGAGTTGTATGAGGGTCACATTTATATCCCCTTCATACTTGATCTCGTTGACTTTTATTATTTTGGGGGCGACGGGGGAACCCAAAAGTGGATCTAAGGATCGAAACTGGTTCCAGGTAAACTCTGGCGTACACTGCGTCACAGTTTGGCGAATAAATTCTTTAAAGGTAGGCTGATCAACAAGTTGGGAAACGGCTTCTCTCAACTGTATAATATGCGTAATTGCCACGGCGATTTTTTCGCGGTCATTATGAAGTACCACATCGTACACTGGCTTTATTATGTCTAAGTAACTGGTGATATCATACGTGTTTACATCATACTTGGGAATGTGTGCGAGTGGCTGAAAATTTCGCGATGTTGCCATGCTTCTACTGTTCCAAACTTGCAGTGTAATGCAACCTTTTATCCGAATCAAGAACCACCGCTGCCGCCAATGTTATGCCCTGTTTTTCTACAGGTTTAACTTGGGTAATGTGAGTTCTAATTGACTGGGTATATAAGGCTGCATGCACAATACAAGATATGAGGAATAGAGAACACAAAGAAACACATGGTAGCAAGTTACACGATCACGTTTATTGATATACCACTGCAGAATACTTGTGTAAGACAATATAATAGAATCGAACAACACTAGCATAAGTGGATCTGGATGGAGCCTAGTCTCCCACTTCCAACGTTCAGGTATTAATCTTCTGATCACTGGCTTTAATTTAACAGGTTTATATACCGAAGACCATCAATGTTACTTATAGAATCATATTCACTGTTAGATTTATTACTGGTAGCTCTGGTGCACAAGTAGTAGTTCACAGACTAGATTAGACACGCGTATTTTAGAGCACGGGAATTCTAGTAACCTCAGGGGGTACTGATCTAAGTTTTATATTCTTGTCTCAGAAATACATAGAACGCAAATCAGTGGGCGAACCTTCAGATATCACTAGGGTTTCCTTCTAGGTAATAATAGGCATATGGTTGATTACGAGAGTTAGTATCGCCTGTTAAATAATGAACACTGATACGCTTAGCACTTCCTAATTGAATGGTTATATGAATTATACTGGGGCAAAGAGATAGCCACTTCGTAGAAATATTAATTAGTGAATCTCTAAACAGCACAGTAATATGTAGTACTGCTAAAGGGAATCTTGGGTAGCATCTGATGGGTCTGGTCCTGGTTATCTTGCGTCCATGATGTTGGGGGCTAACGACTGGTTCCGCGGCCGTCCAGGGGGCCCATATGTGTGAAGTTCTCAAATACGTGGGCAGGTCCTTCTATCCAAATCTGCCACGGAGTCTGCCGGCTCTGAAATCTCACTCCGGAACAACACAAGGGCAGAGCTAGAAGTTAACTGCAGGGTAGTGACCCCTGGTTGGTGTCTAGCTTTCAACTGATTTGGCTGGGGGCGGGAGCTAGATTTATAGGCTCGGTTCTGGACCCTGTAGACAGTAGGGATCTCGGGTCTTATGGACTTATTTGAGCTCTCAATAGATATGGAGACTAGGTAAGATGGTATTTACTGTTGTGGCACATGGCTATAGGAAAGCCTTTATATTTTCATATAACTGAGCCTTAGTAAGAGGTACTATTTTGGCTATACTGGAAGTATTTAGGGGAGAGAGACTGGATCTACTTTGCGAGGAGGATGGGGACAGCTGTGATAGGAGCGTCTCTCTTAGATTGTTCAATCTTCATTCTATGGTATAGCTGAGGTGCTAATTTAGTGATCAGAGCATGCAAGAAAGGTAAATGGTTTATTGTGAGTTAATAGAGGTTAGTAAAGGTGTTAGTCATGCATGGTTAGTTCATTGATAGGAGGAATTCCTGTGCTACCTGGCAATGACTCGGAAGTCAAAACAGGGGCCAGGTATACCTCCGCGGGGGTGGGGGTCTCCCTCCTCGGGTGGGCAAAAAGGGGGAGCTGGGCGCCCTCTCTCTGTGATAGTCGTCCGGCGGCTGTGGCTAGGGGCTTGCCATATCACCAGTGTTCGTAATAACCCTCTGTGTATGAAACAGATGTGGGTGTCCTTAATACCAAAACCGAAGGTGCCTTGGCTAGCTGGTTTTACTCGGCTGGTTGTTAATTGTAGGGTTTGCTGGATGTGGTGGAGACTGGGTTGCTAACTCTGCCACATTTATCTGGAAGTATGGCAATAGAAGTTAGTTACTGGCGAGGCGGCTAGCCTCGCACCGACGACCATTGGGTGCAGGGTTGTGAATGGGTTGTAAGAGAATAGATGGCATGCAAGGGGCTAGTAAAGTTCTAATGTTGTTCTGGCCTACTAAGTGAAGGTAGGCTGGATAGGAGTATATATAAAAGGTTGGAGAGCATTAGCAACGGACAATTCAAGGATCTTCAAGAGGTATGAGAGAGAGGCTAGGTCGGACAAGAGTAGAGAAGTGCGGGGTCTTATAATGAGAGGGGGGGAGTGCAGGGGGGCTATAGGGGAATTTGACCCTAAGGTCTCTGGGCGTGGGGGTGGCATTAGGCTGCAGTTGATATGGAAGTTTGAAAAGGCAGTAGAATACGTTAGCCAAATGCTACCGGGGAATGCAACTATGGGGTGGTATATGAGTCTGGAAAAGATAGAGTTATGTGATCAGTCCGAGGGGTTATGGATACTATTAGTTGGCCCTGGGAACTGCGTTTTCTATTAAATATAAATATACCAACAACAGCGGCAGTTCGGAGGGGTACTTAGTTATTGTTTCGGGGTACTTATGACAGATACTGGTAACCAGGTTATCTTATACAATCTCTGGTTGGGGTAAGAGGTGCATGACACGAAGTAAATTGGCGTAGTGTGGACTGTGGATACGAAGGAGGCAAGGGGAAGACGTATGACAATTGTGGAAAAGTAAATGGAAAAAGGTGAACACAATGGCGGATAAAAATACTTAACCTAAGCATTGAATACATAGATTTATGGGGCGATGGGTCTTCAGAAGCTTAGTCTGGCAAGACAAGATGTTAGGGAATGTTAATATTAATACTTAAACTAAGGATTGCATACATCAATGAACGATGACATTATAGTCGTCGTCCTAATAAGGTGATGAAACCTGGTTGATCTGTACTTGGCACAATACGACACAAGGACAGTGCCGCTATGTCGTATCAATACTGGTGGCAGTTAATATTAGAGACACTTAGTTACTAGAGGAACAATGCAAGGGGGCGACTGAGCACGGGTTACATATATCTATACTAGTCATGGGAAATGATATACAAGGTCTAGGGACAGGCGTGGGTGTTTTAACTTCTAAGATATATAACATCTACTTCTCGGATGTAAGAACATACATAGATATAATTATGGCTGTCTGATGTGTTGGCATTGGCTCAACGTCGGGACAGGGCATGGGTGTTTTTAATATGAATGTATATTCCTGTTCATCATCTTTGTAGTTAGGAGTGTAGGACACGAGGGGGTAGTGTACATGAGGTGGAAAAATGGTCAGTTTAGAAGGGGTATCTGGGTGCGGCCTGGAGCTGCTTAGCCCTGCGGGCTTGGGCCTGTCTGAATTGGCTGGCTCGGTCAGCTGGTCCTTTCGTTCTGTGGACCTTTCCTTTGGGTGTTTCTGTGTGGTGTTCGTTCGTGGCTTCTGTGGTGGGCTTCTCGTTCTGGGGCATTTTACTTCCCTCTCCTTCATTATAGGCTCGTCCTCGAGCCTCAAGGGTGAAGTAAAAAGAAGCATAGTCAGAAAAGTGTAGGTTAACAAGAAAAGTAGTATGACTAAGGGAAAACAAAAATATAATATATAGTATATGGAAAACATGTAAATTTAAGAAAGAACAGATAATTAAGAACACAGGAAATTTAGAAGAGGTAAAGTGTCTAACAATGTATAAAGCAAATTTAAAAGATAGTCAGAAAAGTGTAGGTTAACAAGAAAAGTAGTATGACTAAGGGAAAAAAATAATATATACCGTATATGGAAAACATGTAAATTTATAGAATCATGCCCAATCGCTTAGGAATTGAAAAAAAAAAAATTAAGTACAATAATATCCTCATCATCATCAGGGGGGTTATTTAGGGTCGCCGTTAGTCTGGGTGACGGTCTGGTAATAGGGGGTGGTGGTGGTTGTGGCTTTGACCTTGGGGTTTCACTTTCACTTTGGAAGGGCGGGGTGGATATACCGTTAGTTCTTGTCGTTAGGAATGTGGGTCTGGGGGCGAGCTGGCCCGGGGCCAGTTTTGGAGGGGGGGTCTAAGTGGTTTCGGTCGGGGGTAGTGATAGGGGGGTTTTAAAGATGAAATGGGCAGGTCGAGTCGGGGTTGTTGTTGCGGAAGAGGTTGGTGCTGGGGAGGGGTTGAATTGTGTAGAGAGTTGTGGTCGTGAGTGGGGTTTGGGGAAGGGTGAGTAAGGCTGAAGGTTGAGAGTTTACTATGATCTGGAGGTTTGGGGTGTGGGGATTTGATAGGGAGATGGTGGGGGGGGGGGGGGTCTGGGCAGGTAGGGTTGTGGTTTGAGAGGGGTTGAATTTGGACTGATTTTATTTTCGGGAGAGACATGGATGGGATTTCGAGGAATGGTTGATGTTGAGAGGTTGATTATGTTGTTTGGGGCGAGAGAGAGAGTATTTTGGGGTTTAGCCAAGGTGGAAAAAGTTTTGTAGTTGGATTGGGATGGGAGTGGTATTTTGTCGAGCGGGATATTTGGGGGTGGAATTTGGGGCGGGTGGGGTAACGGTGAAGAGTGGGGTAAGATAGGGGGGAAAAAGGAGGTAGGGGTTATGTACGGGGGTGATCGTTCGTTCGGAATGTGGTCGTGAGAGGTTAGGCTGGCAGGGTGGGAATTGGTGGAGGTTGAAAGTTTAGCTGGGCTCATGATGGTGGGGGACCGACTGGTGAGCAGGTGTTCCGTACGCATGAGGGGGGGGAAATCACTTTGGTGGGGGTCACGCGTGAGGGGGGTATTAACGGCGCGTGTGGGAGGATCAGAGTGGTGGGGTGTGTCGGTGGCAGTGACGGTTTGTTTAGAGGTTATCTGGGGTTGGTGGGTTTATCTGTCATGAGGGGGTGAGTCAAGTGTGGGGTTTTGAAGTTTATTAGGGGGTGTGAATTGTGGGGGGGTGAAAGGGAGCTACTGACAGAAAACTGTCACAAGGGAAATTTTGTTGGTGGGGGAATAGCTGAGCATTTCTGGGGGAAGGGGGGGAACATGGTTGGGTCCCTAGGTCGTCACGCGTGAGGGGAGGATTAACGGCGCGTGTGGGAGGATCAGAGTGGTGGGGTGTGTCGGTGGCAGTGGCGGTTTGTTTAGAGGTTATATGGGATTGGTGGGTTTGTCTGTCATTAGGGGGTGAGTCAAGTGTGGGGTTTGGAAGTTTATTAGGGGTGTGAATTGTGTGTGGGGGGGGGGGGGTGGAAGGGAGCTACTGACTGAAAACTGTCACAAGCTACCGACGGAAAACTGTCACAAGGGAAATTTTGTTGGTGGGGGGATAGCTGAACATTTCTGGGGTCATGGGGAAAATATGTTGTGGTAGGCCTACATAGGTAGGCATAGCTAGAATACGGGGCTTGTTGGGGGGGCTGCGGAGGGTTAGTGGGGGAAGGGTTAGGTGTAGAACAGGGGTTATTGGTAGAGGACTGATGTATTGATTTGGGGTTGTTAACAGGACGAATTTTGGGAATCTTCTTGGTGGCAGTCACGGTCTGGTTAGAGGTTATCTGGGGTTGGTGGGTTTGTTTTCTGGGGTTATGGGGAAAATATGTTGTGGTAGGCCTACATAGGTAGGCATAGCTAGAATACGGGGCTTGTTGGGGGGGCTGCGGAGGGTTGGTGGGGGAAGAGTTAGGTGTAGAACAGGGGTTATTGGTAGAGGACTGATTTATTGATTTGGGGTTGTTAACAGGACGAATTTTGGGAATCTTCTTGGTGGCAGTCACGGTCTGGTTAGCGGTTATCTGGGGTTGGTGGGTTTGTTTGACATGCATAGAAAAAGGATGGGGTTTATGGGGTAACACAATTGATGGAAGATGATCGTTGGTGGATGGCTGGGCAGGGGAAAATTTAGGGATGGTCAGAGAGGATAGAGGCAAGGAAGAGTGCACTGGGGTTGGACTTTCACCGGAAGTCATTTTGGAAGGGTGCACGAAGTCTTGGATAGGGGCTGAAGGGTTGGATAGGGGATTCATCGAACTGCGTAGGCATTCTTCTCTGATGGAGAGCATATGTTCTTCGAATAAGCCATACGGGTCGAGATGGGCGGTGATGTGGGGTGGGAGGATGTTTAACAATGCGGTGAATAAGAGTTCATTTTGTTGGTCGTAATCTTCATAGCTATACGTGGTCCTCACGTATCTGTAGAGTTGTATGAGGGTCACATTTATATCCCCTTCATACTTGATCTCGTCGACTTTTATTATTTTGGGGGCGACGGGGGAACCCAAAAGTGGATCTAAGGTCCGGATCACGAAGGATCGAAACTGGTTCCAGGTAAACTCTGGCGTACACTGTGTCACAGTTTGGCGAATAAATTCTTTAAAGGTAGGCTGATCAACAAGTTGGGAAACGGCTTCTCTCAACTGTATAATATGCGTAATTGCCACGGCAATTTTTTCGCGGTCATTATGAAGTACCACATCGTACAATGGCTTTATTATGTCTAAGTAACTGGTGATATCATACGTGTTTACATCATACTTGGGAATGTGTGCGAGTGGCTGAAAATTTCGCGATGTTGCCATGCTTCTACTGTTCCAAACTTGCAGTGTAATGCAACCTTTTATCCGAATCAAGAACCACCGCTGCCGCCAATGTTATGCCCTGTTTTTCTACAGGTTTAACTTGGGTAATGTGAGTTCTAATTGACTGGGTATATAAGGCTGCATGCACAATACAAGATATGAGGAATAGAGAACACAAAGAAACACATGGTAGCAAGTTACACGATCACGTTTATTGATATACCACTGCAGAATACTTGTGTAAGACAATATATATAATCGAACAACACTAGCATAAGTGGATCTGGATGGAGCCTAGTCTCCCACTTCCAACGTTCAGGTATTAATCTTCTGATCACTGGCTTTAATTTAACAGGTTTATATACCGAAGACCATCAATGTTACTTATAGAATCATATTCACTGTTAGATTTATTACTGGTAGCTCTGGTGCACAAGTAGTAGTTCACAGACTAGAGTAGACACGCGTATTTTAGAGCACGGGAATTCTAGTAACCTCAGGGGGTACTGATCTAAGTTTTATATTCTTGTCTCAGAAATACATAGAACGCAAATCAGTGGGCGAACCTTCAGATATCACTAGGGTTTCCTTCTAGGTAATAATATCTGGGCATATGGTTGATTACGAGAGTTAGTATCGCCTGTTAAATAATGAATACTGATACGCTTAGCACTTCCTAATTGAATGGTTATATGAATTATACTGGGGCAAAGAGATAGCCACTTCGTAGAAATATTAATTAGTGAATCTCTAAACAGCACAGTAATATGTAGTAGAGCTAAAGGGAATCTTGGGTAGCATCTGATGGGTCTGGTCCTGGTTATCTTGCGTCCATGATGTTGGGGGCTAACGACTGGTTCCGCGGCCGTCCAGGGGGCCCATATGTGTGAAGTTCTCAAATACGTGGGCAGGTCCTTCTATCCAAATCTGCCACGGAGTCTGCCGGCTCTGGAATCTCACTCCGGAACAACACAAGGGCAGAGCTAGAAGTTAACTGCAGGGTAGTGGCCCCTGGTTGGTGTCTAGCTTTCAACTGATTTGACTGGGGGCGGGAGCTAGATTTATAGGCTCGGTTCTGGACCCTGTAGACAGTAGGGATCTCGGGTCTTATGGACTTATTTGAGCTCTCAATAGATATGGAGACTAGGTAAGATGGTATTTACTGTTGTGGCACATGGCTATAGGAAAGCCTTTATATTTTCATATAACTGAGCCTTAGTAAGAGGTACTATTTTGGCTATACTGGAAGTATTTAGGGGAGAGAGACTGGATCTACTTTGCGAGGAGGATGGGGACAGCTGTGATAGGAGCGTCTCTCTTAGATTGTTCAATCTTCATTCTATGGTATAGCTGAGGTGCTAATTTAGTGATCAGAGCATGCAAGAAAGGTAAATGGTTTATTGTGAGTTAATAGAGGTTAGTAAAGGTGTTAGTCATGCATGGTTAGTTCATTGATAGGAAGAATTCCTGTGCTACCTGGCAATGACTCGGAAGTCAAAACAGGGGCCAGGTATACCTCCGCGGGGGTGGGGGTCTCCCTCCTCGGGTGGGCAAAAAGGGGGAGCTGGGCGCCCTCTCTCTGTGATAGTCGTCCGGCGGCTGTGGCTAGGGGCTTGCCATATCGCCAGTGTTCGTAATAACCCTCTGTGTATGAGACAGATGTGGGTGTCCTTAATACCAAAACCGAAGGTGCCTTGGCTAGCTGGTTTTACTCGGCTGGTTGTTAATTGTAGGGTTTGCTGGATGTGGTGAAGACTGGGTTGGTAACTCTGCCACATTTATCTGGAAGTATGGCAATAGAAGTTAGTTACTGGCGAGGCGGCTAGCCTCGCACCGACGACCATTGGGTGCAGGGTTGTGAATGGGTTGTAAGAGAATAGATGGCATGCAAGGGGCTAGTAAAGTTCTAATGTTGTTCTGGCCTTTTTTTTTTTTTTTTTAAGAGACAATGAACGGAGGAAGGAAAAACACAGATAAAACAAAAAGGTCCATGTGCCTAAAGGCATCCTCCATTCATAAAATGTTTGTAACAACTGGATTTAAACATTTGTTGATTGTAAGTTTGTGGAAAGCAATTCGAGGGAAGTGAATTCCAAAGAGTAGTAGCTCTAGGGATAAATGAATTCTGATAAGCAGAAGTTCTGCATTGTGGAGGAGAAAGTGTAAATTCATGGGCGCTCTCAACTGCCCTAGTTCTACGGGGAAAGATGTGGAGAGGCGGCACAATTGAAGCAAGTTCCTCGGAACAATTGCTGTGAAAATATCTGTAGAATAATGCAAGGATGCAACGTTTCTTCGTATGGCTAATGCGGAAGTTGGTGTGACTGCAGGGTTATTGATTAATCTAATAGCTTTATTTTGAATTTTGTCCAACTGCCTCAATGCAACCACTCCACTTCCACCCACAGAGGTGAACAGTAATCCATCTGAGAGCGCACATGACTTTTATATATTACGCCAACTGCTCGTCAGTGAAGATTCTCGAACTCTGTACAGAGTCCCAGTTTTTTAGAGGCATTCTTAGCAATGCTTCTAACATATTGTCCAGCAAGTTAGTAGTTAATGTTACACCGAGAATGTCAATACTAGGGGAAGTGGAAATTTACATCATTAAAAAATATATGAGAGTCAGTGAGGTTCTGTCGGTTAGAAAATGAATGTACTTGGTTTTCTGGAGTAAAGGAAACTAGTTCTCTTGTCCCCATTCATTAATTCTAGAAGGTCCTGGTTCAGAGAAATTGCAGTGTTTATTTTTGAATTAATAAGATGGGGTGGGGGAAAGAATTGGAAAATGTGAAGGAACTGGGGGGTGTTGGGTCATCTGCGAAGGAATGTATTGGATTAGGGGGGGAAGATATGAGATCATTGATATGAGGAACAGAGTTGGGGCCAAAACTGATCCCTGGGGAACACCAGCATTTATTGAGTGAAATTGAGAATAAAGGCCATCTACCATTACACATATTTTCTGTTATGAAGATAAGAAGAAATTAGTGGAACTAATGATGCAAGGCCGCAGTGTGACATCTTCGACAATAAGGATTGATGCCAGACTCTATCAAATGCCTTTGATATATCCAGTGCTATTGTATGTGTTTCACCATGTTGGTCTGTAGCTTGGTTGATTTGATGCGTAAGAAGGCAAAGAATGTCTGCAGTTGATCGACATCGTCTAAAACCATATTGCCTACTGATTAATTTATTATTCTCCAGATGCTTAATTATGTGATTATTTAATATAATTTCAAAACTTTGCCAAGAGTGGAAGTTATAGCTATTGGTCTGTAGTTTGATGGATCTGAAGAGGCACCTTTTTTAGGAACTGGATGGATGTTTGCTTCTTTCCAGGGTACTGGGAAGCATGAGGTATGAGTACACAGACGGAAAAATTTTGCAATACAGGAGCGAGCACCAAGGAGCAATTCTTAAGTACTATTGGAGGAATTCATCTGGACCAGCCTTATCTACTGAGAGATTCTGCAAAATAGTTTTGACATGTCTGGTGTGGATCTTAAGTGAGGGAATTTCAGGTGAATTAAAATTAAGTACAGGGACATCTTGATTTATTTCTCCTACGGTTGAGTCGGTGGAGAAAATGTCTGCGAGAAGGTTACCTTTACCTCCTGGGTCCCTTACGAGATTGCCAGTCGGAGATTTAATGGTGGAATGGATGAAGCAGTAGTGAAGTTGGATTTGAATGAGTTAAGAGTAGACCAAAATATTTTGTTCATTTGGATTATTTAGAAGTTTATTTGCCTGCTTATGGAGAAAGTTTGATTTAGTTAGGTTTAATACAGTTTTGGCATGATTTCTGATGTTTCTAAAGTAATTAAAGGCTTCATGTGTTTTTGATCTTGTGTATGCATTGTAGGCTATTGCTTTTTGTTCAGTTACTCTAGCACAATTATGTCAAATTTAGGTGAATTAGATCTTTTACTGTACTTTTGATGAGGAATAAAAGTTTCCATTCCAATTTTTACAAAATCTTGTATGTGGCTCAAGGTGGAGTGTGCACCATTAGAAAAGAAAGAGGTCCAGGAATATCAATAAAGAAACCTTGAAGACCCTCCCAGTCTGCCCTATCGTAATGCCATTTAGTCACCAAAACAGGTTCAGAGTGGGAAGTGGGAAGGTGATGACAGGTGGCCTGTATCAGACAGTGATCAGAAGATCCAAGTGGGGACCTCACTGTAACATCATAATTTTCTGAATTGGTTGTTAAAAATAAGTCCAGTAGGTGGAATTATGATTAGGATTATCTGGTACACGGGTGTGGGTTGGTTGACTAGTTGAATGAGATTAAATGAGTCTGCAAATAGCTCACATTCAAGACCAGCATCATCAGTCCTGGCTGAATGAGTGAGCCATTCAACATTATGGACATTAAAATCACCCAACACAGTGATTTCAGAAGAAGCATTTAAGTTGAGGACACTGAATTGTGAGGACAGAGAATCAAAAAGACTTTGCTCTGGAGGAGTATTTGGGGAACGGTAGATGCAACATATGTATTTAAATTTACCAGCAGAAAATAATTTGTATATAGAATAATCAAAATAGGGACAATTGAAACTAGTAACCTCCTCCAGGGCAATTTCAGATTTTGCGAAGCAACATACACCACCTTTAGGTCTGAAATTTTGGAGCAGTTGATAACTACTAATTGATGGCCTACTAAGTGAAGGTAGGCTGGATAGGAGTATATATATAAAAAAGGTTGGAGAGCATTAGCAACGGACAATTCAAGGATCTTCAAGAGGTATGAGAGAGAGGCTAGGTCGGACAAGAGTAGAGAAGTGCGGGGTCTTATAATGAGAGGGGGGGAGTGCAGGGGGGCTATAGGGGAATTTGACCCTAAGGTCTCGGGAGGGGGGTGTGGCATTAGGCTGCAGTTGATATGGAAGTTTGAAAAGGCAGTAGAATACGTTAGCCAAATGCTACCGGGGAATGCAACTATGGGGTGGTATATGAGTCTGGAAAAGATAGAGTTATGTGATCAGTCGAGGGGTTATGGATACTATTAGTTGGCCCTGGGAACTGCATTTTCTATTAAATTATACCAACAACAGCGGCAGTTCGGAGGGGTACTTAGTTATTGTTTCGGGGTACTTATGACAGATACTGGTAACCAGGTTATCTTATACAATCTTTGGTTGGGGTAAGAGGTGCATGACACGAAGTAAATTGGCGTAGTGTGGACTGTGGATACGAAGGAGGCAAGTGGAAGACGTATGACAATTGTGGAAAAGTAAATGGAAAAAGGTGAACACAATGGCGGATAAAAATACTTAACCTAAGGATTGAATACATAGATTTATGGGGCGATGGGTCTTCAGAAGCTTAGTCTGGCAAGACAAGATGTTAGGGAATGTTAATATTAATACTTAAACTAAGGATTGCATACATCAATGAACGATGACATTATAGTCGTCGTCCTAATAAGGTGATGAAACCTGGTTGATCTGTACTTGGCACAATACGACAAGGACAGTGCCGCTATGTCGTATCAATACTGGTGGCAGTTAATATTAGAGACACTTAGTTACTAGAGGAACAATGCAAGGGGGCGACTGAGCACGGGTTACATATATCTATACTTAAAATGCCCCAGAACGAGAAGCCCACCACAGAAGCCATGAACGAACACCACACAGAAACACCAAAGGAAAGGTCCACAGAACGAAAGGACCAGCTGACCGAGCCAGCCATTTCAGACAGGCCCAAGCCCGCAGGGCTAAACAGCTCCAGGACACACCCATTTACCTTTTCTAAAACTGACCATTTTCCACACCTCACGTACACTAACCCCCTCGTGTCCTACACTCCTAACTACAAAGATGATGAACAGGAATATACATTCATATTAAAAACATGCCCTGTCCCGACGTTGAGCCAATGCCAACACATCAGACAGCCATAAATATATCTATGTATGTTCTTACATCCGAGAAGTAGATGTTATATATCTTAGAAGTTCAAACACCCACGCTTGTCCCTAGACCACTTATATAATTTTCCATGACGAGTATAGATATATGTAACCCGTGCTCAGTCGCCCCTTGCATTGCTCCTCTAGTAACTAAGTATTAATATTAACATTCCCTAACATCTTGTCTTGCCAGACTAAGCTTCTGAAGACCCATCGCCCCATAAATCTATGTATGCATCCTTAGGTTAAGTTTTTTATCCGCCATTGTGTTCACCTTTTTCCATTTACTTTCCACAATTGTCATACGTCTTCCCCTTGCCTCCTTCGTATCCACAGCCCACACTACGCCAATTTATTTCGTGTCTTACACCTCTTACCCCAACCAGAGATTGTATAAGATAACCTGGTTACCAGTATCTGTCATAAGTATCCCGAAACAATAACTAAGTACCCCTACGAACTGCCGCTGTGGTTGGTATTTTATATTTAATAGAAAACGCAGTTCCCAGGGCCAACTAATAGTATCCATAACCCTCTGACTGATCACATAACTCTATCTTTTCCAGACTCATATACCACCCCATAGTTGCATTCCCCGGTAGCATTTGGCTAACGTATTCTACTGCCTTTTCAAACTTCCATATCAATTGTAGCCTAATGCCACCCCCACGCCCAGGGACCTTAGGGGCAAAATTTCCCTGTAGCCCTTGAACCCCCCCCCCCCCCCCTCTCATTAAGACACCCGCGCTTCTCGACTCTTGTCCGACCTAGCCTCTCTCTCATACCTCTTGAAGATCCTTGAATTGTCCGTTACTAACGCTCTCCAAGCTTTTATATATATACTCCTATCCAGCCTACCTTCACTTAGTAGGCCAGAACAACATTAGAACTTTACTTAGCCCCTTGCATGCCATCTATTCTCTTACAACACATTCACAACCCTGCACCCAATGGTCGTCGGTGCGAGGCTAGCCGCCCTGCCAGTAACTAACTTCTATTGCCATACTTCCAGATAAATGTGGCAGAGTTAGCAACCCAGTCTCCACCATATCCAGCAAACCCTACAATTAACAACCAGCCGAGTAAAGCCAGCTAGCTAAGGCACCTTCGGTTTTGGTATTAAAGACACTCACATCTGTCTCATACACAGAGGGTTATTACAAACACTGGTGATATGGCAAGCCCCTAGCCACAGCCGCCGGACGACTATTTCAGAGAGGGCGCCCAGCTCCCCCTTTTTGCCCACCCGAGGAGGGAGACCCCCACCCCCGCGGAGGTATACCTGGCCCCTGTTTTGACTTTCGAGTCATTGCCAGGTAGCACAGGAATTCTTCCTATCAATGAACTAACCATGAATGACTAACACCTTTACTAACCTCTATTAACTCACAATAAACCATTTACCTTTCTTGCATGCTCTGATCACTAAATTAGCACCTCAGCTATACCATAGAATGAAGATTGAACAATCTAGAGAGACGCTCCTATCACAGCTGTCCCCATCCTCCTCGCAAAGTAGATCCAGTCTCTCTCCCCTAAATACGTCCAGTATAGCCAAAATAGTACCTCTTACTAAGGCTCAGTTATATGAAAATATAAAGGCTTCCTATCGCCCTGTGCCACAACAGTAATACCATCTTACCTAGTCCCCATATCTATTGAGAGCTCAATTAAGTCCATAAGACTCGAGATCCCTACTGTCTACAGGGTCCAGAACCGAGCCTATAAATCTAACTCCCGCCCCCAGTCAAATCAGTTGAAAGCTAGACACCAACCAGGGGTCACTACCCTGTAGTTAATTTCTAGCTCTGCCCTTGTGTTGTTCCGGAGTGAGATCGCAGAACCCGCAGACTCCGTGGCAGATTTGGATAGAAGGACCTGCCCACGTATTGAAGAACTTCACACATATGGCCCCCCTGGACGGCCGCGGAACCAGTCGTTAGCCCCAACATCATGGACGCAAGATAACCAGGACCAGACCCATCAGATACTACCCAAGATTCCCTTTAGCAGTACTACATATTACTGTGCTGTTTTAGATTCACTAATTAATTTTTCTACGAAGTGGCTAAGACCTTGCCCAGTGTAATTCATACTTAACCATTCCATTTGGGACGTACTCAGCGATCAGTGCTCTTTAATTAGCGGCGAGAACATAAGTCGAGTTAAATAAAGCTGGACTATGTGGCGGCGCTCGACATAACTCGAGTGGCAATTTCAGCACGTAATGTCTGAGAGAGAGAGAAGTGGTGGCAGGAGACTAGCGAGCGTATGACTGCTCCAGACCCACCGCGGCGAACCTACTGACACAAATCTCAGCTCCCTCCTCCCTCTCTCACTCGCTACATACTCATTATGTACCGAAAGTACCGAATTACCTGCTTTTTGCACTCGCGTTGCACGGTTATTGCAAGAAAACTATCCATCATACAAGGATCGTTATGGTGTCATTCGAAAGCTCTGTTTATGCCCTTTCAGGGATAGGTACTTGTTTTACGTTCTGGGTCTTATTTAGGCATGAAAATGATCACGTAAACAGCCCTATTTTGGCTAAAAAACACTGGGCGGTACACATAAATAAACCGCATAGGCCGCTCGTAAGGTGTTAATTAACAGGCGACCTTGACTCTCGTAATTACTTTATTCAGATATTAAAACTCTAGTGATATCTAACGTTCGCCCACTGATTTGCGTTCTATGTATTTCTGAGACAAGGATATAAAACTTAGATCAGTACCCCCTGAGGTTACTAGATTTCCCGTGCTCTAAACATACGTGTGTCTAATCTAGTCTGTGAACTACTACTTGTGCACCAGAGCTACCAGTAATAAATCTAACAGTGAATATGAATCTATAAGTAACATTGATGGTCTTCGGTATATAAACCTGTGAAATCAAAGCCAGTGATCAGAATATTAATACCTGAACGTTGGAAGTGGGAGACTAGGCTCCATCCAGATCCACTTATGCTAGTGTTGTTCAATTCTATTATATTGTCTTACACAAGTATTCTGCAGTGGTATATCAATAAACGTGATCATGTAACTTGCTACCATGTGTTTCTTTGTGTTCTCTATTCCTCATATCTTGTATTGTGCATGCAGCCTTATATACCCAGTCAATTTAGAACTCACATTACCCAAGTTAAACCTGTAGAAAAACAGGGCATAACAATACTAGTCATGGGAAATGATATACAAGGTCTAGGGACAGGCGTGGGTGTTTTAACTTCTAAGATATATAACATCTACTTCTCGGATGTAAGAACATACATAGATATAATTATGGCTGTCTGATGTGTTGGCATTGGCTCAACGTTGGGACAGGGCATGGGTGTTTTTAATATGAATGTTAAAATGCCCCAGAACGAGAAGCCCACCACAGAAGCCATGAACGAACACCACACAGAAACACCAAAGGAAAGGTCCACAGAACGAAAGGACCAGCTGACCGAGCCAGCCATTTCAGACAGGCCCAAGCCCGCAGGGCTAAACAGCTCCAGGACACACCCATTTACCTTTTCTAAAACTGACCATTTTCCACACCTCACGTACACTAACCCCCTCGTGTCCTACACTCCTAACTACAAAGATGATGAACAGGAATATACATTCATATTAAAAACACCATGCCCTGTCCCGACGTTGAGCCAATGCCAACACATCAGACAGCCATAATATATCTATGTATGTTCTTGCATCCGAGAAGTAGATGTTATATATCTTAGAAGTTAAAACACCCACGCTGTCCCTAGACCTCTTATATAATTTTCCATGACGAGTATAGATATATGTAACCCGTGCCCAGTCGCCCCTTGCATTGTTCCTCTAGTAACTAAGTATTAATATTAACATTCCCTAACATCTTGTCTTGCCAGACTAAGCTTCTGAAGACCCATCGCCCCATAAATCTATGTATGCAATCCTTAGGTTAAGTATTTTTATCCGCCATTGTGTTCACCTTTTTCCATTTACTTTCCACAATTGTCATACATCTTCCCCTTGCCTCCTTCGTATCCACAGCCCACACTACGCCAATTTATTTCGTGTCTTACACCTCTTACCCCAACCAGAGATTGTATAAGATAACCTGGTTACCAGTATCTGTCATAAGTACCCCGAAACAATAACTAAGTACCCCTACGAACTGCCGCTGTGGTTGGTATTTTATATTTAATAGAAAACGTAGTTCCCAGGGCCAACTAATAGTATCCATAACCCTCTGACTGATCACATAACTCTATCTTTTCCAGACTCATATACCACCCCATAGTTGCATTCCCCGGTAGCATTTGGCTAACGTATTCTACTGCCTTTTCAAACTTCCATATCAATTGTAGCCTAATGCCACCCCCACGCCCAGGGACCTTAGGGGCAAAATTTCCCTGTAGCCCTTGAACTCCCCCCCCCCCCTCTCATTAAGACACCCGCGCTTCTCGACTCTTGTCCGACCTAGCCTCTCTCTCATACCTCTTGAAGATCCTTGAATTGTCCGTTACTAACGCTCTCCAACTTTTATATATACTCCTATCCAGCCTACCTTCACTTAGTAGGCCAGAACAACATTAGAAC
The DNA here is from genome assembly GCA_032716605.1 of Paralithodes platypus. Taxonomy (NCBI): domain Eukaryota; kingdom Metazoa; phylum Arthropoda; class Malacostraca; order Decapoda; family Lithodidae; genus Paralithodes; species Paralithodes platypus. Next base: position 19,365,479 of record CM064541.1, read on the forward strand.
TTTACTAGTCCCTTGCATGCCATCTATTCTCTTACAACACATTCACAACCCTGCACCCAATGGTCGTCGGTGCGAGGCTAGCCGCCCGCCAGTAACTAACTTCTATTGTCATACTTCCAGATAAATGTGGCAGAGTTAGCAACCCAGTCTCCACCATATCCAGCAAACCCTACAATTAACAACCAGCCGAGTAAAACCAGCTAGCTAAGGCACCTTCGGTTTTGGTATTAAAGACACTCACATCTGTCTCATACACAGAGGGTTATTACAAACACTGGTGATATGGCAAGCCCCTAGCCACAGCCGCCGGACGACTATATCAGAGAGAGGGCGCCCAGCTCCCCCTTTTTGCCCACCCGAGGAGGGAGACCCCCACCCCCGCGGAGGTATACCTGGCCCCTGTTTTGACTTTCGAGTCATTGCCAGGTAGCACAGGAATTCTTCCTATCAATGAACTAACCATGAATGACTAACACCTTTACTAACCTCTATTAACTCACAATAAACCATTTACCTTTCTTGCATGCTCTGATCACTAAATTAGCACCTCAGCTATACCATAGAATGAAGATTGAACAATCTAGAGAGACGCTCCTATCACAGCTGTCCCCATCCTCCTCGCAAAGTAGATCCAGTCTCTCTCCCCTAAATACGTCCAGTATAGCCAAAATAGTACCTCTTACTAAGGCTCAGTTATATGAAAATATAAAGGCTTCCTATCGCCCTGTGCCACAACAGTAAATACCATCTTACCTAGTCCCCATATCTATTGAGAGCTCAATTAAGTCCATAAGACTCGAGATCCCTACTGTCTACAGGGTCCAGAACCGAGCCTATAAATCTAACTCCCGCCCCCAGTCAAATCAGTTGAAAGCTAGACACCAACCAGGGGTCACTACCCTGTAGTTAATTTCTAGCTCTGCCCTTGTGTGTTCCGGAGTGAGATCCCAGAACCGGCAGACTCCGTGGCAGATTTGGATAGAAGGACCTGCCCACGTATTGAAGAACTTCACACATATGGCCCCCCTGGACGGCGCGGAACCAGTCGTTAGCCCCCAACATCATGGACGCAAGATAACCAGGACCAGACCCATCAGATACTACCCAAGATTCCCTTTAGCAGTACTACATATTACTGTGCTGTTTTAGATTCACTAATTAATATTTCTACGAAGTGGCTAAGACCTTGCCCAGTGTAATTCATACTTAACCATTCCATTTGGGACGTACTAAGCGATCAGTGCTCTTTAACCTTAATGGCAGGAGACTAGCGAGCGTATGACTGCTCCAGACCACCGCGGCGAACCTACTGACACAAATCTCAGCTCCCTCCTCCCTCTCTCACTCGCTACATACTCAGAAAGTTCCGAATTACCTGCTTTTGCACTCGCGTTGCACGGTTATTGCAAGAAAACTATCCATCATACAAGGATCGTTAAAACCGCATAGGCCGCTCGTAAGGTGTTAATTAACAGGCGACCTTGACTCTCGTAATTACTTTATTCAGATATTAAAACTCTAGTGATATCTAACGTTCGCCCACTGATTTGCGTTCTATGTATTTCTGAGACAAGGATATAAAACTTAGATCAGTACCCCCTGAGGTTACTAGATTTCCCGTGCTCTAAAAATACGTGTGTCTAATCTAGTCTGTGAACTACTTGTGCACCAGAGCTACCAGTAATAAATCTAACAGTGAATATGAATCTATAAGTAACATTGATGGTCTTCGGTATATAAACCTGTGAAATCAAAGCCAGTGATCAGAATATTAATACCTGAACGTTGGAAGTGGGAGACTAGGCTCCATCCAGATCCACTTATGCTAGTGTTGTTCAATTCTATTATATTGTCTTACACAAGTATTCTGCAGTGGTATATCAATAAACGTGATCATGTAACTTGCTACCATGTGTTTCTTTGTGTTCTCTATTCCTCATATCTTGTATTGTGCATGCAGCCTTATATACCCAGTCAATTTAGAACTCACATTACCCAAGTTAAACCTGTAGAAAAACAGGGTATAACAATACTAGTCATGGGAAATGATATACAAGGTCTAGGGACAGGCGTGGGTGTTTTAACTTCTAAGATATATAACATCTACTTCTCGGATGTAAGAACATACATAGATATAATTATGGCTGTCTGATGTGTTGGCATTGGCTCAACGTTGGGACAGGGCATGGGTGTTTTTAATATGAATGTATATTCCTGTTCATCATCTTTGTAGTTCGGAGTGTAGGACACGAGGGGGTAGTGTACATGAGGTGGAAAAATGGTCAGTTTAGAAGGGGTATCTGGGTGCGGCCTGGAGCTGCTTAGCCCTGCGGGCTTGGGCCTGTCTGAATTGGCTGGCTCGGTCAGCTGGTCCTTTCGTTCTGTGGACCTTTCCTTTGGGTGTTTCTGTGTGGTGTTCGTTCGTGGCTTCTGTGGTGGGCTTCTCGTTCTGGGGCATTTTAAATACATTCAATGTATTTAGTGCCCAGCTCTGCCTACATGCTAGGACATATTACCACACCCACTAAATGTCCGCCTTGGCTGGGTTCAAACTCAGGTCAAGTAGATTCACAAGTGAGCATGCTTTCTACTCCACCGCCGCGGCTCTAATCTGCATGTAAACCGTCTATGTACGCAACAATCTTGCTTTCTCTCGTGTTCCCAACTTAGATTCTTTTGAATTATCAACTCTCTGGCTAAAGCTTTCTTGTCACTCTCAAACTAAATATTTCTGCACTGTCTATCTCTCCCCTAATTCTATACTGACTATCCAAAATGCTTTGACTATCTAACTTCTAAAGTGGAACACATTCTATCCATCTGATCTCCTTTCGCAGAAATCTCCTTCTTAGGAGATTTCATTGTACACCACCACCAATGGCTCTCCTCCGTTTCCACTGACCAAGCCGCGCATCTTTTCTATCATAAAATGACTTAGAGCAGCTAGTCCAGCAACCCACCTGCATCCCGGATTGCCTCGGAGATCGGCCCAACATTCTTGACTTATTTCTAACCTCTAACCCTTCTGCTTATACTGTAAATCTTTTCTCTCCTTTGGGCTCCTCCGACCATAAACTAACATCTGTCACCTGCATCATATATCTCTCCGGTACGGCTACCCGATCCTCTCAACCGGCGGCGCTTGTGGCACTTTGGCGCTGCCGACTGGGAGGCTCTTCGGCAGTACTTCTTCGATTTCCCATGGAATGACTTTTAATTGCTTCCGTGGCCGGGGACCTTCGGAGAGTGCTGAGCACATTACCGAGGTAATCCTCTCGGGCATTGAAGCATACATTCCATTTTCTTTCTCTCAGTCTAATGCAAAACAATCTTGGTTTACTCACGCTTAAATTTGTTCTACTCCTGTCCACAACAAGGAAGAAGCATTATAGCAAACGGTAATAATAATATTTAATAATAATAATAATATTTATTCAGTTAGCATTTTACAATGTTGGTACTGTAAGGGGTCTAAATTGACTAGGCTTGATTTTGGCAATATTTACACCAAGACTTTTACTGTTCACTCACTTTAAGCCCAATAATGACCCAGTCAGTGTTGAGATTAGGTGAAATGTTCGGTATTATGTTATTATCGTGATTAAGATATCAGTTGACATATATTAAATTGTAATGACTAGAAAGAAATAATTAAAAAGGCCCAATGGTGTCTCATAGGTACGAGGGTCATTATTCTAAATTTACATATTAAATATAATTGTTTGGTATTGTTATATTAAGTTTAGAAAAGGTGTGTCACAATCGAAGCAATGTTGTTTTGGAATTAGAATGAAATTTACTTGTTTTAGCCATTTAATCACTTACAGGTGTATACAGTTAATTGCAAAGCATAACTTTAACTTTGTGAATCTAGTATAATGCTGATATTTGGCCTAATAATTGCTTGTACCGAGTCTCTAGTGTGACACCCTGATTCTGAGGCCTTAGCGACAAGTGCCCACCTCAAGGGGGTTTGACAGGTGGAAATTTATGAGTCCTACCTCCAACTTAAAAACTATAGTCTTACCTAGGATATCGTAAGTAATAGTTAACATGTTTGTGCCTGAAATTCGTTGCATCATATAAAAGTAATTCAATTATCCTTTGAAAGTCTTATTAGACTCCTAAGTAAGTTGAGGAGCTCATTTAATCAAGGTATGGTTATTGTATTGACAAAGGACGCTGACCCTGAGTCCTACAGAGCCTAGAGCCGAGAGTGCCAGCGTCATTCCCTCCCAGTCGCCAGCCTTGGGCGGACTAAGGGGAAATATTTGGATTAACTCAGTATAAATTTCCCTTTGTGTTGTGTTTAGATAAAACCTTCTGTTGAAGGTGAGTTGAAATGAATTGTGAAGTATTTAAGATAAGTTTTGATTTTTTTTTTTAGCCCAGTTTCTTATATGTAACTACGAAATTATACGACATCCTTTGTCTTGGTCGAAGGTGAAATTATTCATTCCGTCTGATAATTACTCATTTAGATTTCAAATTCCATAATAATAATAATAATAATAGTTCTTAAAGCTAGCGCATGCTAAGCTAGCTAAGGATAGCTCAATAAGGCCGATTAGGCGTATTTCCATTGGGGTCCTGTACTACTACCCCATCCCTTTGCTCATGAGGGATGGTAACGACTCAGTGCTTGTGAAAAATCTTTAATGCGCCGAGCGTGGGCGCGAACCCGGGCCTTCTGGGTGGAAGTCCGAGACGCTAGTCACTACGCCAAGCGAGCCGCTTGTCCTGCCAACCTTATTAATTATGTATAAGATAATAATGTTAATTGTATTATGTTAGTGTAGTATTATCACAGCAATAAGATCCCGTATGTCGAGTTCAATATCATGTATGTAACTTAATGTAAGCCCACATTCCTGAGTCGTGTGTGTGTGTATACACTCCGTTTTCTATTTTAAACCATTTTATGTTTGAGGGTCAACTCTAGTAAATTATATCTATCTCCAACCCTCCGTTTTCTATTTGGACCATTTTTTCTTTATATATTTTTGAGGGTCAACTAAGTAAATTTTATCTGTAACCCAATAATGTACATCCTCCTTTTGTTGTCTCTTAATTGATACATTTGACCACTTTTGTAATGTTGATATGAATTAAGATATAGAATTTTGTCAGTTTTATTAATGGTAATGTTAATACCAGGTCCCAGGTCAGGAGCGAAGTCCAGGGAGAAGTACCAGGTGCAGTGTCCTGTGTCCACCCCAGTGGACATGACCTAGTGGCTGTACTGAGACAGGATGCTGTTGGTGTTATTGAGCCTTGAGCTAACCTTCACCCCATTGTGAGCTGTTGTACGCCTTATGAACCTAGTGACCGAGTGTGTGTTTACTAGGGTAGTGGCCTTGGGGTCACCTGTTGAAGGGTTTTAGTTAACTTTGATGTGGTGATAAGAAGTAGTTCATTGCGCCAATAATACCGATATATTCCGTGGTTGACTAAAGTAATAATCGTATTGATTTGTGTATCACAGTGAAAAGTGTATTTCTCTTTACAGTGTTTTAATATAGTTAAGAATACCAAACGGTATATTGTGTTTTTATTTATCCTGTGTCATTTAGACCATTTGCATTCATTCACCTGTATTTCCGTGCATGCAACGGCCATTAAGCTACCAGAGTAATAAGTTGGACCAATCGTCAAGTCAGGAAGAAACACAATAATGGAAGTAAATGCAAAGTCCCAGGAACTTTAGAAAAGAAAAGTAAAGACTACGAAAACCCCCCCATACAGTACCACATAATATGTTACAAATATGACATATACCAGCCTTGCATAATTCCAACTAAGGATAGTCCAATAAGGCCGTTAGGCGTATTTCCATTGGGGTCCTTGTGGGATTAGGTTAGCTGGGGAAAAAGGGGAGGATAACAAAAAGTAGATACTTTAGAGAAAGTATTTCTAGGGGGTTATTTTAAGATACCTTACATCCTATAGTAATTATCAGTAATCAGTAATCAGTAATCATTTCAGTTTGTTTTGCCTATCTCTTATGTCGTATTTAGTAGTAGACATAAGCTTGGTGCTCCCTTCTCGCATTTGTCCGGTTCAGGTGCTCCTTCAAGCTACGTCTGAAGGAATACAGTGTTCTCTTTTTACGGACTGACTGGGGTAGGTCGTTCCAGTCTTTGATGGCAGTGAAGAAGAATGATAAGCTTCATTTTGTGTTACCACCACTGATAAGCCATTGGGCTTTTGGCAGAAAATGCCAAAAATTGTCAGTGATATCCGAGACATGTTTACATACAGTGTTTACTTACCAGGTTTACTTACCAGGTAGGGCCACACACTGTCCAAGGACCAGCTGTGTTCAGTGGGGGCCCAAGACATGAATACGGGCACTCTAACTAGATGCACGATTAGTAGCAGTTACTGGGAGTCAGGGAGAGATAGTTAGTTTATATTGTGCCCTCGTTGGAGACTAGCTTTTTAGTTGTGTTAGTTTGTTTGAGATGTATGTTTAAGTGTTTTAGATGTGTGTTTTGAGTGTTTTAGTGGAATTCGTGGAGGGAGTCGTGTATTTCTGCTTGGAGGCGTTGCTTGAAGAGTCTGAAATTTGGTGCAGTAACGGTGTCCTCTGAAAGTGAGTTCCACCTCTTGACGACTCTGTGGGAGAATAATCTTCTTCTGGCTTCTGAGGAGCAGTGCTGTACTTGGATTTTGTAATTGTGGCCTCTGGTGCCAGTCCTAGGGGCCATGGTGAAGAGGTCGGTGGGGTTGATGGGTGAGAGGCCATGGAAGATATTGTAGCAGTAGATTTGGTCGTACCTGATCAGTCTGCCCCTGACTGAGTGGAGTTTGAGTCTTTGTAGGCGCTCGTCGTATGGGTAGTCGCTAAGGCCGGAGATCTGCTTCGTCCATCTTCTCTGGACAGACACTGTGAGTCTGCTGTCGGTCAGGTAGTCTTGGTTCCAGAGTGGGGACGCAAAGTCGAGGATGGGTCTTAGGTCGACCTTTAGGAGAGATAACATGAATTGGGGGGAGCGGTTTACAGTACTCTTGAGCAGATTTTGGGCGACTCCTCCCGCTTTGTTTACCGCCTGGCGGATATGGTGGTGAAATTTGAGGGTTGTTGGAACGAATACCCCAAGGTCCTTCTGCAGGTTTGATGGCTAGATGGGCAGGTTTTGGAGGAAGTAGATGGGTTGTGTAGGCTGGTTCGTTTTGTGGCGGGAGAAGCGCATGTGGGCAAATTTTTCCGTGGCAAACCTTAGACCCCACGAGGAGGCAATTTCTTGCAGCCGGTCGATGTTTTCTTGAAGGGTTGCCATACCACCGTGGGCTTGGTATGAGGATGATGGGCAGCTGAGGTATATTTTCAGGTCATCTGCAAATATGAAGTATTTGCAGCTTAGTAGTGATCCTATGTGGTTTATGAAGATGAGGAACAGCAGTGGGCCTAGGACGGAGCCTTGGGGGACCCCGCTGAGTACTGGTCTTGCTGAGCTTGTTTTTCCGTTGATGCGCACCTTCATTTTTCGGTCGAGCAGGAAGCTCTTAATCCAGCTAAGGAGGTTCCCCGATATTCCTATGTCTCTCAGTTTGTTTAGCAGGGTTTGGTGGTGGACTTTATCAAACGCTTTTTGGAAATCGAACAGGATGAGGTCTACTGTTTCACCTTTGTCATATTGTGTGGTGATGTAGTTGTGTAACGGGAAGAAATTGTACTTTCCCTTTTGGTATATGTTGTAAGGTTTGACTTAACTGTAAGACTTTTTCCCCTTCATTCACTCTTCCCTATATTTAAGGGAAATGTATCGTTTAAGAAGGGTTAAGTAACCCTTGTCTATGTAAAGAGGGAATTAGCCTAGATCAGGAGGAGAACTAATATTCTCAAATCTATCTAAAATACTTTCAAGCCTAATTTATCCTTTTACCCCCTTTTGTTATCCCATGTTAAAATCCTTCCTTTTCGAATTTAGAGTAATGCCCCCTTGTGTAAAAAGACCGCCAATTCCTACCCAAGCGACGCCACCCTTTGTGGTCACCCTCCCCTTTTTTGGCGGGATCCCTGGCACTGGCCCTCGGCCCCTCACTGTCGTGACCCCAGGCCTACGAGAAAGACACCTACCCACCCCCCAGTCTCTGTCATCATTCCCCGCTTCTTCTCCGGACTTAGGCTTCCTTTCCCTCCTTTCAGAGGTTCGTAATTAAGGTTTATAGTGTTATAAGGTATTGCTTATTCAGTTAAATAAGTACTAGGTGTGTAATGTAGGAGGTATTACTGTGATTGACAAATTCGTGAACTCGAGCCTACCATCGGGTTGGTCGACAGGCACCCCTCACCTGCCAAGTGCCTACAACCATACAAATTCCCCCATTATCATTGTGTTCAGTAAAACTTAGTCTGTGCACCTTTGCTAAGTGTTTTTCTGATATTTTAGACTTTGTTATTCCAAATTAACGTCAAATTAACTTCGTGTGTAATAATTTCAGTCAGAGGGACGCCATTTGATGGCCTTCCAATTCTTGTGTTTTTCCAGAATTCCCGACCAAACTTAGGCTAGCCTATTTTGCTAGTTGTCTTTCACCGTTTTACATAATCCTGAGGTAGTGCGAGAACACCAGTTAAGAGTAGAATTGAGGACGAAGTTGATTAAAATGCTTTTGAAGCTTGACCGCCATTTTAGGATTTAGACCATCTCGCATTTCGGAGAGACGACCAGGTTGAGTGAATTACTAATGTAGCAGTTGTATTGTATGTTTAGAACTTTGTTCATTACTTTGAGTTTATAAAACCATGCATTTTGGTAAATATGATTGTATTTTAACGTGTAAATCAGGAAAGGACATTCGTTTGAGATCGTGTCCTTGAGTTTTGTTTACCGTGGTGGTCCAGTGGTGAGCACGCTCACGTGTGAATCTGCAAGACCCGGGATCGAATCCCTGCCACGGCGGACATTTAGTGGGTGTGGTAGTACGTCCTAGCATGTTTCACATGCTCGCACCCAGTCAGGGGACATCCTGACGACGTATACAGACTAAACACACATAACAAAGCCACTCCAACAGCTTCCTCTCTCTCCAACACCCCTTCTCCCCTCTCAACACTCTTCTCTGAGCTAGTGCCGATACAAATGGCCAGTCCTGTATAGAATCGTGAGGTTCAGAGTCGTAAAGATTCCAGGACGAGCTCCATAGAAACTGAAACTGAACTGAAACCGTGTCTCCGACGTTCCAAAGTTAGGCCTATTCAGATAAGTATTTATAACTAACGTCTCTTAGGCCTGGTTATTGTTAATTTTAAATGTTTTTACTGGGTTATAGTGTAAAGAGTTACTTGTTATCTTGATTTAGAGGTCCTCATTTCCCAACCCCCGTACCGTCAAATTTCGGACCCCCATTGGGTCGGGTTTATTTCAGATGATTATTTGTTCTTACCTATTGTTACTTAAAGTTAACTTGTGAAAAGGCCGTTTAGGTATGGGTACTTGCTGAATTATTATGGTAGGTTATATGATTTTACATTTTTAATTAGCCTAGGCTACCTAACTTTCACCTAATTGGAAGTACAGTAGGCTATTATTAATTATTGTGCTTTTTAAGTGTATTATGAGTATTGATTCCTATGATATAATTATGTTTGACATGGTCTAATGAACAGAGTTGCCTTGCAAGGGATGGAACGCTGTATTGAGATTCTGGGCAGCTGATTTCAGGGGATAAGTTACTCGAGTTACAGTAGAATTAACGTTTAGCTTTGTTTGAGCCTTGTATAGCACCCTCCGCATTGAGCAGTCCAACCTGTTAAGTTTGACCATGACAATTACCTTTGATTTATGCCATTATTGTATTGATTTGACTCCATAGATATGCTGTGTAATTATGTATTCCCAATTGTGTGTAGAGTAGGCCTAGGCCTACTGCTGAGTAACATATGTACTGTACCTGTACTTAATGAGAGGATCTTTGGATGCCTTAAGATATTATTTCGGTACAGTACTGTAATGTCATAATTTGATCTGTCATTGTATTTCTGTACTTTTATTAGCTCATCTATTTTTTATACGTTAATAGGAATCCATGTATTTTTATATGTTTATATTATCCTATGTTTTTTATATGTATTTGTTTAATATTACTGTGTACCGTAATTAGAATATTGATTAACCCCATTATTAAGGGTTAGCTATATGTCAACCGTGGGTTAAGAATGTATTCGACTTACCAGGGAACCAGTTTGGGACGGAGTTGATGTGATGCTGAATTACTGATGGCGGAGAATCGGAGATTCACCCCTCCCATTGGCTGAGTGCAGGATGCTGAACTCGTGTACTGTACGAGGGTTCAAGGACCGCAGGAAGACGTATGATTACCCCCTATACCCCAGGATACATAAGAACATAAGAACATAAGAAAATGGGAGTCTGCAGAAAGCCGATTGGCCTAAGCAAGGCAGATCCCTGTCCCACACAACCCCAAATCAATTACAAAGCCCAATTATAGGCTCAACACTCTAATACCCTGAGGATCATCCTACCAAAACGGTTAGAGATTAACGCAGGATTATGGGGGTCTGCAGAGCGCTGATTGGCCCAACCCGGCTGATCCCCCTTCACACCCAACCCTTCTCGTCCATATGCTTATCCAATTTTATCTTAAAGCTCCCTACAGTTTTAGATCCCACTATAGCACTTGGTAGTCCCTTCAACCCATCTACAACTCTGTTACCAAACCAATATTTGCCTATATCTTTTCTGAAACGAAATTTATCTAATTTGAAACCATTGGTACGAGTTCTTTCGCTATCACTGAGCTTTAGTACATTTGTCATGTCCCCTTTGTTAATCCCACTAACCCACTTGAACACCTCTATCATATCCCCTCTAACTCTGCGTCTCTCTAACGAATGTAAACCTAATTTCTTCAACCTTTCTTCATACGGAAGATTTCTAATATTATGGATAATTTTTGTCATTCTACGCTGTACTCTCTCCAATGAATCTATGTCCATTCTGTAATAAGGACACCAAAATTGGACAGCATAATCCATATGGGGTCTCACTAATGACAAGTAAAGTTTTAAGATAACATCAGCAGTTCTGTTACTCACACTCCTAGAGATGAACCCGAGAATCCTGTTTGCCTTATTACGAACGCCTATACACTGTTTTCTAGGCTTCAAATCATTGCTAACAAACACACCTAGATCTTTCTCGCAGTCTGAATTTTCTAATTCTAAATTAGCTAGTTTATATTTAACATTTGTTTGCATCTTCCCTATCTTTAATACCTTGCATTTGTCAATGTTAAACTTCATCTGCCAATTTACTGACCATTCATGTAAGGTATCTAGATCCCTTTGGAGGCACTCTATATCGCTATCTGAATCAATTGATCTCCCTATTTTATTATCGTCTGCGAATTTACTTATCCTACTAGTTATACCTAAATCTAGGTCATTTATGTATATAAGAAACAACAGGGGACCTAATACCGATCCCTGGGGGACACCACTTTTGACTGCTCCCCACTCTGACTTGGTACCATTTATGCTGACTCTCTGTTTCCTACCAATTAGCCATGACCTAATCCATCCCAACAACGCCCCACCTATTCCATGTGCCTCAACCTTTCTCATCAATCTCTCATGAGGGACTCTGTCGAAAGCTTTACTGAAATCTAAATATATAATATCGTATGCCTTGTCATTATCTACTGCTTCATATACCTCTGAGAAAAAACTAAGCAAATTAGTAAGGCAAGAACGTCCCTGAGTGAATCCATGCTGAGAAGAATTGATTAAGTTAAATGTTTCTAAGTGGTTTCTCATTTTCCTAGCAATAATTGACTCTAGTAGCTTTCCTATGATTGAAGTGAGACTAATGGGACGGTAATTGGATGCTATTGATTTATCACCTTTTTTGAAAATCGGAACTACATTTGCAAGCTTCCAAGCTTCTGGAACTATACCCGTTTCTAATGAATTGTTAAAAATAAATGTTAATGGGTAACTTAACTCATCTCTGCATTCTTTTAATACTCTGGCATATACCTCATCGGGACCAGGCGATTTCTGAGGTTTCAGTCTGTCAATTTCCTTAAGCACATCATTTCTACTTATTGTAACCGTACTTAACCTATTTTCTATACTATCGCTATATACCTTACGGACTTCTGGAATCTGTGCCAAATTTTCATTAGTGAAAACGGATAGAAACTGACTATTTAATGTACTGCACATTTCTAAATCATTTTCTGTCATTTCTCCTATCGAAGTTTTAAGTGGGCCTATTGTATCTCTAACTTTAGATTTATATAGCTGGTAAAAAGCCTTAGGGTTATTTTTTGAGTCATTGGCTATCCTGATTTCATAATTTCTTTTGTCTGTCCTTATACATTTTTTAACCTCTCTTGATAGATTCTGATAGTAAGCAAGTAGGTGAATTTCGCCTTTCTTAATTTTTCGATATATTCCTCTCTTTTTTCCTAGAAGGTCTAATAGTCTATTATTCATCCATTTGGGTTGGTTCTGTGTTGATCTAAATTTTCTTTTGGGGATATATTTATTTTGCGCATTGTGGAGTGAAGAAATAAAATTATTATATGTAGCTGTCAAATTATCCTGAGTTAAGACAGGTATCTGAGAGAGAGTATGTTCATTAGCGCACCTGGGTCCACTTAATAGTTTAACCATAGGATCGACTCTTAAGGCTCGTCTTAATCCACCATAATTGGCTTTTCTGAAATTCTGGGATCTGGGATACGGTAGGCCGAAGAGACGTAAAGGCAAGCCTGGCCGATACCGGTATCTAGCGGAATTGGGATTTTAATACTGAGAGGAATGGGGTGGATACAGACAGCAAGGTTCGAGTCCTACTCCTAGGTTAAGAGACTGTCCCAGTACGGTAATGGATTGGTCCCAGGTTAATGGTATAGAGATAATTAGATACGGACCATACGGTACCAATGTTAAGAGTTGTAAACGGTAAAATGTTCCTTCTATTAATATCAAGCTTAAGATTACTGCAATATGTTTGTATCTATCCTCCCGTACCTATTTGGATCTAAATGTGTTGTCAGGATGGTAAATCGGAGCTGTCAGTATTAAATTGGTCTAAGAGTAGTACCAGTAGCCTAACCGAGAGTCAAAGTCTTGTCAGCCAACATGGAAGGTGAAGTTCTTGATTGGTCTTTGCTAGCCTCCGATTTATCCTACTGTCCTAATGTACCTGAATAATGAGCATGAGTCACGATTGCATAAAGAATAAGAAAACCATGGGGACGGCCAGTTCACCTGAAGGTGGGCGATCAAATAATTCGAATGAATTACCGTTCCAAAAAACATCCTTATGTGATATCTAGAAAGTAGAGAATATGCTAGGTCTCAGTGGGGTTTTTGTGGTTCTTTGGTCTTATCATCGTGTCGGAGTTGCAGTCTTTCCCCTTCCTCGAAGGATGTTGGATGTGGGTCAACCAAACAGGGTTGTCCTCTCGTTAATTAGAATGCAATAACGGGTTTGTCGTCATCTCTTCCTTTCTATCCTTGAGTACCTATTTTCCACCTTCGCAGCTTAATCTATCTTTTTCTGTCTTACCCTCTCTCTCTCTTGTTGGCAGGAGAAGAAGGGAAGAGAAGAGAAATGAGATACCTCACCCCCCCCCCCCCCCCCCCCCGTTACAGTTGTATGTCAGTAGTAGTTGGTCGACCACGGATCGGGAAGGCTTGAAGCCAAACTGGTTGTTGTCGAACAGGATATGGTCATCCAGAAAGCTGTAGAGAGATTTAGTTATCAGTCGTTCCATGGTCTTGCATACAACTGAGGTTAGGCTTATGGGGCGGTAGTTTAGCGGGTTTGATTTGCTTCCTTTCTTGAAGATAGGCGAGACGTGGGACTGCTTCCAGGTTGGTGGGACTGTCCCGGTGGCTAGGGAGAGGGTGAAGAATGCAGTGAGGGGAACGGCAAGTTCTGCAGTGCATTCCTTCAGGAGGCGGGGATGGATGAGGTCAGGCCCCATGGCGCTGTCGGGTTTTAGGGACTTTAGGAGGTTCAGTACTTCGGAGTGCCTGATGGGGACTGTCGGGAGGGGGGCGGCTCCTATCTGGTGGGGGAATGGGTTCACTGGCTGGATTATTTCGTATACCCCGGAGAAGGCTTCGGCGAAGGATTCCGCCATTGCTTCTGGTGAGGGTGTCGTTGATCATTAGTGGGCCTATCCGGGTTCTGCTTACTTTTTTGTTCCGGATATATGAGTGAAATAGTTTCGGTTTGAGGCTGCGATTTCTGGCTAGGTTGTTTTCGTAGTCGGATTGTAGTGAGATTGTTGTTGCTCTCAGTCGGTCGTTGGAAGAGTTGAAGATGTAGAGGGATTGCTGCGCTTGATGGGACTGTCCGCCATGGATTCTCCTCATTTCTTTGTACTGCTTCCATTGGTTGGATCTGAGTCTTGTGAGGTGTTTGGGAATTTTTCTGAGCCAGGGGGGGGGCCGGAACATTTGGGTTCCTTTAGCGGGACATGTCGGGTGACTAGGTCCTGGAGGGTGGAGGTAAGGAAGGAGTTGAGGTTGTCTAGGTCACGTGCTTGGAGTTCATAGTCCCAGTCAATCTGTCTTAGGCAGTTTCGGATCTGGTTGTAGTTTCCTTTGGCCCAGTCTCTTATCATGGTTATATTGTGGGGGGGTGTTGGGAGGGTCCCAGTCTTGAAACAGGTAGTTGAGGGTTATGACAACGTGGCCGCAGTGGGGGAGTGGGGGGTTGGTGGTGATGTTCAGTAGTCTGTCTGCCTCTGTAGTTAGGACTAGGTCAAGTATGTTTCCGGAGGGGATGAATGTGGGCTCTCGGACCCACTGGGTAAGGCTTAGTACCTGAAAGAGGTTGAGGAAGTGGGTGTCACGTGCTGATGCACCCAGGGAAGGTTCGGGTTCTGACCAGCGGATGGTTGGGAGGTTGAAGTCGCCCACGATTATTACTTCCTTGCTTGTGCTGAAGTCGGCTATGTAGTTTATCAGCTCGAGGTCTTCATTTACCGTGTTAGATGGGGGGCGGTAGGTAAGTAGTACTGTATGTCTATCTATCTATCTATCTATTGCCTGACGCCGTGATCCCCGAAGGGGTGGCCACGAACGAACTGCCCCCATGCACCTCTGTCCCCAGTCAGTCGACGCCCCTCCCCCCAACCAGCACCGCCTTCGTTCATGTAGTTCCTCACTCCATCCTTCCACCTCATATTCGGTCTACCTCTACCCCTCTGTCCCTCCACCTCGCTCTCGTACACCCTCTTAGTCATTCTCTCGCTTTCCATACGTTCCATATGGCCGAACCATCTCAAGTTGATCCTTTTCACACTTTCCAGCACATCTACCTCCACACCACACCTCCTTCTTACTTCCTCATTAGTCTGTCTATCCCTCCATGTAACTCGCACGCACTCCTTAAGTAATTC
The DNA here is from genome assembly GCA_032716605.1 of Paralithodes platypus. Taxonomy (NCBI): domain Eukaryota; kingdom Metazoa; phylum Arthropoda; class Malacostraca; order Decapoda; family Lithodidae; genus Paralithodes; species Paralithodes platypus. The sequence goes on from CM064541.1 coordinate 19,380,875, forward strand.
ATTTCCACTGCTCTCATTCTTGGTCTGAGTCTCTCAACCAACGTCCATGCTTCGCTTCCGTAAGTCAGTGTCGGGATTACCACACTGTCATGCAAGGACTTCTTCACTTCCATACTGACCACCCTATTTCTTGATACTGCTTTTAGCATTCCTACAACCCTCTTCCCCTGTTGTACCCTCTCCCGCACCTCTTCATCCATAGTCCCATCTTTACTCAACACACTGCCCAGATACTTAAAAGAGTTGACGATCTCCATAGCCTGACCGTTCAGCTTCACCTCACACTCTGTCACTTCACCCCTTTCGAAGACCATAACCTTGCTCTTCCCCGTATTTACCTTCAAATTCCGTTTTTCGCACACTGTTCCAAACTCATTTACCAGACCCTGCAACTCCCATTCATTATCACTCATCAGAACTGTATCATCCGCAAACAGCAGTATAGGTAGCTTCCACTCAATTCCCTCCCTTTTCAGCGATACACCAACATCCACTGCTCTTGATAGTATTTCTTTCATAACTCCATCCATATATACAGTAAACAACCACGGGGACATCACACACCCCTGTTTCAAACCAACATTCAGGTCAAAGAACTCGCTCTGCTCACTCTCCACACGTACTGCCGCCTTTGCACCCTCATACATGCTCTTCACTGCTTTCAGCAACTTGCCCTCTACTCCGTATATTCTAAGTACTTTCCACAAACCTTCTCTATCCACTCTGTCATAGGCCTTCTCCAAGTCCATAAAGGCAACATACACCTTTTGTTTCTTCTCCAGATACTTCTCCACAACACAATTCAGGGTAAAAATCTGATCTACACATCCTCTTCCCTTCCTAAAACCTCCCTGCTCGTCGCCTATCCATTTCTCCGTTCTCACTCTCACTCTCTCAATCACTACCCTACTGTATACCTTCCCTACTACGCTTAGAAGACATATTCCTCGGTGGTTACCACACACTCCTCTTTCCCCTTTGCCCTTATATAGGGGGACTATTATGCCAGTCTTCCAGTCATCGGGTGCACTCCCCTTCTCCCATGCTAGTTTGCACATTTTCCATACCCATTCTATCACTATCTCACCACCATACCTCAACATTTCCCCACACACTCCATCTGTTCCTGGTGCTTTCCCCAACTTCACTCTTTTCATGGCTTCCCACACTTCTGACCTCCTGATCCCCACCTCCTCCTCCACTACTTCTCTTCTTCTCCCTCCCATACCATATCCAGCTATGTTTGCTGGCTCTTCATTCCTTTCATTTAGCAACTCACTGAAGTACTCCCTCCATCTTTCGACTCTCTCTTGCTTCTCGGCTAGCATTCTCCCATTCTTATCTTTCACACCCTTACTGTTTCCCTTGCTACCTTCCCTAACTTTCTTGACTTCTTTCCAGAACAGTTTCTTACTCTCCCTCCATTTTACACTCAGATTCCTTCCAAATTCCTCATCTACTCTTCTCTTACTTTCCTTCACTACTCTCTTCACCACCCTCTTACTCTCCACGTACCTCGCTCGTTTCTGTCTCTCGGAATCTTCATTCCCTCTACTACCCAACCACTCTCTATATGCTTTCTTCTTTTCTTCCACAGCTATTCTTACCTCTTCTGTCCACCATGCTGTACCTTTCACTCCCCTCCCTCTTCTCCTCACTCCACACACCTCCTCACATGCTGCACAGATCTCATCCTTAAACACCTTGCTCATCTCCTCCACTTCCTCCATAACTTCCAGGTCGAACCCACCTAGTCGTCTTTCCACTGCTCTCCTGTACTCCTCCCTGACTTCCTCCTCCTGCAACCTCTCCACCCTCCTCACCATTCCACCCTCCTCTGTACAAGTAGTATGTACAGGTTGTATTTATGGAGGTATATTGCTATGGTATTAATGAAGTTTGGGTTGGTGGGGCATGATATTTTAATACTGTCTTTGGTATAGATGCATACTCCATGTTTGGGAATCCCTGAGGGTGAGTCGTTCCTAGTTAGAGTGAAGCCATTTATAGATAGGGGGGCATCGACGATAGTGGGGGTTAGCCATGTCTCTGAAATACAGAAGATGTTGGGGTTTGAGTCGTGGCATAGTTTGGTTATGAGGGGGATTTTGTTGGGGAGACTGTTTACATTTGTTAAGGAGATTTTTAGTTTTGAGTAGGAAGCTGGTGGGGAGTGTTGGGTGGGAGGTGGGGAAGGGGGGTGGGTGGGGGCTCGTTTTTTGATTGGTTTTGGCTTGTTTGTGCAGCCGGGCTTGCAGTTGGCTTGCAGCCGGGCTTGCTTCATATTCATCAGCCAAATTAAAATAGCCCTATATAATATTTAATTATCACTAGAACAATACACTATACCATGTAGGAAGTCTTCTGGAGAAATAGGGCAAATTTAGAAAACAAATGCAAGATAAACTAAAACACAAATGTATGCTAAAATAGCGTTGACAAATCGATAGATAGTCACCAGACACTAAAAACTTGTATGTCACTAGAAAACATATGTTGAAGTTTCTAGAATAATCTTTAACAATCGAAACATCTCTCCAATTCCTTAAAATAGGGGAACTAACTTGAATATCGCTAGAATTCATCACATCTTGATGTCGCTAGATGGAAGTGATTCGCTGGATTTAGCGGTAGCAGCTACATTGGCAACATCGTACCAAGAACCTTCATTCCGTTATAATGAACACTTACACTTTGTTACACTTTGTTGTATTCCGTCCGTTAGTGACACAGTTGAGCTGGGGCTCCACTGCGACCAGGCAGCTCCCTTTCTTCCACTCTCCATTCCAGAAGTCGGTTGGAGTTGGCGCTGGGGTATCCTGGTGTTGGTGGCCGGTCCGGTATTTTGGCCAGCCACATGTCCAAGTGTTTCTTGAAGGTGTCTGGAGACACCCCGGTCATGTTCCTGAGAGGGGCTGGTATACAGTTGAACAGTCTGGTTCCATTGTATGCAAAGCTGTGATGGATCAGGGATTTGATTTTTTGCGTTGATCCTGGCGTAGTCCTCACATAGCACAGCCTCCCTCGCCTTTGGTATTGAGTCTCTTGGATGTTTGGATTTGGTACCTTTTTTTCCAAAATCTTCCAGACGTAGATGATGATGTATCTCTCCCTACGTCTTTGAAGTGAGTACAGCTGCAGCTCCTTGAGTCTCTCCCAGTAGTTAAAGTGTTGAAACCCATGGATTTTACTGGTGAATGTCCTCTGGGTGGCTTCAATTTCTGTTATTTCTCCTACTTTTTGGGGAGACCAGAGCTGAGAGCAGTACTCCAGTCGTGGTATTACCAGTGACTTCCACTGTTAACATACACCTCTCATTTCTTGTGTGGAAGGTTCTCAGGATCCAGCCTGCTATTTGTTTTGCTGTTGTTGTGGCTTTGGTAATATGCTGGGAAAAAGTGGCGTCACTGCTCATATTTACTCCCAAGTCCTTCACTGTGTCCTTGCCTCCTTGGCAGTAATTTCTTGCTGTCCACTTTTGTAGTTGGTGGCGTTTTGTAGTGCTCTCTTGTTCCCGTACCTTAGAAGCTCGAACTTGTCTCCGTTTAGGGCCATGTTGTTTTCTTCTGACCACTTCATGATTTTGTCCAAGTCTTGTTGTAGTAGCTGTGCATCATGTTGTGAGGTGATTTTCTTCATGAGTCTGGTGTCGTCTGCAAACGATGTGGCTGTTGAGTGTTCCAGGTCCCTGTCGATGTCTCCTATCATGATGAGGAATAGGAGAGGTCCCAGTACTGATTCTTGTGGTACACCGCTGATGACCCCACCTGCTTCTGATAGGCTTCCTTAAACCGTGACTCTTTGTTTTCTGTTGGTGATGAAACTGTGGAGCCATCTTCCAAGGTCTCCCCCTATTCCCAGTAATTTGAGTTTATGTAGAAGGATCCCATGGTCCACATTGTCAAAAGCTTTGGTGAAATCTAGGTATATGACGTCTACATTTTCTCCGTCTTGAATATCCTGTAGGATTTTGTCGTAGTGTGATAGTAGTTGTGAAAGGCAGGAGCGGCCTTGTCTAAAGCCATGTTGACCCTCGTTGAATGCCTCGTTATCTTCCAGGTAGCTGACCATCTTAACTCGTATTGTTCTTTCTATGATTTTAATAAGATGTGACGTCAGCACCACTGGTCTGTAATTTTTGGCTATGCCTTTACTACCCCCTTTGTGGATTGGTGTGACGGTACCTTCTTTTAGGGATTGTGGTACATATCCAGTTTGGAGGGACTTGCTCCACAGCAGTTTTAGAGGCAAGGCTAGCTGATGTTTGCAGTCTTTCAGCAGTTGGGCATGAAAGCCGTCTGGTCCTGCTGCAGAGTTTGGTCCAATCTTGTCAATGGCTGCTATTATGTCCTCTGTTGATACTGTTACCGAGGAGAGTTGATGTGGTGTCCCAGGAGCGTTGTCAAAGAAGGCCGTTGCATTGTCGATTTGGTGGGCTGAAGACACTTTTGTATTGCTGTTTGAGTATCTTGGCCATTTCGGTTGGGTCACTCTCAAGTTCGCCTGTAGGTTTTGCAAGCGGTCCTATTGTTGAGGTGTTCCCGAGTCTCCTTTTTGCGTATGCGTATAATAATTTGCTACTTACTCGTATGTTTGCAACTGCTCGGAGTTCTTCACGTGTTCTTTGCTCTTGGTGTGACTGGATGAGTTTTCTTTCAACTTCATCGAGCTCTTCTTGTAGTTTGGTGATAGTGTGCGCATGGCTGGTCGTCCTTTGCTTGGCTTTCAAGTTCGTCCTTTTCTTCATTAGTATTTTTATATCTCTGGGAATCTGTTTTATCTGCTTCCTGCTTGATTTGGGTGGTATGGTGTTTTTACAGGTCTCCAGACATTGTTTCTGGAGGATACTGAGAGTTTCGTCGACGTTTTTATCTTCGAATAGTGCCCTCCAGTAACTTACTGCCAGTTCTGCTCTCAGTCTGTCCCAGTCTATTTCTTTGCTGTAGAAGTTGAGATCTTTCAGAGAAGTGCAGGGGATTTGGCTTGATTCCTGTTGACATCTTCTGGGTGGTGTGGCTGGTGTGGGGGTTCTAACTTTGATGAGGCTGTGGTCGGACATTATAGTTTTAACAGTTTCGTACGAGTGTACCAGGTCGAAGTTGTTGCCAAATAGTAAGTCCAGTGTGTTGTTGCCTCTTGTAGGTTCCTTGATGTATTGCTTCATGTATGCAGTGTCCATGATAGTCATTAGCTCCTTGGCTTGCTGTTTTTCATCCCTGGATCCTCCGTCTATTTTCATGGTTGCCCAATTGATGATGGGCAGGTAGAAATCTCCTGTGATGATTACATCGGTAGCGGGAGTTGGCATATTTTGTAGGAGTGATTGTATCTTCTCTGTGACCTCCTTGAAAATTTCCCCTGTGGTGTTTTGAGGTCGGTACAAAATTATGATGAGCATGTCGGTTTGTCTTATGTGTACTGCTAGTAGCTCTGTTGTGCCGTTTGAGAATACAACTAAAGTTTCGGTATTTGCAGCCATATCCTCCCTTAGGTAGAGTGCTACTCCTCCATGGCTTCTATCCGCTCTGTCGGCTCTGAATAGTGTGAAATTATGGATATTGATCTCTGCATCCAAAATGTTTTCGTTCAAGTGTGTTTCTGTGAGGGCTAGAAAAATTGAGTTATCTTCCTCTGCAATTTCTTCCAACATGGGGACTTTACATTGATTGTTTCGTGGGTAGAGTCCTCTGATGTTGCCCACAAAAAAAACCTATTTAGTGGTAGTTGCACCTTCCTCTGTGTTTCATGTCTGGCCCCTCGGTTTGGGCTAGGAATCTCTCCATTATCGCTTGAGACCGTTTTTCCACTTCCAGAAGACGTCCCATTAGTACCTCTAAAAAAGCACTTTGGTCGGGCATAGCCGTGTGTACCGCTGCTGGTCTGTCCTTTTGAGTTTGCTGGATGGCTGGCCAGCTTCTGAGGGCATTGCGTTGGCTTTCTAGTTTTTCCTCGTGTGTTGGTGTGGAAGCAATTTCCCTTTGGATGTGTCCTGTAGCATGTTCCCTTGGTTTGTTGACATTGTTGCTGGGCGTCAGTATTTTAGTTCCCTTGATGTGTGGAAGATTGCAGTCTCTGATATCACATGCCCTTTTGCTAAGCGAGATTCTGCATACAAATGGGTGGTAGTCGACGCACTTCCATCCACGCTTGCAGCCGATCCGGTCATCCCGCCCGTGCTTCATGAATTTTGCACATATTTTTGGATGGTCTTGTTTGCATCCCATGCCAACTACTCCATATCGGCATTCATTTCTTAGGTAGAACTTGCATACTACCATGCTTTTCCTCATAATATAAGTGTCCTTGTTTTCAGCTCTGGTCCTAGGTCTACATGGATTTGAATTTACTGCACTAGCCTCACCTGTTCTTGTGGTTGTGGGTTCAGTTGCTGCTGGAGTCCTGTATGTAGGAGCATTATGACTGCATCCGTTTGCATGTGGGGCGTGCACTCCCAATGTTGTCTTTTTTCTTTTGTGGTGTGGGTTTAGCAGTGGCCTCGGTGTGTTCCGTTCCTGTTACCTGTTCTGCTGAGTTTGGTGGTGGTGTGGTCGTGGGCTGGCTTTTAGTGGTAGGCACACGGTTCACATCCTGGGGTTCGGTGACTAGAGAAAGTTCAATATCCACAGGGGTGCTCCCAAGTCCAAGGTCCAGTGTTTTGGCTGCATCCTCTTGATTTTTACTGGGTTCTGTGGCTTGTTCTTTTCTCTGTTGATGTTCTAGGCTGGGTGGTGTTTGGCTGTTATTTGTTTCCTTAGGTGTGAGGAGTTTGCTGTGGCTTTTTGAGGTGGCCCCTGTTTTTTCTAGTAGCTCCTTGTGTTTTACCATTGCTGTTTCTGCCTCAGCTACCCACTCACCTTCATCACTATACTTTGCCAGGCAGCAGTCTTTACATGAGAATTTGCGTTGTGTCTTGGCGAAGCTGAGTATTTGGAAGGTAGGGAGACCAGTGCAATAGTAGTGGAGCCACTTTAAACAATCATCACAGCGGATTGTGAAGTCCTGTTGCTCCTCACAGAAAACAATTCCACACGTGCGGCACTCAAGGTCGGGTTTGTTTATGTTTTGATGATCCCCGGCCATTTTGAGCGTTGGGCGAGTTTTAACTTTTATCACGAATTATCACTTTAATCTTGCTTTCTGGACGTATTTCCTTTGATGAAGTACAATGTGTAGGCGTTGATTTAACACTTCACTAGAAAATATACGTTGATTTCACTATGATAAGTCAAGAAATGAAGGGATAATGCGGAGCGAAATACACGGGCGTCCGATCACTACGCAATGTAAACAACAGGGTTAGATTTCGAAACTATTACAATTATTTCAAAGTTCAGAGATCATCAGATTGGTTTGGAAGTAGAAGTATGTAATAGGTTGCCTCCCTGATTTGTATATAAATTGGGCCACTAAGATAAAGGATCTCGTAGGAAAATATTCCTTAATTAATTACCCGGGATACAAATCAAAGACACGCCTATCCAATATATTTATACCGATCGATACAGTATATTTTGTTGTTCGGCCAGCTTACAGGATTAACGGTGTGTATATATATAGATTTATATAGATATATAAAGGCTGTTCAATTATTAACGCGATGGGACTATGTTATTAGAAAACTGTTATTTAACAATTAACAATGATAAATTAAACAAACATTCTATTAAAACGGTTTATTGAATAAGAGACACAAATTGATGAAAATGAATCTGAGATTACGTTCACACACCACTCGCTCCTTCTATCCAAATGTTTAACTAACTTAATTAACCCCTCTAATTTAATTAACTAGAGCCTTGACTGAGCCACACTCAGTCAAACTCACTCCTAAAATTACCCGTCACTAATCTGATACCACTAGCCTAACGGAGTCCTATATACCAGGCAAAACAATTAACCCTCCCTTGAATTTACCCTTATCGCATATTAATGACCGCGTCTAGCACACCAGATTACTTTTATAATAACACTATATACTAACCTTTACACATGGTCGAAGGAGGGTGCCGCGTCACCCTGGTCGCCACTCCACACTCACAAGCACTTCACTCGCTGGCACTAACTGGGGGACTGAGGACTGCGTTCCCCTCTCCTGCTTTATTTATACCCTCGGTTTGGAACAAGCGTATGCTTGGAGAATTGGCGGGAAAAGGAAAGAACATCTAGGACCTTCTCGAACCTTCTCGAAGGTCCGAGAACCTTCTTGACCAAAGTTACTGACCGCACGTCCCCACCCCCTCTTCTCTCTCTCTCTATACTCTCCCCGCACCCCCCTCGACTCTCTAATATGTCTAGCTATATATATCTCAGGCACGATCCCGTGACATCCCTCCCCACTAAAATTGATTTTACTCCGTTAAAATCACCTAGCGTCATTCACAGTGTCTTCTATACTGTAGTGTGAGTCTAACAATCACTGGCGCATGCAATGGTCCCCCTTGAGTAGAAAAAACCCTCTACATTTACGTTAAAATTACACTGAAAGGGGAAAACTCCTGAGTTCGCATTTTTGGCCAGCGACAAGGTCCTGGTGGCAATGCACCTAGTGAGGTTTAACTCTAGTGGCAAACCCACTCATTTACAATGACAAACTAGCTGAGCTACTGTTATGTGAGGAGATGTCTGAATACATGGTGTACTTGCGATATCCGTGGGTAAATGGGAGTAGTAATGTCTTATCTGAATACGGTGATTTTTCCGGTTATCCGGGATTTGATGTGGGGATCCTTGGTTGTAGCTGCTTGGTCTGATTCTTGGTCTGCTCAACGTCGCGTCTCGCCAGCTCGCCTGGACAACTCATTCCTGTAATATAAGTGGGTGGCAGATCATTGTTCTAAAAAAGGCTTGTCAGAGGCATATGATCAGTCTCGAGCGTGAACTCCCCTCCGAACAAATAAAAGTAGTATTTCTTGACCCCTTCGACCACCACCAACAATTCCAGCTCCACCGTGCTGTAATTCAGCTCAGCTCCCTTGAGTCGCCTACTGTGGTATGCAACGGGGAATAACTCTCCATCTTCCTCCTGCATCAGGACCGCCCCCACTGCATCCTGTGAAGCATCAGTCCTTAGAATGAATGGTTTCTTGAAGTCTGCCAACTTCAGGATGGGTTCCTTGCAGAGTTGAGTCTTTAGTGCGTTGAAAGCCTCTTGCTGTTCCGTACCCCACGGAACTCTGTTTTGAGCATGCTTCTTTAGTAAGTCGTACAACGGAGTAGCCAACGCAGCAAAATGTGGAATGAACTCCCTGTAGTAGCCGGCAAGTCCCAAGAATGACCGAACCTGCTTCTTTGTAGTGGGCCTAGGAGCATCGCGAATCTTAGAGACCTTATCACCCTGACAGCCGCATTGACCATCCCCAACCACATGTCCTAGGTAGTGCACCCGTTTCTGGCCCACTTCACACTTGCTAGGTTTCACCTTCAAGTTGTACTCCTGCAACCTAGACAAGACCTTCTCCAGAATTGACATATGCTCTCTGAAAGACTGTGAGTGAACAAGAACATCATCAACGAAGACCTCCACACCAGGTATGTCTCGCAGGACCTGACGCATCATACGGTTAAACACCGCCGGCGAATTCATAAGACCGAAAGGCAACACAGTGTACTGGTACAGCCCGTCTGGCGTACCAAAAGCGGTGATCTTGCGGCTAGCTGGATCCAGAGGTATCTGGAAGAACCCCTTGGTGAGATCTAGTTTGGAAAAGATCGTTGAACCTGCAAGCCTGGCAAAGATGGCACGGAGGTCGCACATAGGCTCCGCATCAACCCTTGTCAAAGCATTCAGCCGACGGTAATCCCCACAGATGCGTACACCGCCCTCCTTCTTCTTGACAACCACCATCGGACTACAATATTGAGAAGAGGATTTCTCGATGATACCTGCTAACTCCATTTCCCTGATCTCCTTCTGGACTTGGTCGTGCAGACGGAGCGGAATGGGATACGGCTTTACTCGTACCGGAACCGAACTGGTCAGCTCGATTGCGTGACTCTCGACTCGTGCGATTCCGGGCCTATCCGAGAAAACACCCCTGTACTTACCAAGGAGCGAATCCAATTCCCGCCCCTCATGACTTGACAACTCAGCGCCCCGACGAACCTGTGAGAGACCTTCCTCTTGCCCTAGCTGGACTGTCTCGGGACCATCACCATCAACTTCGGAGATTACTGCCGCTGCTGCTGTGATATGACCCTCCCCACTAGTATAGTGGCCCCTCACTAGATCTATGGCTTCCGCCATCTCGGGAGTAGCAACCTGCCGCCTCCACGAGCCTTCCATCATCGCAGCTCCACTCACTTCTCTCGTGTGGTACTCCTTAAGCATGTTGATGTGGAATCTCTTCTTGTGATTCCCGACCTGAACAACGTAGTTTACATCCGACATTCTGTCTATGACCGTATATGGACCCTTCCATTGGGCCAGCAGTTTGTTATGAGCAGTGGGCAGAAGGAGCAAGCACTTGCTACCTGGCTCCAATCTGCGCACCTTCGCCTTCTTATAGAAGTAAGACTTCTGCACCTCTCTCGCCTTTGTCAGCTCGACTTTGGCTAGTTCACATGTTGACTTCAACCTTTCAGCCAGATCGAGAACATAGGTGTAAGTGGTCTTCACTTCCTCGCTGGGCTCGTCACCGTCCCAAAGCTCTCGCAACACCTGCAATGGACCACGGACTGTCCTACCATACACAAGCTCGAAAGGAGAGAACTTCAGCGAACTCTGGGGAGCCTCCCGGTATGCAAAGAGCAACGGAGCAATGAACCTAGGCCACTCCTTTGGTTGGTCGGCTGTCATCCGCCGCAGCATCTTCTTGAGTGTCCCGTTGAAGCGCTCGACCAGCCCGTTACATTGTGGGTGGTACGGAGTCGTCTTCAGACCCTTCACAGACAGCAGCCTGAGTACTTCCCCCATCATTGCAGAGGTGAACTGCGTCCCTCTGTCAGACAGTATTTGCTTGGGGATCCCTACTCGACAGAAGACCTCCAACATTGCCTCGGCAACAGTTGTAGTCTCGATATTCTTCAGAGCGACCGCCTCTGGCCACCTCGTTCCGAAATCGACTAGCGTGAGGATGAATCGGGACCCATCACTGGCTCTAGGGTGAATTGGACCCACAATGTCCACCCCTAACTGCTCAAAGGGTGTTGTGATGACAGGCAACGGACTCAACGGTGCGGGCTTGACTCGACCTCGGTCGCAGGTCTTCTGGCACACGTCACAGGAGCGAATCCATCTGCGGACGTCGCTCGCGATCCCAGGCCAATAAAACTGTGCCTGAACCCTATCCTGCATTTTCTGCCTACCCATGTGACCTCCAAGGCTACCCTCATGGCCCATCCTGAGGATGGCTGTCCTATACTTCAAGGGAACCACAAACTGCCACTGCTCCTCAGAGTGAGGGTACTGCACTACACGGTAGATCCGACCTCCCTTCTCTGCAATCCACGACTTACGCCCCTTATCACCTTCAACGACAGCCTCACCAAGCTTTGCCCTAACACTTGCCAAGGATGCGTCTTGCTGCTGCTCATGGACAACATCCTGACTCTCCGCGAGCTCTGAGGAAGTCGTGACCGCCAGCGGCTTCGGGTCTTTCCGTGCCTTGGCTACGCCCCTAGTGACTGCTGCGGCCCCCGTCCGGGTGGCTATCTCGCTCGTGGGTCCGTACTTGGCACCCCGGACGTTCCCCACTATCAAGTCATAAATTGGATCATGCATTACGGCTGCTGTGATGCTACCAGAAAGAAACGGAGATTCAATTTCCACCCTCGCCTCGGGAACTGTGGTGGTGGAACCATCGATCATGCGAACGTTGATTCCCCGCCCCGTGAATTGGTGGTGCTTGACCAGAGTGTCCCGCACGATACACCCAGACGACCCATTGTCTCTAAGCGCCTCTACAGATACCCCCCCTACTCTACCTGGCTGCACTAGGAACCCTGTGTTTTGTTTTCCCATCCCAGCACCCCCTGCTATAAGTCACAAGTCGTGGGACGTGCCTTGTGATTTAGTCAGCACCCCATTCTTGCTGTCTGCCTGTACAGTCTGAGAAGCAGCGGCCGAACTTTGTTGACGGTTATCTCCAGACCACCGTCGACCCTGTTGACCCTGTTGACCCTTTAAGTTGGAGTAATATTTCGGTTTGTGAGGTCCCTGACCCTTCTATTTCCCGTGTGCCCCTGCTTGGGCTTGTTTGGGGCCCGGGTCAGGGTTGCCTTTGCCTTTGTTACCGCCCTCGTTCAACATTCTCTGCCGCTGGTACCCATGGGCCTCAAAATATGCGTCTGCCTCAGCCGCCATACTCTTAGCCGAGGTAACCTTGCTCAGTTTGAACTGGGCCATGAGGTCATTCGGAGCCGACAGCTCAAACTGCGTTCGCAGGAAGAGATCACGTAACCCATCCCTACTGTCAGGAGTCTTATCCTTGTTTACCCAGACATCCAGATAACCCTCAAGCCTAGCCAGGAACTGGGTAGCGGTTTCCTTTTCAGCTAACCTAGCAGATACGAATTGCCGCCGGGCAGCCTGTGCCGTGAGCCCGTATGCCTCGACCAACGCAGCCTTCATATCACCATAACCGGACTTGTCGGACCCTAAGCGATTCAACAGTGTGAGCGCCGGGCCCTCAAAGAGTGAAAGGAATTGTATTTCCTTGGCTGTCTCGTCAAGAGCATATGCCGTTGCGGTTCTTTCGAACCTCCTTATGAAAGGTTCTATATCATCACCCACCTTATACATGGGCTGCTTGATGCGTGGCAACCCCTTAGGAGCATCCACATGACCGTTGACCCCCGTATCCCCTGGTTTAGCCTTAACAAGATCGAGCTTCCTTTGATGCTCTCTCTCTGCCTCAGCCGCCTTTTCCCTGTGAGTCTCCCTAGCCCTCTCAGCCATAGCCACCTCGTGTTCCCTCGCTGCCTTAGCCTCCTCCCTATCCTGTGCTCGTTTCTCCCTCTCCCTCTCCCTCTTTTCTTCCTCCTCAGCCTTTCTACTATCTATGTAGCCTTCTCGGTTCTCCTCAGTGAGGCCTAGCTCTACAGCTTCCTCGTAGATGGTTTTTATTGACGCCATTGTACCCTCGAAGAGTGAAAGGAACCAGGAAAAGCAAGTCCTATTCTATCTGCCTAATCAAATAGCACCGAAAGGAACAAAAAAACTAGCCAGCCCTATCCTATCAGCCTAATCTGAGATGAACAACGAACGACAAAAGAAAGTTAAGATAGCACGGTTCCGTTACCCCTGGAACGAGTTATGTGAGGGTGGAATAAAGGAAGGAATAGATAAAGAGGAACAACGGATATAAGACAAGGAGAAAAATATGTTTACGCCCTACAAAAAAAAAATGACCCCTATAACTGCAACTGCGCAAGAATTTCGAACCAAAAAAAAAACTATGAAAACCGACAACAGTTAATTAGATTACAATCCCCTTCCCTCCATTTAATCGGATGATCGCAGCACTTGCGTACGACGCACGAATGGCGAAAGAAAAAAATCACACGGACGAAATTCTTAACGACAAAAAAAACAAAACAAGCAGAGATCAATTATTATACAAGCGAAACAAAATTGATGGAACACAATTATTTCTCGATAGCCGAAATTGCATAATCTATAAATATTATTATTATACACAAGCGATGAGAAAAGATGTTTAAAATTTACCCAAGCCCACGGTCAGAAGTGACCACGCGGGTGGAAGAAGAAGGAGGGAGGGAAAAATTCCCCCACGGCTCACCTTCTTTCTAACACAACAACAATGCTATCCTAGCCTATGCCTATCTATTTTTATCTAACACATCCGCATCGGAAACTGGTCCTGATCACGGTCGCCAGTTGTAATAGGTCGCCTCCCTGATTTGTATATAAATTGGGCCACTAAGATAAAGGATCTCGTAGGAAAATATTCCTTAATTAATTACCCGGGATACAAATCAAAGACACGCCTATCCAATATATTTATACCGATCGATACAGTATATTTTGTTGTTCGGCCAGCTTACAGGATTAACGGTGTGTATATATATAGATTTATATAGATATATAAAGGCTGTTCAATTATTAACGCGATGGGACTATGTTATTAGAAAACTGTTATTTAACAATTAACAATGATAAATTAAACAAACATTCTATTAAAACGGTTTATTGAATAAGAGACACAAATTGATGAAAATATTACGTTCACACACCACTCGCTCCTTCTATCCAAATGTTTAACTAACTTAATTAACCCCTCTAATTTAATTAACTAGAGCCTTGACTGAGCCACACTCAGTCAAACTCACTCCTAAAATTACCCGTCACTAATCTGATACCACTAGCCTAACGGAGTCCTATATACCAGGCAAAACAATTAACCCTCCCTTGAATTTACCCTTATCGCATATTAATGACCGCGTCTAGCACACCAGATTACTTATATAATAACACTATATACTAACCTTTACACATGGTCGAAGGAGGGTGCCGCGTCACCCTGGTCGCCACTCCACACTCACAAGCACTTCACTCGCTGGCACCAACTGGGGGACTGAGGACTGCGTTCCCCTCTCCTGCTTTATTTATACCCTCGGTTTGGAACAAGCGTATGTTTGGAGAATTGGCGGGAAAAGGAAAGAACATCTAGGACCTTCTCGAAGGTCCGAGAACCTTCTTGACCAAAGTTACTGACCGCACGTCCCCACCCCCTCTTCTCTCTCTCTCTATACTCTCCCCGCACCCCCCTCGACTCTCTAATATGTCTAGCTATATATATCTCAGGCACGATCCCGTGACATCGTACACAATTTCAGTTCCATTAGTTTAACAAACATTTACATAATAAATGATAATATGCTACTTAGAGGGTTTAATAAAGAAGCATTACTTTCCCGATATCGTATAAGCGTACGCATTTTTTTTTTTTTTTTTTTTTTTTTTTTTTTTTTTTTAAAGAACGTCGACAAACGCTTCGTATATTTGGGTTTGGTGAATCTTTTGGGGTTCTTAGTTATACATTAGAACATATTTATATTTTGCACACATTAGATACATTTAGATAGATAGATTTTTTTAACACTTGCCAATGAAATATGATGACTTGCTTACAGATATATACTTAACCTCTGAAGTGCGCATGGGGGTAATTAGACACCTCTCCCTGTGCGCATGTATTTGAGGTGTTTCCGTCACTAAAATATTCATTGTACCATTAATAGCATTAATACTTATCCATATGCACCTATTATGGGTTGATTATAAAGGTATTAACCTGAAACAACAATAAAACAAGTGAAAACAGCGTTTGGATGGTCAAAATCGGAGATATAGCCCGCGAGTTGTATAATGTATGGGTGAGGCAAGCTGCTTTCCCGCCAATTTCCCCCAAGGCCACTGAGACACAGCTGATCGATACTCTCTCTCTCTCTCTTGCATTCGCTTGCTATGAGTGATGACCACACCCTCCAACCGGATTTCTAATGTTAGCACGAAAATATACCTCAGAATAAGGGAATAACAGGGAAAATAGATGATAACTGAAGGAGAGGAGGAAAGTGGGGAAGGAGGGGAGGTAGAGGACTGAGATTTTGCATGGCCCAGGGGCCAAAAAAAAAAAAAATAAATAAATTTTTGTTTTTTTCTATGTCAAAAGTAGATTTTTTTTTCTCTGACTCTTAACCCGTTGAGCCCCGGCTAGTTATAATATTTTGTTCACCCCAGTCCCAAGCCATTTTCACTTATTTGTTTTGTTTGCTCAAATGGAAGACAAGGATGAGTAATGAAAAAAAAAAAAAAATCACCTCTGACATTTTTTTTTGGGGGGGGGGGAGCCTAATTTTTTTTTGAAGAGAATGGTGAGAAATGAAGACAAAAATAAAAAAAAAATCATTTCGGTCGTTTGGGGGGGGGGGGGGGGGGGCGGGCGGTTTCAATAGTTCGTCTCCCCCACATGACCACCCGCCTGGGAGCACTAGGGTAAAAACTGAGTATGACATTGTATGGCATACATCCTAAGGAGTATCTCACATAAATCTCAAGCCTCTAGCTCCCATACGACCGGAGTAATGAAGGTTCAAAGTGGCGGTGAACTAGGGGTGTAAACTATCCCCACTAAGCCCACCACCACCAGCCGCGCGGCTGTCTCGGCCCGCTCACACCTACTGGCCCGGCTCCCACACACACTACGGTACCTCCCCCTCCTATTCTCCCGCCATTTCCTACCTTACGAGCCACGTAAGTGTTTTTTATATGTCGGACGCACGTGATGCGTCGCTGGGAGTTGGTGATCAAAGACTGCCGACGCAACACGTGCGACGCTGGGTCTCACCGGGTTAAGAGTCTCCTGCAGTTCCCGGGTTAAAGCCCGAATCGGATTCTAATAATAATAATAATAATAATAATACTTTATTTCAGACTCACACAGTACAGAGGGGACCATACTGGGGTCCATATATACCTTACAGTAACATAAATATATATAAGCTACTGTACATAGGCTACATAAAATAAAAAGAAATTAAATAATACCCAGCTTGCTATCATGTAGTTCACAGCACTGCCTCAACCAAAAACAGTGGTCATCAAACTACTGTGTTACCAAAACCACTATCCTAATTGTGTACAGTACCATGCCTCACATCATTTAGCTTCCGGTACAGTATGTTGCTACAGTACAGTATAGGAATATCGTTACTGTACTGCACTATGAGGTTCAGTACCGGTATGCTAATTCTGTAGAGTAGCAGACCTGAAATCATTACTTAAGGTTAAATATAGAGCAACTTCCTCCAGTGTGCCTGGATCCTAGAGGTGTACACTATGCTTGGAGTTTGTAGCATTTTAATGATACTGTTCTCAGAAGTGTTAGGGCGCTGAATGAATTTATATGTTAGCTTTCTAATGAGTGATTGGTAACAGTGTAAGTTCATATAGGCACATAGCGTACTTGTACTCTCATATTTTGAGAGCCCCAGAAACATTTTCATGATATTGTGATATGAGATACTTAGTCTATTCACTGTCATTTTCTTATAGTTCCACCATAGTTGTGCTGTATACATTGGTGAGCAGTAAGAGTTGAACAATGTTATTTTTGTATCCCATGTGCACATATGAAATTTTCTTAACCCTTTGGCGCACCTATAGTTTCCAATCAAAGTTTTTCCCACTCCCAAAGTATATCTCGGCTCACTCAGAGCCAGTTTTGTGCCCGGCGATAATTTGTTTCTGTGACGTTTTTATCCACCAAAAAATCCTTGTATTTGGATTAATGAGGTACCATCGGCTTCGTTATTGATTGAACTTGAAGATAAGCGAATAAAAACATAGAATAAATACAAACAAACCACATTGGGGCACTCCGAAATAAGAATTGTAAAAAAAAAAGTAAATACCTTATCTCCAACTCGCTCTAGCTCAAAATTTTGCCCACAACATTTTTGATTTGCATACATATATGGAAGCGGAATTTAATGAGGATTCCACTGGTAACTTCAGAATTACTATAAACCAAATAGTTACTGAGATACACGAATAAACGTGAAAGTATCGAAACACAGACTGAGCTGTACTCTGCTCCCTTCCCAGCCAGCCGTGAGTAAACGGTTAAACTGAGGGGGTTGCCAATTGAACCCATTGAACTAGACGTAATACTTAATATCTATGCCAAATATGACGCGCGTCAGACGAAAACTTAATTTTTGGCGAATATTTTTAAGTTTAATGACTCTTAACGAGTCATCGTGCGCCTAGGAAAAAAATACCTAATGACTCTGAACGAGTCATCGTGCGCCAAAGGGTTAATATTAAATTTCCCTGCATGTAAAGTTGCCTTCACTGACGACCCATATCCTCATCATCTGAGCGATCACTTTAAATATAGTGTCCTAGATACTTTACTTTACTTACTTCTTCTATAATTTCTTCATACAAATGGAATTTAGGTAGCTTTGATTTCAATAGGTTAGATTTAAATATTATGATATTGCTCTTTATAGGATTAAATCTGACTGAATGTTCGATTTCAAATTTTTCACATACTCTTAATAATTTGACTTAAACCCAGTTGTTCACTACCTCAAGCCTGTGTAGGAGCAGGGTTGAGTTGGCTTGATATTGGACACCCTTTTATGGCATTTGGGTGTGAAATACGACACCATTTCCAGTCTATCAGAGATAATGATGGTAAAGGAAAATGCGGCTTTAGCTTACCCTGTCCTTGGATTCTCGGGACCGTAAAATTAAACATCCTATTTCTTGTATTATGTCCACTCCTCTCATTTGCTTTAACAAAATTACCTTAAGATTCAAGAATCTCAATCTTCCTATGTTTCTGCCCGGAAACAAGCAAAATTTGTTCTTCGACTTGCCAAACACTCTTTCAGCAATAATAAATACACTGATACCACAGATAGCCTATCGGCGACCCAAGTAGCACAACATGCAACAAGAACAACAATAAAAACAGGTATAGCACTCGCAAACACATCAACAGAGAAGCAGCAACGACGGACAACAACAACAGAAAACAACCACAGCCCGACCGCTGCCCTCTTCCGCACGCCCAGCTGATCGACGCGGACCAAACCACACCTCCAGACATACGATAAACAGTAAGAAAAAAATATGTATAGTCTGTAACATTGGCTTCAACAATAGGAGTTCACTTTTACAATGCAACAGTTGTAAGGAAATTGTTCATAACCGATGTACTTACGTTAACAGTAGAAACGAAGTTGAATGTGTTAAATGTAGGAACTCAGCTGTACAACATCGCGCAACCATTTGTTTTATTTGTGAATCTCTCATAACACGACGTCAGAAGATCCAAAACTGTATAAAGTGTAAAAATGTAGCTCACATGAAGTGCATCTCTAAGAAGACCAACAGTGAAGAACGGGAATTCGTATGCAATAAGTGTGCCTTGCATTCATTACCGAATATTAATGTAAATTATCCAAGTATTAACAACTCAGAATCCAGCCAGGACACATTCAAAATCAAAGATGAATACAGAGTGTTCACCAACAAAGGGCTCCATCTTATCCACATTAACGCCAGATCAATGTACCATAAATTGTCAGAAATAAACTTGTTAGCTAATAAGGCCAAAGCTTCAATAATTGCAATCACAGAAACCTGGCTGGATTCATGTATAAACGATGGTGAAATAAACATTCAAGGTTTCAACATGGTTAGGAATGATCGCAATAGGCATGGGGGAGGAGTATGTCTGAATGTAAAAAACAACCTCACACACACAACTAGGACTGACCTCCATGTAGAAAATCACGAAGCTCTGTGGATCGACCTACACCTGCCGAGGACAAGACCCATCACAATTGGGGTGTGCTATAGGCCACCAGACGACACAATTCTTGACCAAATTTGAACGAACTTTGTCATCGCTAGACCCTCGGAATGAATCCATCATACTAGGGGATTTTAATCTGTCTTACAAACAACGAAATAATAGGCTTGTACGAAAATATAGGCATATACTGACAATGCACAATCACAAACAACTCATCACAACCCCCACTCGTATCTCTGAGAACACTGCCACAATATTAGACCACATAAACTGTAACAGAGAAGACAAAATATCCCAATCAGGGGTTATACAGACTGGGATAAGTGATCACTTCGTCACATATATTTCACACGGAAAACCACAAAAATTACCCTAGAGAATCACAAGGTTATCAAAACAAGGTCACTCAGAAACTACAACTGTTACGACCGGCACAACGAAATAAACAAGGGCACTTAATATTGGACTACAAGATAGGCTAGATCAGCAACAACGTTACGCTAATTCCAAACCCTCGAACTATTAAGCCGGTGAACAAAACACTTAAACCCTCCAGAGTTAATCTACTGGATAATGGGGTATCAATTAACTGAGTTAAGTGTACTTCTACAAAGGCTTTCCGGTGACGGCAAAGCCTACTCACAACAAGAGTAATTACGTTAATAAAAAGCTCTCCAGCAATAACAATTCTTAAATAAACTATGACACGATTTAATAAAAGATTATATGCTTACGTTATCTTTAGTGCGAGTCTGAACTCAACACTAAAACTCTTCAATGCTCTATGAAAACACTTGAAGTCTAGTCCTACAGCAAACAGAGATGGAATCTTCTGAAAACGTCTGATGCTCTAAGATGCTCGTCGAATATAGAACAGGAATAATGCAGGGGGCAGGACACCAAAGCGTGTATCTTAAATACACCAAAAAGTAGGATACATATACAGTATATGGAAACAAGAGAGTGCAACAACTCTGTGACAGCACTAACAACAGCAACTCAAAAACAGTACTTCCTTAGCCAAAGTAACAGCCATACTGGGTTGTGCACTATGCATCAACCTAGGCTAAAACAATACGTGAATAATTGCTAAAGCATACGCGGTTAAAGTTAATAAACAAAATGCTGTCTTTCTTACTAATAAAGTCTAGCAGCAGCATAAAGGTACAGGGAGCCTAGGCAGAGCTCAAGCATGCTCGCAGCCTACTGTCTCCCCTGAACAGATTTCCCTTATCTTACGTTAAGTGACTAGGAGGCTCTCTTGGTAAGTCCAGATCTCAAGTATCTGGTCTTACCCTGGCGCTCCTCAAAGGTCAACAAAATGAGTTAGCAAGTATACAAGCAAGAGTAGGCAAAAGCCCTTCGCTTGTATACTGCTAAGCTCGCAAAGGAAAATATGCACAAGGGTGTACTACAGGCTACCTAGCTCCGTCGAAGTTGTACGGGCTCTGACTTGCCATATACATAACACAGACAACGACCAAAGATACCCTCCACTATCTAGCATTAAATAGTAATATAGAACAACCAAATAATTAGAAGCACCCAATAATATGAATCCATGTGACTATGATTCTAATAAACTCTAAAGCTAGTGCAAAACATATATGTGAGAACAGGCGCTGGTAATACGACTGGCCGACTATGGAAGTCGTAGGCGAGAACCAGAAGGGATGGGTAATTGAATAAAGATAAGAAGTATTGGAAAGAAGGAGTTCAGAGAGAGGCACAGCAATAAAGGGGGTTAGATGTGGGACAGAATGCGAGGGACTTGTAGGGCCGAGCGCGCGATACCATGTTCTGACGAGAGAGAAGGAGAGAAATACTGAGTCTGGCCACCAGATGGCTCTGCGACCAATCACAGGCCGCTACGTCACATGACAAGCAGACGTCATATGCCATGCCAGGCCCGCCGTCCAATAGCGAGTGGGCGGGCCCACCGAGCGAGGAATGCACACGTACATATGCACACACACTGCCTCTTCGCTCTCCCCTCCGACTCTCTCTCTCTCTCACCCGCTGCATGTTATAATCACTACCATGGATATAAAATACTTCTAAGTGTCACAGACAAGAATAAAGGCAAACACTGATCTGTCTGTGACAACATGAATACTAAGAAAGAAAGAATATCGTTCTACGAGTATTATAGCCCATTTCACTGCCGTGGCGAGTGCTAGCGAGTCACGAGTACATTCTGGCAAGCTGGCCAGCGTAACACCCCGCCCAAGATGTGGGACGTTTTAACCTCAGGTAAACGCCACATCTGACCAGACAGAATGCCCACAAACCCCGCATCACCCAGCTACTCCCCAAGTTGTGAAAAACAAGGCACAATCACAAACGTAAAAACACTTCATTATATAAAACAAAAATCTACACAACACTTCCCCAAAATAATAGTATCACTTAACAATGTTACGCTCAACGAGCAAGCTTCACCAAGCCTAGCCTACTAAGAACAAAAACTCAGAATGTCTTAGATTCTTGCTGTAACATACTGCACTTATATACTATCAAAAGAAAGAATATTTATGTGAGGTTTTTGTATTATTTTAATAGTGTTTTTGGCGGCTTTGCACTACAGGGGCAAACCTAATTTTTCTCCACTCAAACCAACACACCTGTGGTGATCTACCCTGGGTCCTCCACCCTAGACAAACAGTCCGCTATCACGTTGTCACAACCGGCAATATGGCGAATGTCTAGGTTGTACTCCTGCAACATTAAGGACCATATGGTTAGCCTCATATTCCGGTTGTGGAACTGATTTAAAAACTTCAAAGGGTGGTGGTCAGTGTAGATCACCACGACTGGGCCAAAAGTGGGAACATATACCTCAAAGTGCCTGAGCGCCAGCACAATGGCCAGAAGCTCCTTCTCTACCACTGAATAGTTCTTTTGTGCTGAGTTGAACTTCTTAGAGAAGAAACTTACTGGGTGTTCCACACCTTCTGTGTCTGTTTGCAACAAGACGGCACCAGCCCCTACACCGCTAGCATCTGTCGCTAGCTGAAAAGGTCTCGAGAAGTCTGGGGCCCTGAGAATGGGGTGAGTGCACAAAAGATGCTTCACCAGGGAGAATGCTTTCTCACACTCAGGTGCCCACACAAACTTTTTCGTCTTTGCAAATAGGTCAGTCAGAGGAGCCAGCACCGAGGAGTATCCGCGGATAAATCTCCGATAATACCCTATCATGCCCAAGAACCTCATGATTTGTCGCTTGGTGGTCGGCCTGGGGAACTGGTTAATAGCCTGTATCTTAGTTTGGGGGGGCACACCTGGCC
This sequence comes from Paralithodes platypus, assembly GCA_032716605.1. Taxonomy (NCBI): domain Eukaryota; kingdom Metazoa; phylum Arthropoda; class Malacostraca; order Decapoda; family Lithodidae; genus Paralithodes; species Paralithodes platypus. The sequence continues at coordinate 19,403,457 of CM064541.1, forward strand.
TAACCCTACCACAAACCCTAAGTACTGCACAGTTGCCCGAACAAAATCGCATTTGCCCAGATTGACCACCAAATGAGCCTCACTCAGCCTCCTGAACAATGCCCCGATGTGCTCGCAATGGCTTTCAAAGTCATCATCGTAGATTATTACATCATCTAGATAAACGGTGCAGTTAGGGATCTCCGCCACTAACTCATTCATCAGGCATTGGAAGGTTGCAGGTGCATTCTTCAACCCATACGGCATTACGTTGCAACGGTAAGTGTTCCCATCCACCACAAATCCGCACACCTGCTTCGCCCGCTCCGACAACGGCACCTGCTAGTAGCCTTTGACAAGATCCACCTTGGTCAGGTAACGTGCACACACGATCTTGTCAACACTGTCATCTACGCGGGGAAGAGGGTAGGCATAGGTGGGGGTTAAGCCGTTCAACCGCCTGAAGTCAATGCAAAACCTGACCTTGCCGTCTGGTTTAGGCTGCAGAGTGACGGGAGATGTCCACCTAACCGCCCCTTTCTCTATTAGCCCCCTCTCCAACATGTAGCCTAATTCCGCTCGGAGAGCCGGAAGTTTAATGGGAGGTACACGATAGGGCACTGATTTAAAGGGGGGGTGGTCTCCAACGCCGACATTGTGCACCGCATGAGTTGTGAGGCCTGGGTGCTCGGCAAAATCAGTGGGGTATAAACTGAACAGGTGCTGGATCGCTGCACGCTGTTGCTCAGGCAGGTACTCAAGCGCTTCCACAGACACCGCTGCAGACCAGCATAGGGACAGTATGTTGCTCAGGTGGGCGCCTCACGAACTCTTTCAACAGGTTCACATGACAGAGCTGAATCTTCTTCCGCCTATCAGGAGTAGCCACAAGGTAATCTAGGTCGGATAACTTCTTCACGACCTTGTAAGGACCGACATACTTGGCAGACAGGGATGGCCTACTAAGAGCAACAAGACCAAAACCTCCTGTCCTACCACAAACTCCCGGAGCTTTGCTTTTAAGTCATATCGATCCTTCATCAAGGCCTGAGTACCTACCAAATTTCTCCCTGCCAACTCCAGGCTTTTCAGCATCCTGTCTCTGCTCTCGAGAACATACTTGAGTAGAGAACATGGCGGCACAGTCCCTTCCCAGATATCTCTCACCATGCTTAGAGGACCTCTAACCTGATGCCCGAAAACCAACTCGTTGGGGCTGAACCCAAGGCTCTCACCAGGTACCTCTCGTGCCGCAAACAAAACGTACGGTAGCCCCTAGGTCCCAATCCTTGCCATTCTCTAAACAGTAGCACCGCAACATGCTTTTCAAGGTGGAATGCCATCTTTCCAACACCCCTTGACTCTCTGGGTGATAAGCTGAAGAGACAACAGTATTGATCCCATGTTGCTTCATAGTCTTTAAAGAGAGTGGACGTGAAATTTGACCCTTGGTCCGACTGAATTTCCTGCGGGTACCCGTATCTTGAGCAATACAACAGCAGGTTTCGCACAACAGTTTTAGACTTGCCATTTCTCATTGGGTATGTATCAGGGTAGCGAGTGGAGACGTCCATGATGGTTAGCAAAAATCTGTTACCTGCACTAGTGGGAGGCAGAGGGCCTACCATGTCGATAACAACCTTGCTGAAGGGAGGACCGATTGCAGGCACTGGGTGCCTGCATGATCTGGTTCGGCTTACCCACCATCTGACAGGTGCTACACATCGCCACCCAGGCTGAGACTTGCGACTTAATGCCCGGCCACCAGAACAACCTTGCCAATGAGGCCAACGTTTTTGTCACCCCCAAGTGCCCTGCTAGCGGAACATCGTGTGCCAACCCCAACAGGCTATCACAGCACTTTTCAGGTACTACCAACTGGTCGACCACTCCGACCCCACCATCCCAATTGCGTTTGGGATCAACAAAACGCCGATACAGAATGCCATCAACACGAAAGAAGTCTCCCGGCTTTGCATCCCTGTCCTCATCTAGTTCAATAGCCCCGTTCCCACAACTCTCAAGACTAGGATCTTCTAGTTGCATCCGTCGTATGTCAGAGGGTGCCAACCTGTCCAATTGCTCCTGGAGCAACTTGTGGCCACCCCCGATACTTGGTTGCTCAAGCCTAGTCTGTTTCACCTGGGAACGTTTCTGTCGCGGAGTGCCATCACGCCCTACCATGTCACTAGGGGGGACAGGTTCTGGGGCCACTCCGGACCTCAAAAGTGGTGCAAGTACCGAGTCACCAAGGAGTGTCCATGGGTCCAAACTCTTAACCCGACCACCAGCCTTGACTTTCTCCTTCCGACCCTTCCTCCGCTGGCCTGAAACCTGGGTACTAGGCTGTGACACCTGAGCGGACTGAGATCTGGTGACAGCACACGCCATCTGCTGCATCTGGCACCTCTCGAGCCACTCTTGCCCCTCCCTACTCGTGTCGGCCGCCCTTTCGGCAACGACTAAGGGTGGAACCTCAGAAGTAGGCACCGCAAAGTCGTTACCGAGAAGGAGGTCGACCCCCTCAACTGGCAATTTCTCTACAATCCCCACATCCAACTCCCGTGTCACACCATCCACCACAAGCTCCACTCTCACCAGCGGGTAAGACCGCACAGCATTGATGCCTTGAACCACTACAACCCGAGCTGCGTTAATAGGCTTACCAGTGAAGTTCTTAAGTAACGTCTGGGAGGCACCCGTATCACGCAAGAACTCAAGCCTATGTTCCACACCAGCCCCCCTCACAGTTCCATGTCCCCCATGACCACAAAAAGCATCTCGGACGGGTAGCGAGCCCTCCTTATGCTTCTTCACCGACTGTGACTTCGCAACCGACGATTTACCCCGGGCAAACGCGGAAGACCTCGAAGACACCCCGATGTTGCTCACTAGAGACACCACCGCTGTAGACTGTGTGCTCGGACAAGAGCGCGCAATATGCCCCTTCTTATGGCACTTAAAACACTCCACCTCACTCCTTGACTTCCCCTGGGGTGGGGAAGGGCCCTGGCCTTTCTTTAACGAGAAGGATTTCGACTTGGGTTCAAAATTGGCAACAGTGCTCTTAGTAGGATAATTTGTTGTATCATTAGTTCGGGGGGGTGGGGTGGTACGCCCCTTGTTACCTGCCTCAGCTCTCTGGGCAGACCCGCACCCACGAATTAACGACAACCTGAGGTCAGCCAACTCAGCCGCCTCCTGCAGAGTTTTAGGTTGCTTTTCTTTCAGGTTAAGAGTCAAGTCCCCACCAGTGCATTTAAAGAATTGTTCTAACAACACTAATTGCTTCATCGCATCAAAAGTAGTTGCTTTCTCCGACCTCAACCAATTCTCAAACGCATCTGATAGTTCTCTAGCGTGTTCCTGGAAAGTACTCTTCTTTTGCTTAGGAACAGCCCTAAACTTCAGCATATAGGTCTCTAGCTGCAACTCATACGCCCTCAGGACAGCCTCTTTCAACACCTCATAATTCACACAGGAATCTAGGGGCAAAGCATCGTACGCCTCGAGTGCTTTCCCCGTCAATCGTGAAGAAACAAGGGCTGCCCACTTCTCCTCGGGCCATTGGTGCTCCCAGCACTTTTTCTCAAAACGGAGAAAGAATTCTGTAACTCCTGACTCAACAAACACTGGAACCAACTTTAGTAGATGCGACAGGTACTGGTCATGGGGGCGACCCCCCTGGACGAAACGGTTCCCCGTCACCTCTACACGAGTTTTCTCTAGGTCAACATCGGCACAATACCTTGCAGACTCATACTTGAGCTCGGCCTCTCGCTGCTTGAGCTCAGCCTTATGCTTCTGCTGCTGCTGCCTGAGCTCAACCTCATGCTTTCGCTGCTCGAGCTCAGCCTGTCGCTCCTGCTGCTTAAGTTTGGCGAGCTCGAGCTGAAACAACATCTCGGGAGGGAGACAAACCTTGAGGAGGGGGTGCTACTACCGGGGACCCACCCAGTGAGTCACCTACAGGCATACCCAACCGCCAGCGGACATCGGCCTGCGGGAACGTACTCGGCTCCGGAACCCGAGGGGGCGCTATGATAGGAGTTGAGTGGAATGGGGGCTGGGATGAAGGTGCCCCAGCTCCCGCTCCACCCAAAGCCTCATGCACCCCACCCAGCACACAGGTAACCATCTCACTTCTTGACCAACCGCTAGTGCAAGAAAACCCTAAGACCGTGGCTATACACTGCAGTCCGTACCGGTCCAGGCCCGACACCCGGTCCGCCGACACAGGCTCCTCCAAAAACCTCCGAGCATCCTCCTCACCGTTCACCACCCGAACGCCGTCAAACAACTTCACCTTCTCCACCTTCTCGCCTGTCTCTCGCACTGTGCCCTCACTATGCTCAAACCCGTCCAGTGACGACATGATGGAGTCAACAAAAACAAATTCCCAAGTCAAGACAAAAGTAGCCAAACTCTCGCGTAGCTTTATTCACAAAAATATTCGAAGATGTTTTTAAGTGCAATACTAGGTCACCAATAAACTCCAACAAGTTCCATATATCCTCAAAAACAATGTCCACTGCCAACACTGCGAGAAATAAAATCGAACCCAAAAATGGCGAATAAGATTTCTCCCCAAAAAAATCCTGCAAAACTCAGTTCACTATATCCTGGACTAAGGTCGCCATTTGTTACGACCGGCACAACGAAATAAACAAGGGCACTTAATATTGGACTACAAGATAGGCTAGATCTGCAACAACGGTATGCTAATTCCAAACCCTCGAACTATTAAGCCGGTGAACAAAACACTTAAACCCTCCAGAGTTAATCTACTGGATAACGGGGTATCAATTAACTGAGTTAAGTGTACTTCTACAAAGGCTTTCCGGTGACGGCAAAGCCTACTCACAACAAGAGTAATTACGTTAATAAAAAGCTCTCAAGTAATAACAATGCTTAAATAAACTATGACACGATTTAATAAAAGATTATATGCTTACGTTATCTTTAGTGTGAGTCTGAACTCAACACTAAAACTCTTCAATGCTCTATGAAAACACTTGAAGTCTAGTCCTACAGCAAACAGATATGGAATCTTCTGAAAACGTCTGATGCTCTAAGATGCTCGTCGAATATAGAACAGGAATAATGCAGGGGGCAGGACACCAAAGCGTGTATCTTAAATACACCAAAAAGTAGGATACATATATATGGAAACAAGAGAGTGTAACAACTCTGTGACAGCACTAACAACAGCAACTCAAAAACAGTACTTCCTTAGCCAAAGTAACAACCATACTGGGTTGTGCACTATGCATCAACCTAGGCTAAAACAATACGTGAATAATTGCTAAAGCATACGCGGTTAAAGTTAATAAACAAAATGCTGTCTTTCTTCCTAATAAAGTCTAGCAGCAGCATAAAGGTACAGGGAGCCTAGGCAGAGCTCAAGCATGCTCGCAGCCTACTGTCTCCCTGAACAGATTTCCCTTATCTTACGTTAAGTGACTAGGAGGCTCTCTTGGTAAGTCCAGATCTCAAGTATCTGGTCTTACCCTGGCGCTCCTCAAAGGTCAACAAAATGAGTTAGCAAGTATACAAGCAAGAGTAGGCAAAAGCCCTTCGCTTGTATACTGCTAAGCTCGCAAAGGAAAATATGCTACAGGCCACCTAGCTCCGTCGAAGTCGTACAGGCTCTGACTTGCCATATACATAACACAGACAACGACCAAAGATACCCTCCACTGTCTAGCATTAAATAGTAATAAAGAACAACCAAATAATTAGAAGCACCAAACAATATGAATCCATGTGACTATGATTCTAATAAACTCTAAAGCTAGTGCAAAACATATATGTGAGAACAGGCGCTGGTAATACGACTGGCCGACTATGGAAGTCGTAGGCGAGAACCAGAAGGGATGGGTAATTGAATAAAGATAAGAAGTATTGGAAAGAAGGAGTTCAGAGAGAGGCACAGCAGTAAAGGGGGTTAGATGTGGGACAGAATGCGAGGGACTTGTAGGGCCGAGCGCGCGATACCATGTTCTGACGAGAGAGAAGGAGAGAAGTACTGAGTCTGGCCACCAGATGGCTCTGCGACCAATCACAGGCCACTACGTCACATGACAAGCAGACGTCATATGCCATGCCAGGCCCGCCGTCCAATAGTGAGCGGGCAGGCCCACCGAGCGAGGAATGCACACGTACATACGCACACACACTGCCTCTTTGCTCTCCCCTCCGACTCTCTCTCTCTCTCTCACGCGCTGCATGTTATAATTACTACCATGCATATAAAATACTTCTAAGTGTCACAGACAAGAATAAAGGCAAACACTGATCTGTCTGTGACAACATGAGTACTAAGAAAGAAAGAATATCGTTCTACGATTATTATAGCCCATTTCACTGCCGTGGCGAGTGCTAGCGAGTCACGAGTACATTCTGGCAAGCTGGCTAGCGTAACACAACAAAGAAACATTTCTGGACATTTTATGGAATACAGACTGGTCTCCAGTGTTTGGAAGTACAAACGTTAATGACGCAGGGGTTGGCTTCAGAACCATCATCACAAACATCCTAGACGAAATAGCTCCTCTGAAAGACATACGAATTAAAGCAAGGTTAGACCCATGGATCAACAATGACATACTACACGTTCTGGAACACAGAGACAATCTGTTAAAAAGGCTAGCGAAACATAGACAGGATCAAGGTCTGAAACATGAGTTCAACAGGGCCAGGAATAAACCAAGTAGGAAAATAAAATCAGCAAAAACTAAATATTTCCACAATAAGGCAGAGGAATATCAGAATAACCCAAAGAAACTATGGAGGCACCTAAAAACAACAGGCTACAGCAACAAGACAAGGGATTCGTCTAACACTAATATTGCTCTCACCATTAATGATCAGGTTTGCCACGATAAACGACAAATTTCAACCTACTTCAACTCCTTCTTCACCTCCATAGCAAACACACTTGCACAGAACCTACCGCAACCTCTCAATAAATACACGACAACAACGGCCACCTTTCGAAATGTCTACAGAGATAAAGACATACACCCGAACACATTTGGATTGCAAAATGTTACACCAAAATACACTTTTGACGAGCTGTCTAACCTAAATGTAAATAAAAGCACAGGACCAGACAAAATTCCTGCCAAATTTTTACGAGATGGAGCCATTGGTATAGCAGGTCCCCTAACCCATATCATCAACTTGTCAATTAACACCAACACTGTACCTGCTGAACTGAAGGAAGCTATTGTAACCCCTCTATTCAAGAAAGGAAATAAACTAGAAGTTGGCAACTACAGACCAGTTAGCATATTATGTATTGTATCTAAAATCCTTGAAAGAGCGGTATATACCCAAATTGAACACTACCTCAAACAAAATGATCTATTCTATAAGTTTCAATCAGGTTTCAGATGCATGTACTCGACAGACTCCTGTCTCATCCACTTAACAGATCACATTCGTAAAGAAATGTCTAAAAGTAACCACCGGTATGGTTCTTCTTGATCTACAAAAAGCGTTTGACACAGTAGACCATGATATCCTATGTAATAAACTACAAGCAATGGGCATTGGGCCAGTGAACTGGTTTAAATCTTATCTTAGTGGTAGAACCCAAAGTGTCAAAATTGATGATAATATATCTGATCCTATGCCAATTAACTGTGGGGTCCCGCAGGGAAGCATCCTTGGTCCCTTACTCTTTCTCTGTTATGTGAACGACATGGAACTGAGCGTCTCGTGTAAATTATTACTGTATGCTGACGACAGCGTGATTCTGGTTTCAGGAAAAGACCCAATAAGTATTGCCGCTTCACTTTCCAAAGAACTAGAATCATGTAGTGAATGGCTAGTGGACAATAGACTATCTCTTCACCTGGGCAAGACGGAAGCCATCTTATGTGGAATAAAACGCAAACTGAAAGACATTGTGGGCTTCTCGGTCAACTGTAATGATATTCCTATAACAACAGTGTCACAAGTTAAATATCTCGGACTAAAACTGGACGCGAGTTTGTCAGGTGAAACAATTTTGGAATCTATCCTGAGTAAGTGTAGAGAACATATAAAATACCTGTATAGACAGGTGGGATGCTTGCCCGCGGCGACCAAAAAGACCCTCTGCCAAGCGCTTGTTCAATGTCATTTTGACTATTCTGTGTCATCCTGGTACTCTGCATCATCTAAATCAGCACAGCACAAACTTCAGGTCACTCAAAATAAAATGGTTAGGTTCATGCTGAACCTAGGACCCAGATCACATGTTGGCCAGGAACAACTTCAGTCACTAGGTATGCTCAATGTCTCTGACAGGGCCAAACAAATCAGGCTCACTAATGCCTTCAACATTTTCTATGACAGAGCTCCAGAGTATCTAAAGAGTGATTTTGTTAAAGCAAATGAGAGGAGTGGACATAATACAAGAAACATGATGTTTAATTTTAAGGTCCCGAGAATCCAAGGACAGGGTAAGCAAACATTCTTCTTCACTGCCATCAAAGACTGGAACGACCTACCCCAGTCAGTCCGTGAAAAGAGAACACTGTATTCCTTCAGACGTAGCCTGAAGGAACACCTGAACCGGACAGCTGCGAGAAGGGAGCACCAAGCTTATGTCTACTACTAAATACGACATAAGAGATAGACAAACCAAACTGAAATGATTACTGATTACGGATTACTGATATTTACTATAGGATGTAAGATACGTATCTTAAAATAACCCCCTAGAAATACTTTCTCTAAAGTATCTATTTCTTTATCCTCCCCATTTCCCCAGCTAACCTAATCCCACAAGGACCCCAATGGAAATACGCCTAACGGCCTTATTGGGCTATCCTTAGTTGGAATTATGCAAAGCTGGTACATGTCATATTTGTAACATACTATGTGGTACCAACTCTGTAAATTGCTAACTGAATAAATATTATTATTATTATTATTATTATTATTATTATTATTATTATTAACTATCCAACTCTAGCTCTTCCCAAGCTTTTTGGCATCTAGCCAAAAACCTTTCCAACAATGTTTCTTCCTCGTCTTTCCCTCCCCTTGTCCACTCTGATGGCACAACCATCACTTCTTCCTCTGACAAAGCTGAACTCTTCACTCCAACTTTTGCTAGAAACTTCACCTTGGATGATTCTGGTGCTATTTCTCCCTCTCCATCCCCCTCTCTCCTACTTATGACTAATATCCTAATCTCTTCTAAAGATGTATTTTCTACCCTCTCTGGGCTTAATACTAAGAAGGTGTACGGTCCGGACGGTGTTCCTTCTGTTGTACTCAAAAACTGACGTGCTTCCGTGCTGACTCCCTGCCTAGACAAACTCTTTCGTCTCTGTCTCTCCTCTAACGTCTTCCCTTCTTGCTGGAAATTTGCTCTCATTCAACCTAGTCCCAAAGAAGGGTGACCGCTCTCAACCCTCCAACTATCGTCCAATTGCTCTCATCTCTTGTATCTTTAAAGTTTTTAAACTATTCTTGCTTCCAAATTTCTAAAGCATTTCTCTTCTCATAATCTACTCTCAGATCGCCAGTATGGCTTCTTTAACCCTTCTTACCCGGGCTCGCCTTCTAAATGACAGCACTAGGATCCGGGTGATCAGACCGAAAAACATCGTAATAGGCCTAGCCCTACCTTTATTATTTTAACTGCTAGAGAATTCACTTAAATCTCAAAACGTAGCCCTGTTTCGTATTTGTAGACTGGCGTTGAGTAGAGCTCTCTAGGTCAACTGGTTCAGTTGTAATGACGATGTCTGTGGAGAGAGTTTTGATGCGATGTTAGCAATATCGGACATTTACAGACACAAATTTCATTCTAGCAGACAATATCAACAAACCTCCGACTTCTTCTTGTTTTTGAAGGTGCGCGTCGCTCTGACCGGCTTTGTTTACATACGGTTCGACGCACAGCTTTCAAACCACGCTTAATAGGCTTTCAAGCTTACGGATTTTAAAAGGACACCCGGGCTCCTGCCCTTCGCAAGGGGTGTCATTTTAAAATGACACCCGGGCGGGAGGGGTTAAAGGTTGCTCTACTGGTGATCTTCTTTCATATCTATATACTAACTCTTGGTCAGCCTACTTTCAGGACTTCAGTGAAACCTTTTCTATTGCACTAGACATATCGAAGGCCTTCGATAGAGTCTGGCACAAATCTTTAATTTCTAAACTACCCTCCTTTGGTTTCTATCCCTCCATCTGTGGTCTGTGCCTTGTCTCTAATTTCCTTTCTGGCCGTTCCATAGCTGCGGTTGTGGACGGCCATCGCTCACTTCCTCATCCTATCAACTCCGGTGTTCCTCAATTAGGCTCTGTCCTATCTCCCATTCTCTTTCTAATTTTCATAAATGATCTCAACTTTACCTCCAGTTCCATCCATTCATATGCAGATGACTCTACCTTACACTACTCAATTAGTTTTCCTGAACGCCCCAGCCAGCAATTCTTCAAAAACACATGTAATGAAGCCATGCAATTAACACTTATCTTCTGATCTAACTACTATTTCCAATTGGGACAGAGAAAACCTTGTTGCCTTTAAATAATGCTTCTAAAAACCCAATTTCTTCATCTTACTACCCGTCCAGAACTCCCAGGGGACTATCCCTTACACTTCAACAATACAAAAATCAATCCTTCATCTTCTCTCAATATTCTCGGTGTCTCTTCTGCTGTCACTTGGAAGGACCATATTACCAGTCTTGCTAATGCAGCCTCCCAGAAGCTGGGTGTGCTCAACCACCTCAAGGTGTTCTTACCCTTTCACAGCTTCTTGCTCTGTAGCCTACAGGGGCACAGTGCATCCTTTTATTGAGTATTGTTCACATGTGTGGGGAGAATCCTCTCACACCGCACTCCTAGACAAAGTAGAAAGGAAAGCCTTTCGTATCATTAACTCTCGTCCACTCACCAACTCTCTGCAATCTCTCTCGCTATTCTATCGCTACTACAATAATCAATGTTTCTCAGAGCTTTCCCAGTGTATAATAGGCCTACCACCTCCTCTACGTAGGGTACGTAGTACCCGTCTTGCAACACAATCCCACCCCTACTCTGTGCAACTCTCCAACCAAAGAGTGAAATGTTATTCTCAGTCTTTCTTCTATTCATCAGCTGAGCTCTGGAACTCTCTCCCAGAATCAGTCTTTCCCTCTTCCTATGACTTATATTGCTTCAAACTCCGTGTGTCCAGGCATTTTGGCTCGAACGCCCCTTTGATTTTGGCCCTGTCACTCTTTCAACTCTTTGGGAGGCATTCGATACAGACAGATTTAGTAGTGGCCCCTCCATCATTGACGATATGCCTTACACAGTAATGACTCTCTTTGAACCCCAGAGTCAGCTGTTCAAATCACCCGCCCCGGAGCGTAGAGACCAATTCATCGTAAGCGTACGCTCGTAATTACTTATGGGCTCGTCCTTATGATGTGGATGCCACTACGAAAAAACTAATTAAAAAATAATAAAAAGAAAAAGACTAGAACTCTTATCTGTTTCATACTTCCCGTAGTGCAGATGTTTGCTAAACGTGGGTTCGCATCGAGACACTGCTGCGTCATCTTTCTTCACGCTCCGGGGGTCAGCGCCGAGCGGACGTGTGTCCCGACCTCTCTTCATTCGATCGTTACTCTTCAGTCCGGATAGCGAGTCTTTTGCTCATTTGTACTAATCTGAGATGTTATAATAGAGTAGGTTTAGATTAATTAGGTCGGGCGTACTGAATGGCGCGACCCTCAGGTGTTGTGTTTAAGGGTGTTTGGGTGATGGCGTACCCTCGGGTCAGTATAAGACGAGGACGCCATTGTTGTTGTGTGTTTTTCCCCCTCTAATTTTAGCCTTACGAGTTAGGATTAGAGGCTATCATTACTATAAGGGCAACGCTTTTCGGCCACCTTTCTGGTGGGTTAAGCGTTTATTGTTTTTCATTGGCAGAACCTTTAGCTTAGGGTTGCTTTACTTAGTAAAGAACTTTGCTTCTGGTATCTGCATTGTCATCCCTGCGGTCCTGTCGTCGAGATGGAGGAGGGTGCTGGTTCTTCCTGGAGCTAAGAGTAATTCGTCTAATTTGTTGTTATTCTACTTGCCCTAGACCTCGTGGCCAGCCTCTCCGTAGGGTCTATTTATGGATAGGCTATAGGATGTGTAATTTTAAGTTTGATTATTGCATTATTGTTGTGTCATAAAATGTGTGGCCCTCTCCTACTGGACGATGAGTTAGTCTCAGTAGTTGAGGGTGTTGGGATAGTCCTGACTATTATACTATATATTCTCCTATACCTGTTGCAGACTTGATAGTAGAATGGTTATGATCATATTTCCGACAGGGGATCTGTCTCGCGAACGCGTTTCACCTTCGCCGGGCGTCCCTTCTTCTTCTTCTTGTTGATGATTAAGGGTAGTGAAGCAATGAAGCTTATATGTTACCCTACCAAGGTGGAAAGATTTTCATGGATAGGTTTAAACCGCAGCGGCCTCCCAAGAAGGAGGCCAAACGTAAGGGACCCAGGAGGGGCTGCAGCAGGGCAACAACACTCCCGGCCAGGACTTGAGGATGGAAGGGAAGAAGAAGAGATGAACGATGGCACCCGGCAGGAAGAAGACACGTGGAGAAGTGAAGAAGCGAGTACGGAGGGACCAACACCAACCCCAGAAGCTGAAGGAGGCCCTGACACCGACGGAGCGGGGCCCACCCAAGGGAATCCCGAAGAGAACCGAGAATTTGCTGACACCAGAGTCGGCTACCATGGATTCCGCGTCCCTCTACCGGGCAGAGCCACGTGTCACAGGTCCAGGGAAGCGTCGGCCGCCACCAAACAGCAAGGATGCAAGAATGCGCAGAGTGTAGTCGGTAGAGGCGGATGATCAGAAGATGATGAAGGCAGAGCAGGGTAGCCTGGTGGAAGGGGATGAAGCCGGGGGGAGAGGCCGATGAACCACTGACGCGGCAGACAATCTCCCATGGACGTCCAACACCGACAGTGATCCAGCAGAGACTCCGCCGGGCGTCCCGCTAGTGGCGTTCTAGTGCTGCGCAGGATCCAAGTAACTAGTTCGTTGTCTTGAACTAGAACGAACTCCCAGCGGAAGAAGAAGCTAGGCTTCCAAGAGATGTTTTGGCTCAGCCGGAACGACTCACCTATCTATCTATCTATCTATCTATTGCCAGATGCCTTACTCCCCTTAATGAGGGGTGGCCATACACAAAATGACCCCAAGCGAACCTATCCCCTGTAAGTGGGACAACCCATGCCAGTTTACTGACGGACTTACAGGATTGACCACTCAATTTAGGGTCCGTCTGACTCCGAGGCCTTTTATGTATTTTGTAGCACTATTTTTCTACAGTGGTGTGCGGCTAATCCATCCACTAACCTGCTTCACCCTAAGATAGCAGTACTGATTTGTATAAGGCTTACTCCCCTAGACAGGTTGCCGACCAAGGCTGATGAGTCCCATCCACCCAGATTTTTATAAGGTTATCTCACCTAGATTGGTTGCTGACCAAGGCTAACGAGTCCCATCCACCCAACTCACCTATACTATTCTTAAATATTCCTAGCTCGGCGGGAAGACTACTAATCTGTCATCGCAGCGGAAGAGTCATTGCTAACCACTTTCCTATCACAGCGAGATGGTCGCTTACTGGAAAGCGCTTTCTAGTCAGCTCGGTCATAGGAATCAATGGAATATCAATACATGCATGGCATATCTCAGAGCAACTAGAGTCGGGGCAACAAGTTGCTTCAGCGGGGCATTCAGATATCGAATCTCGCATGTCCACGGATCAAACCAAGGAGTTTGTGACTAAAGGAGACCTCCAAAATTTTATGGATGAATAAATGAGTAAATTCGTAGGTGATACGTCTGTGCCAGTTTCTCCCACTCCAACGTCGATTGCAAGGCCTTTGGGTTCAATGCAGGTTGCACTCAAACAAGCAATTAATTACTCCCTCTCATGTCACTACTACTAGTTTGTCTAACATAACGTCAACTCTAATGACTTCCAATATTCGCGTATTGGCGGATATGATTCCACCTCCCCTAGACAAAACTCCGGTAAAGAAATGTCCGATGCCTCTGCTGTATGGGCCTGACAGGTCCTGGACAACTATTATTGCTCTTAACCCTCAGGCTGCGTAACCGACATTGTCAGGGGAACCGCCGGTCCCTGAACATTTGAGTATTGAAGTAAGCGAGTCTAAGAAACTTAGAGCAAAGAATGTAATGCAAAGATGTAACTGTGAAGGCTATAATTAATGTGTACATCCCAGATTATTTTGTTTATGCTCCATCACCTGCTTTGCTTCCGGCTTCATCTGTGAGGCTCTATTCGAAATGGTCGAAACTCGAAGGCTTTAATGATATAAAAGCTCTGTTTAGTCTAACACCTGAGTTAGACACTCAGCCGATTCGGGACCAGTCCGGGAATCCAGTCTTACACATTGGAACGGTAGGCACGGGTCCATGGCTAGACTGGGCGTCGGAAGCGCAGAATTTTGCTAGCACTATTACTAGTAAATCAACTCATCAAATTTCGCAAGAACAACATACAGTAGTTGGTTCTCTTTACCAGTAGCCATTGCGGGCGTCGTATCTAAAACAGTTTTGGAATTTTTAAACACCCCTAAACTTTCATTATGTTAAGTAAATGACCCTTTCTCAAGTCCGACTCCCACTCAGATAGATAAGGATTTCAAACTTAGACAAAAGGCTTGGAGGCTGCTTTCTCAATTCCTGATTAGTCGCCAGTTGGCAGAGTCCCTCATTCGGACGACTGAAGCAGTAGTTGATTCGCAGGCTAACAACGCTCTATCTCTTACTCGGCGACTTCTTTTACAGGACTCAGTTCAGACATTTGGTGATATACGGGTCCGGGCTCACCAAGACCTAAGAGTCTTTTTGATAAAGAAGCTGCCGGAAGATATAGGGCATAGGTTGGTTTTGTCACCTGTCCTGACTACCACACTATAGTGTAAACTCTATTGCATCTATAAAGTAAACTTTAAAAAATTTCCTGACTAGACTTATTTTAGTATAAGGAATGGGTTATCACATGACCTTTCATTCTCGTCATATCTTGTATCACATAGGAGCAGTGGTGGGCATGGGCGCGCCGATTTGGCGCTCTGTGCTCTGCGATCCGGTGCGCACTACCAATATAGAGGAGCGCGGAGCGAGGAGCGGCTAAAATCTGAACTCGGAGTGCAGGCGGGGAGCGCAGCTTGAATTTTGCGCTCCTATCTGGTGCTCCGGAAGCGATTTTTCCTGTCAACAACAGGTTCAAGAATGTCATTATCGTGTACAGTCATCGTACGGTGTTACTCACGGTGTTAGTGAACTGTGATACAGTGATACTATGATAGTGACAGACTGACAGTGTTACAGTTGTTAACTTGTTACTGACTTTTTTTGGCTTTTGCTAACGCTAAGTAAACCTTACGGGCAAGTTACGGCTTACGAAGGGGCCTATTTTAATAAATTATTAATGATATCATCATATCAATCATATCATATTATGATATTAAATTATTAATCGTTTAATCATGTAATCAACTAATCATGTTGTTATTGTATTGTTAGGCTTGTTAGCTTGATAAGTTTAACTGTTTAAGTTTCTCAGTTTGGACAGTTTCTGTAATTCTTTATGTCATATCATAGATATCAATGGACAGTCACAATGTCACAATGATATCAATCATATCATTGATATGACATAAAGAATTACAGAAACTAAGAAAGTGAGAAACTTAAACTTCAGAAAGACACCATGACTTGAGGTTTTTTGAATTTTTTGAATTTTTTGAATTTAATGAAGTGAAAGACAAAGGATTGTATTAATTTAGGTAAATAATTAAATAACTTCTAGAAGCTGTTTTTTCCTTTTTTTATTATATACCTATTTTTGGGAGCGCAGAGCGGGAAGCGCATCGGGTCGGCTGACCAAAGGAGCGCGTGAGCGCTGCCGCATTACCTTATGTCTGAGGAGCGCGGAGCGCTGCCGCATTACCGGTCCCACCGGAGCGCGCCCACCACTGCATAGGAGGCAGGTTAGAGTCCTTCGCTAGGTTACTCCCCCCCCCCCCTCTTTTCTTTACAAAATAGCTTAAAACTAGACTTTCTGCCTTAATGCTACACATGTACGAGAAGGTTTCATGAGATTCACGGACAGGTAACGTGTTAGAAATGTATGATTAGATGACCACAACTGGGTCTGTTGAACATCATCGAGAGAGTAATTGTGGATGAATCTGAGTGACGCAGCCCACTTCCGGATATCGTGCGCTCTAGCCAACATGCCCGGATTACTTTCCCGAATCACTTCTACCAGCAACGCAGCTAGCCGGCGTTTTTGAAGACGTTTACCTGTCCGTGAAACCCAGAGGGAGCCCGCCTGTGACGGCTGGGAACCCCGCATAAATAACATAAGGGACTGCACCGGGCAAAGTAAATGGTGCCTATCGCCCAGTTTCAGAGCTGGAACTTCAAACTCTGTAAATACATGATTACTATGTTCATTTTTACCAATAAATTTATGAGCAGGGGGAATATGGACACTCATGTTGCGCCTCGAAAACCGTAAACAAGTTGGCTCCGAACTCATCGCCGCCAACTCAGACACCCTGTCACCCGTAGCCAATACCATTAGAAAAATGGCCTTTTTAAGTCTTAACTCGAAAGGAGGATCATGGCAATATTTACGGGATTGAAGCATTTCAAGGGCCAGATAAAGTGACCAGGTGGGTGTGAGTTGACGAGGAGGAGGGCGAAGCTGGAAGCAAGACCGCATGAAACCCTTTTCCTCCGCCTCCGGCACGGACAGGCCAGTTAAATCGAAAGAAGGTGTCCGAATTGCTGTGAGGTGATTCCTTAATGTGACAACTGACAACTTTTGCATTTCAAAGAGGTAATTTAAATAATTAAACACCAGAGCCACCGAGGACTGTTGTTGATCAGTTTCTACGATCCAGGTAGTAAACGACTTCCAATGAGATTGACACTGTCTTTGAGTTGATTTAGCATACTGATTAATCAATTTGTGAGTCACGGATTCCCCAAACTGGCCTAGCCACTTGGCCTTCTGAATGTCCATAAGGCAAAAGTCAGCGAGGTCTTGAGGTTTCCAATTGTGTCTAAGTGGAAGCACGAGATCGGGAGCGACACCGGGTTCTCGCACCACGTCTTCAATTGATTGTACCAAACTTGAGCCGGCCACAACGGCGCGATCATCGAGACCATGCCTCGATAACCCCGTAGTTTGTGAACTACTTTGCACATTAAAGATGTGTCTGGAGGTGAAAACAGATAAATGGAGCTCCATTTGTTGCACTCTACCAGAAATGCGTCCGGACCCGCTGCCGGAGTCTGACTCCGACGTGTGAGGTACTGAGGCAGCTTGTGTGTTGCCTCTGACGCGAACAAGTCCACTTGTGGATTGTAGGGTTCGGCAATCATCTCTTGAAAGATGTTTTGCTTGAGAGCCCACTCTACTTGAGTGCTCTGTCTCCGAGTATCTGCCCACACGTTCCCCACGCCGGGCAGATATGTTGCATGAAGATAAATCTCTAGCCTTGCAGCTAGTCGAAAGATCTTTTCCGACAACCCTTGTAACACTCGAGATCTCGCTGACCCTTGCTTTTGAATGCATGTCACTGCAGTCAAGTTGTCCATTCTGAAGGCAAGAGACTTTCCCACCTGGCTCATGCCGCGCTCCTGTAAAAAGAATAGGGGGACTAGCAACTCCTTGGCATTGATATGAAGATGATTTGAAATTGACCATAGACCCTGACCCTGATGACCTAGGTTTGACTGGTAACCCCATCCCAGGGTACCTGACGCATCTGTATCTATCCAGACTGTCGGAGGCGGAGCTGTCCATGTCAAGGAGGAGTGTATTACTTCTGGCTTCGCCCAGGCCGCCAGTAGGTTGTGGATTAAAGTTGGAATTTGCCGCAGTGTTTCCGCTAGCAACAGCGGAAAGCACCTGTTTCCTTCCAAAATAATTTGTTTGACCTTCAGACGACCTAACGGGACCGTCAGCTGTATCCAATTGAGTGAGCCTATCAGAGATTCCCAGATCCTCATCGTTGTTGTCCGAGAATGAAGAAACAGAAATCGTTTCCTCCAAAATCTCTGACGGTTGTCTTCGCTCTGACTCAGAGTGAGTAACTCGGTATCCCAGATAAGGCCCACCCACTGGATTTTCCTGGTGGGGATCAAGGAGGACTTTGCTAATTTCAGCTTGAACCCCAAGGCAGCTACATGATCTAATACCTGTTGAACATGTTGAAAGCATATTATTCTGGATTGTGCTACCACTAGCCAATCGTCTAGGTACCATAACACCATGATCCCCAGTTCGAGTAATGGTAGCAAAGCCTGTCGGACTAATTTTGTGAAAACTCGGGGTGCTAGATTTAATCCAATGGGCATTCTCTGAAAGACAAACGTTTGATCCCCATTGCGCAAAGCTAGAAACTTTTGAAAACGTTTGTTGATTGGGACATGCCAGTAGGCATCTGTCAGATCGATGGAGCACATCCAGCCCTGCGGCGGGAGTGTCAATCTGAGCTGATTCACAGTCAGCATCCTGAATGACTGATTGTGAATGTGTGTTGAGATATGAGAGGTCGATCACCGGCCTCATCTGAACACTGTCCCCTTTTGGCACCAAAAACAACCGGGATATGAACACAGGCTGTGACACAGGACTGGGGATAATTATCTGCTTTTGGGCCATCTCTTTGACGATTGATCCCATATCGTCCCATTGATCCCATATCTTGTTTCCAATGAAACAAGATTGAATTCTGTGGGGATACATAAACGGGGTTGCCGGGACCACCGCCAGGAGAGGCCTTTGCGGACCACTGTCCTTGCCCATGTTCGCCGGGGCCATGCCCGATGACAATCTCGGAAGTTGCCAGTTGCATAACTGGTGTTGTCCGGCAGTACTCTCGGTTCTGTCTCGCCTTGCCGTGGCACTGGGAGTGAGAGAGCCTTGTGGTAACTGATCAGTTTTTTGAAGAGGAGGGGTGTGACTCTGATTTTGGAATTGGGGGATGAGAGGACTTGCTACCATCACTACTGGGTTTCCCCCTAGAATGACCCCTGAACCAACGCCCTCGACCCCTGGATTGACCTCGCCCTCGAGGCGTCCCATTATTCGCAGGGGATGTGTAAGTCTTTGATGACTGAAATGACTGTGCTTGACCATGAAAGGAACTCTTAGCTTTAACGCCTTACGAGCGGGCCCGTCAGTAACTTTTACTACCCGCCAAGCGGGTGGTTTTACCCTAAACGACCTTGTTTCCGTGCTCTTTTTCAATCATAAACAAGAGCCAGAGCGTAATACAATTATATATCCCTGAAAGGGCGATAATTGAGCTTTCCAATGACACCAGAACCATCCTTCTACGACCACGCGTTCTCTTGCAACGATCGTGCAACCGAAGGGCAAAATCGCTAAAATACGGTCATTTCCTTACATAATTCCCTGTGTAGCGAGGCAGTGAGTGTGGGTGTGTGTGGAGGCGGGCCCAGTGCTGGCGCGGGAGCCGTGCCGAACGGTCAGAGCCGACCTACGCTCCTCCCACCGCTCGTCTCTCTCTCAGAGCCAAATATTGCTCAGAATTGCACACCGCCTTAAGTCGGTCCCCGCCACATAGTCCTTTCTTCTCTAGACCGACTTAAGGGGAGATCTCCACTTGAGGGATTTTTTTCTTGACCCCTTTCTCCCTCATGTTTAGCCCCATTGCTTTTGATATTATAAAACGTTCGCCCCATTAATTTAGCGATTTTAAGAACTTTCACCCCATATTAAGACCGTTCGTGCCATTCAGGTGTCGATTTTATCCTGGCGAGCGATAGCGAGCCTGTAATTTAAGAGGAACCGGCCTATGGCCGGGACATTTTTCTACCGAAAAATGTACACATTTATCTGGAAAGGGACTCAAGGGGGTGTAATTTTAAGCTTGATGGAGGTCTAGGGAACAAAGTAAATACCTCCCCTTAAGTCGGGCCCCAATAGACAAGGGTTAAAGTTAGATTTAGCTGACTGCTCACCCTTAGACTTGGAAGTGGTAGCAGTTTGTGAGTCTAATAGGAAATTGACTGTGTGCCAGGCATCGTCAGAGGCTATAGTGGTTTGGTAAATACATTGGACAAAATTAGTCTCCTACCAATCTCCGCCAGGAGCCTCCTCACCATGTACACCCTCAGGTCTTGACGGACCCGTACCGCCTCAAAGAGAGCGGTCCGGATGTCGCCAAGAGACTGAATGGAATTTTGGAGAAGGCGCCTGGTCAGTGAAAGAGCCTTCTGGGTCCCGGCGTCCGTTGCCGACTCAGTCGTCCTGGCCAGAGAGGCCCCAAGTTGGCAGCTGAGTAGGTATTGGGATGCCAGTATCCAGGCTTTCTGCCTCATTTTAAAGTCTTTATCGATCTGTACCTGTGTTGGGGAACAAAAAGGTTCAGGTAACTGGCATAAAGATAGTTTCGGGGCACCCCAATTTTTTTTTATTTTTTTATTGTGGTATCCCGTCCGCCTTGCCTACCGGGATAGAAAACCAGTGATTGTCTTCTGACTGAAGCTGATGACTGCTTTTGTTAGTAATGGTGCTGGCAAACAGCTGGGCCTCTTGTCCCCATGCAACCCATGGCCCAGACTCCCCTCCCTGAAGATGAACTAAAGAAGACCCATGAGAGTCCCTGAAGGGTACTGCATTTAATTCTGGGGTCAAACCCTGTAACAGCTTTAAATCATTAAACCCATCTGATTTAGACCAGTCGGAAAAAAGTTTTCCGGCGGAGGCGGGAGGCAAGGCAGGGGATTGCATATAGACAAAATAGTCAGGATTATAAAATGTAGGAATGGCCCTGACGACAACATCAAGCACCCCTCCAGACTGGTTCTTGGCCCTCAACTTTTTAGCCTCACTTGCCTCGATAACCCAATGTTCCGGCACAGGAGACTCACCTGTAACCGTGGGTTGTGCGACCTCGGGATGTAAAGGCTTAACAACTGACCAAGATGTATCCGGTCCATATAAAAGTGGCATAGGGCCCATCTTACTAGGGATAGACTTATCAAGTGGGGGAGGTAGCAAATCTGAAAACAATTTCAAATTGGACGGCAACAGAGCCGTGGCACCCGAAGTGGGAGCCGGAGGAGTGACAGTAGTGGGAGGTAAAGTTACACTAGCTTGAGGTCGCACCACCTGGTACTGGAACTGATACCTGTCGCTCACCTTTAACCTGTCTCATAAAGTCAAATAACTCCTGTAATTGGTCCTTAGCTACAAAAATTCCACTTTCTTGGTCAGACTGAGACGCAGACCAGGACATTTCTGACTCCTGCGTTCCAGATTGTCGAGAACCTGGGCGTTGGCCAGACGCCAGCTCCTCGGCGTGTACTCCTTGTTGGTGTAGATTAGGACCCGGTGACCGGGTCGGGGGGGCCGGCTCAGTCCCCAACCGAGACTCACCGACCCAGGCAGCGGTGTCATGTGTTCCTGTTTGTGAGTCATCGAGAACGTAGGGCTCAGAAAGGTCTCTAAGGTTCATGTAATGCCCTCGGTCGGCACGCGTGAGGGGGGGATTAACGGCGCGTGCGGGCGGTTCAGAGGGGTGCGAGGTGAGCGAGTTAGAAAACGGGATTTGCTGGGGGGACTGCGGAGGGTTGGTGGGGAAAAAGTGAGGTGTAGAACATGGGTTATTGGTGTAGGACTGGTGTATTGATTTGGGGTTGTTAACATTTCTGGGAGCATGGGGAAAACATTGTTGGGTACATCGGTCGGCATTTTCTCTGGAAACATGTGTACATAAACATTGGATAGAATTATGGTTACATATATCAGAGTCTGTCCTGAAAACATGGGAGGATTTATTCTGGACAGAGTTACGAGAATTGAGGGGATTACCGAGAGGGAGTTGCTTGGGCTTGTCTTCTTTCGTTTGTTGAAGCATTTTTTTACTGAATTGAGTGAGGTTTTGAGAGATCTCGGGGCAAGGGGAGGTTTTAGGAGTCACCTTAGTGCTAGCTGCAACTTGGTAACCCTGAATCAGGGTTTGTTGAGGGGGTTTTTTTTTTTTCTTTTTGGGAATGGGTTTCTGCGTGATTGGTTTGTCAGAGGCTTTGGGCTGGAATTTGTTTTTGAATGAGATCAGCCTTTGGCCGCAGTCAATCTGGGCCCGGAGTTTTTGAAGGAGGTCAAGTCCAAGGAAACCATCATAATGTTTACAGTTGGAGGAAAATACTGTAAATGTGTGATAACAACGAGCATGGGGGTCAGGAGTAGTTACTGATAGGGGTGAAGTGTCTCCTAGGAGATTTAAGTAAGTATCAGCAGCTGAGATGAGTTCTGTTTTGGTGTTTAACAAAGGGCCAAATCGTCGGGGATGTTTTTCATAGTAAGATTTGAACAAACATGACTTGGCAGCTCCCGTGTCGATTAGCAAGCGGACAGGAATGTCCTTGATTTTGGCCATGTAATAGATGGGGGCAGTGCGACTAGTTATGGCGTCCCCCGCCGAGCCCATCGTGGGCGGGGGATACTTTAAAAATCCTGGGGGTCGGTATCTACCTCTTCCAGGGTTTCCTCGGTATCGTCTGAGGTCATGGTATGAGGGGCAATTTCTTCCTCTTGTCCCCACTCCTCTTCATTTACAGAAATGCGAGGAGTAGAGGGGCGAGGTTTGGCAGAGTCACGAATTTGGTGGAGGGCACACTGAGCATTACAGGCAGGGAAATCATAGGGGTTGATAATGACTAAGGTAGGGTTTTTACTTTGGTAGGTGTTGTAGTTGCTGTTCCGGTTGAAGATTCTGCGTGGCTGGGATGGTTGGAACCGGGGTCTACTGGGTTGGGGCTTGCCGGAAGGGTAGGTGGGTCTGTTGTTGAAAGATGAGGCTGGGTAGGCATTCTTGGGGTTTTGGTGGTTGGTTTGCTGCGGGTGCGTGGGAAACCTCTTGATTGCAGCGATTTGGGTGGGTGCTTCTGTGCGCACGGCCAAAATACGTCGGATCGTGATGAGGTCTTTTTTGTATCCGACGAAATCGTGCACCCGGAAATGGTCTTTTACTGCTGAGGGCAATATCGACACAAGGTTGACCAGAATTTGCTGTTCTTGTAAGCTCTTCTATCGGACAATGCCCCCGAGTTTAGTGGACACGTTTGGCAACAATTCACCCAACAATGCGGTATTAAGATTAAACACTCATCCCCGTACTGGCCTCAATGAAATGCTAGGTTTTTCCAGGTTAAATAGGAATGGGAATTATCCCCAGGCTACCTTTAGGATCAACCTTTCCTGGTACCTGGCGCGGGGTACGAACCTCTGAAGGGAATTTAACCCCCCTAAAAACCCACAGGTTTTGAGATGCCTTGGGTGGGGTTCGAACCCTGGTTAGTGACGCACCACCATCACCACCAGGCCCGCGCGCTAACCCACTGTACTACCACGGACGTACAAAAGTATAGCAACCTTAGTCCGATTTTTAAGAACCACGGTGATAGTCTCTAGAGATGAGTTTATTGGACTTACCATCTACGACTATTTTCGAACCACGGTGATAGTCTCTCGAGATGAGTTTATTGGACTTACCATCTACGACTATTTTACGCTATACCTGACGTCAACTCGGGTTAGTATTATTGTGGGTGCGGGACATTTTCGAGGGCATTACACCGGTGTAATGCCCTCGAAAATGTCCCGCACCCACAATAATACTAACCCGAGTTGACGTCAGGTATAGCGTAAAATAGTCGTAGATGGTAAGTCCAATAAACTCATCTCGAGAGACTATCACCGTGGTTCGAAAATAGTCGTAGATGGTAAGTCCAATAAACTCATCTCGAGAGACTATCACCGTGGTTCTTAAAAATCGGACTAAGGTTGCTATACTTTTGTACGTCCGTGGTAGTACAGTGGGTTAGCGCGCGGGCCTGGTGGTGATGGTGGTGCGTCACTAACCAGGGTTCGAACCCCACCCAAGGCATCTCAAAACCTGTGGGTGTTTAGGGAGGTTAAATTCCCTTCAGAGGTTCGTACCCCGCGCCAGGTACCAGGAAAGGTTGATCCTAAAGGTAGCCTGGGGATAATTCCCATTCCTATTTAACCTGGAAAAACCTAGCATTTCAGTTCAGATCTGGAATGTCATACAAGAAGGGGTCATGACCTGAGGGTTGCTGGTCAGAAGAGCTATCATACTCCTGCCAGCTAGAACACACTGCTACTCCTTTCTATTCCCAATACCGGCAAGGCCTTAGGTTCTGGCTGCAGGTTGTGGGGAATAGTGAACCAGTGAGATTGGCCGGAGACATGACTAGATGTGTCTCTTGGGGCCTTCCTGTGTGACGAAGACTTTAACGGCTGGGGTGGAGGCTGAGCCGCCTTCTTCGACGATGAGGAGGACTTCCTAGACCTGCTCTTTCTTAACTTGTCATCGCCGGCACAAAGTGCGGCGACAAATTCAGTGCGGGACCTCTTAATAGCTTGATCATCAGAAGGCGACTTGGGTCTTGGTCTAGGAAAGCGGGACCTGTCACGCCGGCTAGACGAAGCGGTACATCCGGCGGATCAACGGTCCTAGGTCGCTTAGGCTGGCGGGAGGAAGTTTCACGAGAGGAACCCCCAGGGGGTACAGTAACTAAAGTCCCTTTAAGCAAGTCATCTAAAATCTGGTCATCCAGTTGCAAAGATTTATGGGCGACCGTCTTACAGTACGTTACATAATCAGATCTAATGTGAAGTAAAATAGTCTTGCACTGACTATCAGCATGGTTCAAATAGGCATTGCGGAGGGCTGAACAATGAGTGCACGATTGGGAAAGCCAACGACCACGTGAACGGTCTAAACAAGGAACACACTTCACACAGAGGGTGTGCCCGATAACCGTTAAATTGTTACACCCCAAAGCCTTACAAAAAGAGAAAACACTCTTATGCATGTTAACTTCCTCCCGCCAGGGAGATTGCAGATCCTCCTGTGTCCCACATGCGAACCTGTTGTGAGAAAATTTCAAGAATCAATGCTCATAAGGACACACTAGGCTGGAAAAGCTAATATTTCAATATAAAATCTCCACGTTAAAAGAGAAAGAAGAATTGAATAACACTATACAATATTAGTTCCCCTTACGTTAAGTACATTCCCCAGAAATTTTAGTGAGTAGGTAGTAGTCCCATGTGCTACTTAAATTATATAACTTCTTACCTAAGTGACCAACACTGACCTCATCCCGTCTTGTTATGCAAGAACTAAACCCGGCGGCCAGCGCTACTATGGATATTAATTCTTAACCCCGGCGGACCAGTCGCCCAAAAAGAAAGCAAAACAGTCCAACTGAAAGCTACAAATGGCCTTGCTCGGGGCCTTGGGGCTGTTCGGCCAGGCAGCTTGGGGAACAAAAACAACAACAACAACTGAAAGCTACAAGATAGGAATGGGTGAGTTCGTTTCTCGGCTCAGCCGTTATTATCCCGGCGGATGTGGTTCCCCACGATGCACCCCCAGGATGAACGTCCGATTGTACCAAGCAACGAACGTTTTTATCTGTTAAGTTTTTTGCGGCGGAGATTTAGTTGTGATAAAGGAGGCGGCTTAGCCGGACACTCTCGGAACACAATTTTAGTAACATGCCAGCTCAGCCGGAATCAAACTAGATGCCGTGAACAAAACAGATAAAATCCATTACAATCCAGTACCAAACGCGGATGTTTTGAATTTTAACATAACTCTAGATGTTTCCCGGCGGAAAAACCACTCGAAACAACTAGAGGCACGTTGTTATTAAGTCTCACTCTATAAAAATCCCGCCGGAAGGGCCAACCCTCCAAAATGGAATGAACAACGTGTACATACATGGTTATACATGAATAATAATCAATACATCAATAATAACACACCCTCGCCACATAAAACTAGATCGGGGCAGATGGCGATGATATAATCATTGTAGCACAAACCTGCGATCCAGCGATGACCACATAATCACGTAGAAACACGAAGAGTAGGTTGAAGAGCAGCATGGCTCCGTGCAGGACCCCTCAGCTAAGTGAGACAATCCACGAGCACTAGCCCACGTGGCATACTGTTGAACACCCAAAATGGACCGAACAACAGGCCCCGGTTCACCCTATAAGAAGCCTCATGACTAAACAGTAAATTAATAATGAGCTAGGAAAATAAAACAAACACGTGGGAGCCTCGCCTTATCACAACGAGGACTCCGCCTAACACGTATACTTTAGACCCTGAAAAACAGTCTCCAGGGCCCGCATTTAACACTCACGGCCTACACAAGTCGATAAGCTACCTAACCTCAGCACATAACATGTACAAATGAGCAGAGACTCACCATAAACGAGTGGAGGTGACGAACAAGGGAGGGCAGGAGCGCCAGGGACGCACGTCCGTAGCAAGCGGGCCCGGGAGAAATAAGGAGGAACAAGCGCTTCGAGGAGCGTGGCGAAGCGTACCCAAACAGCAGACGCATGAGAAGCGCAATGCTAAGATCAAGATGAAGTTTAATCTTTTTATTTTATTATTTTTTGCTATTTTTTTCTAGTAGTGGTACCCACATCATATAGGACGAGTCCGTGAGTGGTTTTTAAGAGTGTTTCGCTCACGATGTGTGGCAATCGTATTTTGATCTCTCCCGGGCGGGAAGTTTGAAAGACAAGCTTGAGTTCAAAGATTGGCCATAAACAATGTTAAGGTGCATCGTCAATGATGAAGGGGCCACTAATAAATAAATGTCTACAGATCCTAATACCACTCTTGCTAAATCAGCTTCCCAGAAGTTATAGGTGCACTCAACCGTCTCTATGGGTTTCTCACCCTTGGACAGCTAATTCTTGCTCTGTATATAGGGGCACAGTGCGCCCATGTATCAAGTATTATTTTCATATGTGAGGAGGTTTCACCCACACCACACTTATTGAACGGGTAGAGTCAAAAGCATTTAAAGTCTCATCAACTCACGTAGGCTACTTCCTCTTACTATCCCTATAACAATCTCTCTATTATTGCTGCAATGTTGTATCTCTTATTCGTCTACTGTTATTATAATGATCAGTGTTCTTCAGAGCTTTCTCAGTGTAGGCGTATACCTCCTCCCTTACGGAGAGTGGGGGGCACAGTGCACACGTCTGTCAACACACTCTCACCCCTATTCTGTCCAGATTTTTAACCCAAGAATGAATTAATTACCGATTTTCCAAGTCTGTATATCTTCTTGTAATGCCCTATGCTTAGCGGTTTTAGCGCTATTTATAGTACACAATAAAGCATTAATCAGACAGGGGTTTTTACTCTACTGGAGGTACTTGAAGTATAGAACAGAAACACGTATAAGCCTACAGGTTATATGAGTTTATTGACAAGACAAAGTAATCAAAAGACAAGTAATCACAACAATATGATCAGAATGGCAATTACAAAACATGGCAATAGGAATACACTTGTGTTAATAAGCGGCTCGCTTGGTGTAGTGACTAGCGTCTCGGACTTCCACCCAGAAGGCCCGGGTTCGCGCCCACGCTTGGCGCATTAAAGATTTTTCACAAGCACCGAGTCGTTACCATCCCTCATGAGCAAAGGGATGGGGTAGTAGTACAGGACCCCAATGGAAATACGCCTAATCGGCCTTATTGAGCTATCCTTAGCTAGCTTAGCATGCGCTAGCTTTAACACCTTACGAGCGGCCTATGCGGTTTATTTATGTGTACCGCACAGCGGGGTGTTTTTAGCCAAAATAGGGCTGTTTACGTGATCATTTTCATGCCTAAATAAGACCCAGAACGTAAAACAAGTACCTATCCCTGAAAGGGCATAAACAGAGCTTTCGAATGACACCATAACGATCCTTGTATGATGGATAGTTTTCTTGCAATAACCGTGCAACGCGAGTGCAAAAAGCAGGTAATTCGGTACTTTCAGTACATAATTGAGTATGTAGCGAGTGAGAGAGGGAGGAGGGAGCTGAGATTTGTGTCAGTAGGTTCGCCGCGGTGGTCTGGAGCAGTCATACGCTCGCTAGTCTCCTGCCACCACTTGTCTCTCTCTCTCAGCCACATTACGTGCTGAAATTGCCACTCGACCTATGTCGAGCGCCGCCACATAGTCCAGCTTTATTTAACTCGACTTATGTTGCTCGCCGCTAAATAAGGGTTAAGAACTATTATTATTATTATTATTATTAATAGACAGAATAGAGCCTGCTGGAGTTGGGATTGGTCTCGATGAGTTAAATGAGTGTTTGTTATATTTACGACTGGGTGTGGTGAGGAGGCGTTATTACTGTAACAGGAATATAAATATATCTCGATAGGCACAGGTGGAAAGTGAGCAACGAAAATATAAGTATATCAGATAAGAGGCAAAGATAATGTGGATTGTTTTACCTTTTATGTTAAGCAGGGAGCCCAGACTAAGGGGAACAAGAAGACACTATGGTAACTCATTAGATCCCCAGATTCTCTAGTGTGGCAGGTAAATGCGATGAAGTGTAGATCTCCCTCTTTCTTGGTCTCGTCCCAGGCTGGCAGGTGTAGCTGGCGACTCACACATATGCTGTTTGTACATAATCGATAAGTTTATATATGATGTGCAATTTTTCTGCAATCTCTATCCTAGATTTAAGGAAATGGTGTACACAGGTATATTTTTAAGTACGCTACCTGTACCTCTTTAAAAAAAAATACTGTATTTTTGTCACAAAAATAAAGAAAGTTAGAGCTCCAAGCAATGGGTTTATTCTCATCCTATTGATATTTATCAAGAATGTCCCCCTCCAGACTTGTTATATCAGGCATATCGGCCACTAATAAATTATAGGTTTGAGTCCCGAAGGGAAGAAGGAAAACCTAATATTTAGTAGTGGCCCCGGAATCATTGAATAATCCGGCCCTCCCTACCATCCCCTTCCCATTCGTTCTGATGTTTCTAGGTTATCTTGATATGTCCGTTAAGGAACAATGACGCGTCAGCGTCTTGGGGCGACCTTCATGATTTGGTCAAGCATTTTCAGGCCCCTATAATTTCCTCTATCTAGCGCATCCCCTTTTCCTTTGTATATATTTACTATTACACTTTTGAGCCAATCCTCTGGGATTTTCTCATCTTTAATAATGGTGTTTATCAACTCAGTGACTAAGTTTACACCAATCTCCCCTGAGGCTTTTATCATCTCAGCGACAATGTCGGAGCAACCTGGAGCTTTACCGTCCTTCATTTTATTGATTGTGTCGCTCACTACAGCTGGTGCTATCAAAGGAGGGGGCCCAGATATTGGTTTTCGATACTAAGCTGTTCCTTATCCCATTCAAACTCTACATTTAGCATAGCAATCGTTCATAGTGTACCTTCCATGCTTCTCTGATTTCATTTTCTGCATACACAATCTTCCCATTATAATTTCTAACACACTGTTCACCTATAATATCCCTACTGTCATTTTTAACTCGCCTAGTGTTACGACCGGCACTACGAAATAAACAAGGGCACTCAATATTGGACTAGATGATAGGCTATATCTGCAACAACGGTACGCTAATTCCAAATCCTCGAACTATTACGCCGGTGAACAAAACACTTAAAACCCTCCAGAGTTAATCTACTGGATAACGGGGTATCAATTAACTGGGTTTGTTGTGCACTTCTACAAAGGCTTACCGATGACGGCAAAGCCTACTCACAACAGGAGTACTTTACGTTAATAAAATGCTCTTAAGTAATAACAACGCTTGAATAAACTATGATAAGATTTAATAAAGGAGTATATGCTTACGTTAACTTTAGTGTGAGTCTGTACTCAACACTAAACTCTACAATGCTCTATGAAAACACTGGAAGTCTAGTCCTACAGCAATCAGATAAAGAATCTTCTGAAAACGTCTGATGCTCTAAGATGCTCGTTAATATAGAACAGAAATAATGCAGGGGCAGGACACCAAAGCGTGTATCTTAAATACACCAATAAGTAGGATACATATATATATAACAAGGGAGTGCACCAACTCTGTGACAGCACTAATAATCGCCACTCAAAACAGTACTTCCTTAGCCAACGTAACAGCCAAACTGGGATGTGCACTATGCATCAACCTAGGCTAAAATAAGGCGTGAATAATTCCTAAAGCATACACAATTAAAGTTAATAAGCACGATGCTGTCTTTCTCACTAATAAAGTCTAGCAGTGGCATAAAAAGGTACTAAGAAGCTAAGCCGAGCGCAAGCATGCTCGTAGCCTACTGCCTCCCCTTGAACAGATTTCCCTTATGTTACGTTAAGTGACTTGGAGGCTCTCTTGGTAAGTCCAGATCTCTAGTATCTGGTCTAGCCCTGGCGCTCCACAAAGGTCAACAAAATGAGGTAGCAATCATACAGGTGAGAGTAGGCAAAAGCCCTTCACTTGTATACTGCTACACTCGCAAAGGAAAATATGCACAAGGGTTACAGGCTAGCTAGCTTCGTCGATGTTGTACAGGCTCTGACTTGCCACATACATAACTCAGACAACGACCAAAGATACCTTCCACTGTCTAGCATTAAATACTAAGAGAGAACAGCCCAATAATTAGAAGCACCCCAACACTATGGTACCATTTGACTATGACTCTAATAATCCCTAAAACTAGTGCAAACATATATGGAGAGCTGGTGCTGGTAATACGACTGGCCGACTATGGAAGTCGTATGCAGAACCAGAAGGGATAAGTAATTGAATAAAGAGAGAAGTATGAAACCGAAGAAGTTCAGAGAGAGAGATAGTAGTATAGAGGGTTATATGGGGGACAGAATTGCAAGGGACATGTAGGACCTAGCACACCAAGCCTAGCTCTGCAGGAGACACAAGGATAGGAGCCCGCACCACCGTCCCAGGACCGCGGCCGCCAATCACAGACGACTACGTAATGAAGAGCAAGCATTCTATGACGTCGACAGGACTGCCGGCCAATCACGGGCGTGGGAAACTCCTCGGAGCGCGGGAGGCAAACGTACATACACACGCACAAACTACCACCACGCTGCCTACCCTGCTCTCTCTCTCCTTAACTTCACACCATGCATCTTATATTCTAGCACGGATATAAAATACTTCTAAGTGTCACAGACAAGAATAAAGATCACCACTGATCTGTCTGTGACAACATGTACTCTATGAAAGAAAGAACATCGTTCTACGATTATTGTAGCCCATATCACTGCCCTGGCGAGCGCTAGCGAGTCACGAGCGCATTCTGGCAAGCTGGCCAGCGTAACACTAGCTAGGTTGAAGATCCCATTGGGATTGTCAGTGTTACACACTTGTTCGAGGACCAGGTCCTTAATGCGATTTTTAGCATTGTAAATAACTCTTTTGGCAGTTCGTTTAGCTGCCTGGTATTCCTCCCTGCTGCCTCCTTTCTTCCATGCTTTGAAGCATCTCCTTTTCTCTTTCACAGCATGTTCTACCTCATCGTTCCACCACCAAGATGTCTTATTCCTTGGGTGACCCTTTGTTTTCCCACAGACTTTGTCAGTGGCAGCGATAAGGCTATGCTTAAGAAAGTTCCATTGGCTATTTACATCGTTAGGCCTAGCTTCCTTATTTCTATTCATTTCCTCCAGTTCACTATGAAACCTATCCCTAACTTGCTTGTCCTTCAGCAGCCACACTTTCCTTTTGGGTATGTAAACCTTCTTGCGCTTAGGATCTCTGTATAAGCTCATGTCGCACACAAGTAGCTTATGCTGGGGGATACATTCTTCGCTCGGGATGACCTTTACATCTCGAACTAATTTCCAGTCTTTCCTGTTAACCAAGAAGTAATCTATCTGGCTACTGGAGACCCCAGAGTTATATGTGATCAGGTGGCTCTGTCTTTTCTTGAACTTTGTGTTACACACAACCATGTTGAGTGCAACGCAGGACTCCAATATATATTCGCCTTCTAGATTTCTCCTTCAGTAACCATTTCCTCCATGTACCCCCTCGTATCCATCTGCAGATGCTCCCACGTGACCATTGAGGTCCCCCCCCCCCCCACCATTGTTATTTCGTTCTCCGAGAGGCCTGAAATGACACTGACGGTGTCATTCCAGAAGTCCTATTTTATCTCTTTCTGTAAACCAGCCTGTGGAGCATATGCAGATATCACATTCAGAATTCTTTCACCAACTTTCAACTTCAAAACAATCAGCCTTTCACTAACTCTCGTAATCTGAAGCACACTTTCCGCCAGCTCTTCAGCCACCAGAACACCCACTCCTCCTTTCGCTTTATCAGTCTCCACACCCATCCAGTATATCCTATATCTTTTCCTCCTTCCGACAATCCACTGTACCCCATGCCTCTTCCAGAGTGTTTCCTGGGTACAGCAGACGTCCACTCGCCTCCTCTCACACATCTCAGCCACTTCATTCGCACGCAGATTCAAACTACCAACATTCACACTAGCAAGTCTGAGTTTGTGGGGGCATTTGTCATTGTCCTGTGCGGTTTTGTTTCATCGGACTTACGTTTATTTTCTTTGATTTTAGTCATAGTTAGGTAGGCTTGGCTGGCAGATGGGCATCACCCCCCCCCCAGAACTCCGGCTCCAGTCTACCCCGGGACCATTCCCAGCACCATTCCCCAAGTGATTACAAGGGGGTAGGATCCAGTGGCCTCGGTACGCCCCACCAGAACCAGCCGCAGGGACGCACCCCATGCGCGTACACGGCACTACGACTGGCCTGGTATTTTTCGCCAAATGAGAGGGCAGCCTCCTGGAGCGCTACCACCAGGTTCGGGCTCTATACTATTGGGCGGAAAGTGCCAGTCCGGGGAAACACTACGTACTGTACCCTCTGGATCCATTTCATCCAGGTTGGGCCCAGGGTGCCAGGGCCGGGTCCAGAGGGAGCGACACCCACTGCCAGTGTGCCGCCATTAGGCAACTTGGAGCAAGTACAATGAAGCCCTGTCACAGCACTATCATATAGAGACAATGCCAGCGCCAATAACAAGGCTTCATTGTATAGTGATGGCTACTTGGTCCGCAAGTCTAACACCATCCCAGAGGGTTGATTGATATAGTCTTTACCCTTATAATTCCTACAGATCCTTCCGAAACTGTATATAATCGTCTAATGATAGCCAGAATAAGCTGTCAAAATGCGTCATAATCTAAAGTTAAGCGGGAAAGACTGCCACATTTTGAAGCTGCACTCACAATTTTACTCCGTGTATTAGAATCTCTGCTTACCATTTTGGGTTTTCACTTAATACTTCTTAACCCATTCAGATCAGTCCTTTTTATCATATTCTGGCAAGCATTATACGATTTAATTCAGCTTACGAAGGACCTGTGGTAGCTCAAAGGATTAATTGAGATAGTCTGCAGTCTTCCTAATCTCTATAAAATCGTCTAATAGTTGCCTGATTATAATGATAAGGATGTCTCTGGTTCTAAATGGGTTATTATGAGCTTATATGTGTGCTAAACTCCAAATGTGTGATGCATCCACATGGGGTGCTAAATACTGTGTACACATTTACCTTATCTTTGGGAAGTTGACCTATTAAAGTTTCTTGCAAAATTATTGGTAGATCTTTTAACTCACACGCATCTAAGAATTTCTTCTTCAATCGAGTTGTCAACTTGTGGAATGGGCTTCCCCGAAACGTTATAGACTGCAGCACCGTTGTTTCTTTTAAACTTCGCCTAGACAAATATCTTGCATCAAACCCGCGACTGACTGCGTTTGTAAATTAATAACTATATATGATCCCCCCCTCAGTTACTAACCCCTCTGTCCCCTACTAACTTCCTAATCCTGCCATGGACATTAGTTCCAGGGCAGTTGTTCCCTTTCCAATGTTCCCTTACCCACTCTAAACCACTGTTTGGACACTTGATCCTCAGTGTTTTGGAGGACAAGCAGCCTAGAAGGGTCACTAGACCTGTTGTTGCTTGATTTTCTTTGTACTCCTTTGTACTCTCTCTCTCTCGTCTTCTTTATCTATTTCAGGCCGTATTTCTGCCCATCCCAATTAACATTCTGCGCGTTTGATCAATTCAGTTTAGCCATATAAATCATGGTGTTCCCAGAAACAAAAACCACCACAGGGTCACTTGAGGAAGAAGTCATGTTGGAGTTCACATAATGCGCATGCAATGTTACTTTTAAAAAGTAGGCATTTACTTGATATGTGGTCATACCAGTGGTAGCCGATGATCCTTGAGAAGCATATGGTACTGTACATAATGGTATTATTACATTACACGCTCCTTATAAATGTTCAAGGCGCTTGGTGTCTCCCCCCCCCACACCCCCATTTGGGAACTGCTTTTTTGCAGTAACATTTTACATGTCTAGTCAATTTATAGACATTATGACCTTTGTTCACCTTATTTCGGGTAAAATAACCAAACTTTGAGCATAACTGAATGACTTTGTACTGTGTGGCGTACTTTGGGTGTCTTGGGGAAACATTGATTGCACAGGTGATTATTGGTCCGTGCAATCAAATATTGGCCGAGCAACATTTCTTGGAGACGCTCGGGCGAACCTTCAGTCGTGCAGGAGAACACTGGGCTATGTGAGCTAATTTTTGGGCCATGGTGGCGAACATTGGCTTTGCAACCAAGCAACTGATTATTGGGATGAGCAACTGAACAACTGAATGAGTAACTGAATGCAGAGGCAAACTTTTGGGTGTGCGGGCACATTTCAGGGTATACGGGCAAACATTTAGTCACACAGACAAGCTTTTGTGTGTGTGGGCATATTTTTGGGTGTATAAGCAAGCCTTTGGCCATGTGGGGGAACTTTAAGCAGTGCAGGAGAACTTTGGGCGACACAGGCATATGGTTTGGACCGAGAACCCTAACTTTTGCCCATATAGGCACAGTTTTGGGTAGAGGGGCAAACTTTTTGGTGCACAAGCATACATTGTGAAGGGTTAAGCTTGGCTCGCGCAGGCAAACTTTTGGGTTAGCGATCAGACTTTATGCTGCACAGGTAAACTTTTGGCACTGCAGGGATATCTTGTGGTATCCGGGCAAAGTTTAGGCCACGCGGTCAAGCTTTCAGCTGCAAGGGTGAACTTGGGCAACACGGGTGAACATTGGGCTGTGTTAGCAAACATTGATCTGTTTAGCCACCAGACCAAACTTTTGATTAAGTGACTGTATTTAGGCCACGTAGATGAACCTTTAGACATGCCAGTGAACCTTGTGTCATACAGGTGAATCTTGAGTCAAATGAGTAAACTTTGGGCCGCACAGGCGAACATTAAGCCACATGGCCAAACTTTATGCTGCTCAGCCATGTAACTCTTTTTTTGGACCGATTGACTGATCTTTTGGGCATGTGACCTTTTGTCCGTAGCGGGCAAAGTTTCGAGTGCATGTACAAGGTTTTGGGCCTGTTAATGAGCTTTTGGGTGTGCATGCCATTAGCTGGGCATTTGGACGAAGTTCTGGATGTGTGGCGAAAGTGTGTGTACATGGTCTATATTTCGGGTGTGTGGACGTTTGGGCGTGCAGGTCAAATTTTTGGTGCATGGGCAAGGGGGCAAATATTGGTCCATGCAACCATTCAACTAAGCTTTTGACTGTGTGTGAAAACTTTGAGCCGTATAATCAAAATATGGGCTGTGCAGGCGAACTTTGGGCTGCAATAGCGAACTTTGGGCTGGACCAAATTGTAGGCCTCACGAACAAGCTTTGGATTGTGTGTTGATAAACTTTGTTTCGGGAAGGTAAACTTTGGGTAGCACGAGGAAACTTTGGGTCACACCAGCAAGATTTTGGTCAAACTACTGTACTCTGGGCTGTGTGGCCGAACATTGGTGCAGGTGAACCTTGGGCTGTTTGGGCGAACATTGGGTCGTGTGATTCAAACTTGGGCCCCGCTGGCAGACTGTGGCCTGCAGAGGTAATCATTAGGCTGTGGTGGCAAACTGAGGGTCATGTGGGAAACTTCTGGCCACACAACCACATGACAACTTGCGGTTACCCTTGCATGTGGGCAAATTTTTGGATGTGTGGGCCATCTTTTGGGTGCATAGACGAACTTTTGGGTGCACAGACGAACATTTGAGAATACAGGCGAACTTTTGGTTACGGAACCATACCTTAGGCATATGACCAACCTCTTAGCCGCCTATTTGAACAATTAGGCGGCCACACTGATGAGCTTTTGCCATCCTAGCCAGAATGGGAGGTGTTAGAAATTTGGATAATGTGTGTTTGGAAAAGAAACATGACTACTTGGGTAATTACAGAGTATATCAGTCATATAGTTTAGCCACTCAGTAGTTATTCCTAAATTCCTTAAAGAGAGATTCATTTCACAAATAATCTAATTACTTGATTTAACTCTCAACACCAAACAACTTATGAATTTGGTGAAAGCATGTGATCCTCCCGGGATTCCTTCGGATTAGATTTGTAAACTTTTTGGTAGAAAAATATCCTGGCCAAAGGCCAGCTCCTACTAAAATTCAGGCTTGCTATTGTTCTCCAGGAAAAAATCGACACCTAAATGGCACGAAAGGTCTTAATATTGACAAAGAAATAGGGCGAAAGGCCTTAAAATCGCCAAACTAATGGGATGAACATCTTAAAATTTCGTAACTAATGGGGCTAATCATGAGGGAGAAGGGGGTTCAGAAATACAAATACCTGCCCTTAACCTTACAACCAGAGTGTGTAATCTAATCACCGTGATACGCTTATTTCAGAGTGTAGTACAGTTGCCCTCATAAGTTCTGTTCCTCTCCGTGGTCTCATACATGGATAACAAATGCGCATGATTGAATTACAAGCGTAGTTTCTAATGCAGTGATTAACTCCTCCGATTAGTCAACTGAGTATAAAAAAAAAAAAAAAAAAAACCCACAGTCAAAACCACAAAAGACACTACACTCGTAATTCAATCATGTGCATTATTTTTCCACGTACAAGATCACGGAGAGGAACAGAACTTATGTGGCTAACTGTACGGTACCTATAATAAGTCATGGCTCAGTTGTCAATACGTTTGGCTCGCTCTGTGTTCTATTAATGTATATCAGATGTTGAACAGAGTGGGTAAGTGTAGGAACATGCTTGTATATCTCACTCGAAACGAGTAAATCAAGTTTTAGATATTGCTGACACCAATTATTTATCAAAATATACTTGGTGCCGAGTCATCACTTATTTGGCGGACTGTACATATTGGAGTTGCTAATAATATATAAGGTGGGCATGTACCGCCACGGAACCAGTACGTGATGGACTTTATCAAGGAGAAGGAACAATACACAGCTCCCCAAGGTCTGGGTACCAAGGTTAGGCATGGTGTAGCCTACATTATATATATATATATATATATATATATATATGAAGGTGAACGTCAATAAAAGTAAAGTAATTTTGTGTAATAGGGAAGAGCATAGGGTGAATCTAGATGTGAGGCTGGATGGGGAAATATTGGAACAAGTAGAGTGTTTTAAATATCTAGGAGGAACGATAAGCAGGAGTGGAGGTATGGAAGTGGAAGTAAAACAGAGAGTGTGTGAAGGAAGGAAGGTTTTCGGAGCAATGGGAAGTATGTGGAAGACGAGAAATCTCGGAGTGAAAGTAAAAAGTGCACTGTATCAAGGAATTGTTGTGCCAACAGTGATGTATGGGGCTGAGACCTGGGCTCTGAAGAAAAAGGAGAAGAGGGCTGGATGTGATGGAGATGAGCTGCTTGAGGAGTATGTGTGGAGTTACTCGTAGAGACAGATTGAGGAATGAAGAGATACGTAGGAGAGTGGGGCAGCAGGAACATTTGTCAGCCAGAGTGGACAGAAGGGTGCTGAGCTGGTATGGTCATGTTGAACGAATGGGAGATGAAAGGCTTACAAAGAGAATATGTGAGTCAAGGTACAAGGGGAGATAGAAGGGCAGGAAGACCCCCATTGAGATGGAGAGACTGTGTAAGAAAGGCTTTGGATGATAGAGGAATGACTATAGATCAGGCAGGGGAAGTGGTGGTGGACAGGAGTGAATGGAGAATGCTTGTGAATAGTTGAGTGAACACGTGGTCATTTGGAGTAAGGGGTCGGGCGCAAGTTCGACTAGATAATAGTCCATCAGGCGCCTGGCCCGGGGAGACGATTAATATGAAGGGTATGCCTGGAAGTGTGGTGGGAGGGCTTGTGGCTTTGGCTCCGCTGCATGTCTGCCTGCCGAGATCGGAACCTCTCCGGGTGGTCAGGGGCCGGGGGAGTGCTGGAGCGACCTTGGTAACCCTGGTCTCTGGGTCTTCTCCTGGGTGACCTGGATGTGTGGAGTTTGTGTTTTTTATCTGTGTTTATTTTTTGTTTTATGTTGTTTTTGTGTTTTCCCTGTTCTTGCTCTGTCTTGAGTCGGCTACCCCCAAAATGGGGATTGGGCCTGAGCATATAGATAGATAGATAGATAGATAGATATATATATATATACTGTATATATATATATATATATTTTGTTTTTTTCCTTTTCTTTTACGTGTATGAAGGAGGGAAAAGAAAATTACTATTGTTATTGTCATCGTCATCTCTCTCTATTTCCGTAAGCATTTATAGCATAAGCATATATTTACTAATGTACACATACATACTGTACATAAATAAACATAAGCATATATTTACTAATGTACACATACATACTGTACATAAATAAACATTCAACGTACACATACATAAGCATATATTTACTAATGTACACATACATACTGTACATAAATAAACATTCAACGTACACATACATAAGCATATATTTACTAATGTACACATACATACTGTACATAAATAAACATTCAACGTACACATACATACTGTACATAAATAAACATTCAACGTACACATACATACTGTACATAAATAAACATTCAACGTACACATACATACTGTACATAAATAAACATTCAACGCATATGGCTTCCAAAAGCGACCGTAGCTGTTTAAATATGTATACAATATACTTGTGAGGAAGAGCACTTTATTGACAACGTTTCGCATATAGCTATAGGTGAAACGTTGTCAATTAAGTGCTCTTCCTCACATGGTGTTTATTTTCATTCTGTCTACTTTTCAAAGTATATTTTTATAAATATATTCGTCATTATTTATATAAGTATATTTGTATTACAACTTTAAAAAGACCAGTAGCTTCTACTCCCTTGTCTGCGTTTAAAGGCCTCATATACAAAGCAATATACATAATGGGGGTGAAGATATGGTTTATTAACCCTTTCCCTGTGGGAGATGTTCCCCAATGCCATGGCAATTTACAGCAATTTAATGGCTTTCAAAGCCTCTAAAAGCCTGTAAAATCGAGTGCATGGAGTGGGAGCGCAACAGGCCACACGTCCTTCTCCCAGCCAGACGGCCGTGGCACTGAAGGCTCTGAATCAGAGTCTCGTGAGAGTCGTGAGATATACAATCCTGCCAAAGGCAAATGTAGCGAGACATTAGCGAGAATTGCTAATTTTAGCGAATGTCTATGGTAGCGCTGCGAAGCTCTTTTTGGTGTCATTTTGAAGCTATTTTCTTTTAGTTTTCGGCTGAATAAATTTCATTTTATTCATACACTTGCCTAATCAATCATGGGTGCCTGAATGAGCCCTAATATGGCGGAAATAGGCGGAAATATGCCTGCAGAGAATGTGTTAAAACAAAATATCCTTAGCACGATCCAAGCAACCTACTGCTTGGCTACACAGATGTATAGAAAGACAGTGTTGCCAATTTCTGTTAGGTGGGTAACGGAACTCTGCGCCACCCTGTAGTATAATAAAAATCCATTCATTATAGGTAGGCCAACAAATATTACCACTATAGGTAGTGCCAGCGAACTTGATACTAATTGTTGACCCCTTAACTTCTTATAACTCAAAATGAATGAAGGCAATCGGGCTGACGTTCTTATAATTTGCAAAGAAACCACCAGGAAATAAAAGTAGGCGTGGATATTTACAGCCAGTTTGCTCTAGGCCCTTTTGAGTTACAAAGAGGCCAGGGATCAAGATATTTGTCAAGTTCGTTGGCGCTACCTATAGCCTCTATAACACAAACACGACTATTCAGCTAATGTTTCTACCATTTTGGAAGGAAAGAAGATTGTATATTTACAGCCCATTTGCTCTAGCCCTTTTTTAGTTATAAAGGTTAGGCGTCACGATGTCTGGCCTACCCTTAATGAATGGACTATAGTATGTTGAACAATAACACAACAAATATTTATATAATATTTAACTAATGAACATTTAGTCCTATTCATTGAGCGTTACTCTCAAGAGGGACAAACATATCAAATAATTTCATCGTTCAAGCGTTCGTTATCTCCCTCTTATCTCTTATGATCTACTTAGGTGACATCTCTCGATCTCATTAGCCCACTTATACAATATAATTATAATACTTCACACACACACACACACAAACACATATATATATATATATATATATATATATATATATATATATATATATATATATATATATATATACTGTACAGTATATTAAACATGGAAATAAAGATAATTGTGAAAAAAATGCAAATATACTTCCACACTAAGAATGTGTAGAAAAAGGTTGGTTCACTGCACAAAGTTTTAGAAGTAAATGCAATAAAAATATTGGGGCTAAATGAGAAATGCATCTAAAATATGTTGCATCCAAAACATAAAGAAAGGTTAAAACTATTATCTGAGAATCTTATCATGATGGCTAGAACTGTAGTTTTTATATTAAAACTATGTAGATGTAATCAAAGTGTTAATTTGCTTTTCTCTAATTTCGTAGATCTTCAGTTCTAAAATTTGTACAAGTGGCTGGTTCCAGAGTCGGGCAGTTAGTGTTGAATCTTCTGCGGATTACCAGGCATAACCAGTGTCTGGTAATCCGCAGAAGAGTCGTTTTGGGTTGGAGAGTTGGACAGAATAAGAGTAGGACGGTGTTGAAAGGCAGGTGCCTCATACTCACCACAAGGGAGGGGTTATGCACTGAGAGAGCTCTGAAGAACACTGATTGTTGTAATAGCGATAGAAGAGTGACCTCAACATTGTCACGTGTGGAAAGATATTGTAGGGAACTAGTAAGAAGAAGTGATTTGATGAGGCGACATGCTTTTGCTCTACTCTTTTGAGAAATGCAGTATGGGTGGAACCTCCCCACTCATGCAAACAATACTCAATACATAGGCGCACTTTGCCCCTATACAGAGCAAGAAGCTGTACTGGGTGAAGAAAACTTGGAGACGGTTGAGCACACCTAACTTTTGCTAAGCTGTTATAGCAAGAGTGGTAATATGATCCTTCGATGAAAGGTCTGGAGAAAAAAGATACACCAAGAATATTGAGAGAAGAAAAAGGATTGACTTGCGTGTTGTTGAAAAGTAGTTGATAGACATGTGGAAGATTGTGATGGAGAGATAGAAGGAGAAATTGGCTCTTGGAGGCATTGAAAGTCATATTTTCTCTGCCCCAAACAGAAATATTGATAGATCAGAAGATAGGCTGCCATGGCCTTGTCATGTGACTTTTGGAGTGATTGCATGCTGGGTCGTTGTAAAAAGCTAGTTGAATAATGTAAGGTAGAGTCATCAGCATATGAGTGGATAGGATTAGAGGTACAGTTGGCTATTAGAAAGAGAACTGGAGACAGGACAGAACCCTGGAGTTGATAGGTTGAGGAAGTGAGCGATGGCCATCCACAACTGCAGCTATGGAGCGGTCAGAAAGGAAATTAGAGACAAAGGCATACATAGAGGGATTGAAACTGAAGGAGGGTAGTTTCGAAATTAGAGATTTGTGCCAGACTCTATTGAAGGCTTTCGATATGCCTGGCTCAATAGAAAAAGTCCCACCGAAGTCCCGAAAGGAGGATGTCCGAGAGGTAGTAAGATAAACAAGGATATTACCAGCAAAGCTACCCTAAAGGAAACAGTACTGGCAATCTGAAAATAGATTATGGGAAGATAAATGCTTAAGACATTTTGATTTAAGGATAGTTTTAAAAACTTTGCAGATGCAAGAAATGAGAACAATTGAATGATAGTTGGAGGGATGAGAGCGGTTACCCGTTTTGGAACAGATTGAATGAGAGCAAACTTCCAGCAAGAAGGAAAGACGTTACAGGAAAGACAGAGACGAAAGAGTTTGCCTAGGCAAGGGGCCAGCACGGAAGTACAGTTTTTGAGTACAACAGGAGGAACACCATCCGGTCCGTATGCCTTCTTAGTGTTAAGCCCAGAGAGGGCAGAAAATACATCCTTAGAAGAGATTATGATATTA
Organism: Paralithodes platypus; assembly: GCA_032716605.1. Taxonomy (NCBI): domain Eukaryota; kingdom Metazoa; phylum Arthropoda; class Malacostraca; order Decapoda; family Lithodidae; genus Paralithodes; species Paralithodes platypus. The sequence goes on from CM064541.1 coordinate 19,445,712, forward strand.
GGCATAAGTGAGCGGGGGTGGGGGGGTGGAGTGGAGAGGGAGGAATAGCAAAGGAATTATCCAAAGTCGAGTTTATGGCAAATGTGTGAGCGAAGAGCTTAGCTTTGTCAGAGGAAGCTGTGACGTCACGGAGGTGCCGTCAGAATGGAAAAGAGGAGGTAGAGGGTTTTTACTAGATGCCAGAAACCTTGGAAGAGTTAGAGTTGGATAATTCAGAACATTTCTGAATTATGAAAAAGTTTTTGGCTATTCGAAGAACAGGTTTGTCTTGATTCCAGGCAGAAACATAAAAACCATGAGATTCTTGACCTTGAAAACAACAGAAGCGTTTGAATGCTTCCTCCTTATTGCAGACAGCAGTAGAACAAGCGTAAGTAAGCCAAGATTTTTTTTGCATTAGACTGAGAGAAAGATGGAATGTATGCCTCCATGCTTGAAAGGATTACCTCGGTAATGCACTCAGCGCATTCCGAGGGCCCCCGGCCACAAAAGCAAAATTCATTCCATGAAAATAAAAGAAGTACTGCCGAAGAGCCCCCCAGTCGACAGTTCCAAAATGCCACAAGCGCTGCCACCTGGGGGGTAAGAAGTCCATACTGGAGAGATAGGACAGGTAACAGGTTGTGATCGGAGGAGCCCAACGGAGAGAGAAGATTTACTGTGTAAGCTGAAGAGTTAGAGGTTAGAAATAGGTCAAGAATGTTGGGCCAATCACCAGGGCAGTCCGGGATATGGGTAGGGTGCTGAACTAACTGCTCTCGGTCATTTAGGATAGAAAAGATGTAGGCTTGTTCACCAGGTGCGGAGGTAGAGCGGTTCATCGTGGAGTGTCTAAATGGAAGATAAGTTAGCGCATGCTGTTTTGTAATTTCCTCTTGCAATTATCTACCTTTCCCTTTCTCTCTCTCTCAGGTGGAGTGTGTGGAGGTGGAGCGGTTCATAGTGGAGTGCCTGGGGAAGTATGGGGTGCCCAAGGATAAAGCTACTTCCATGGCCAAAGTCATGGTGGCTGCTGATGCAAGGGGGCACTTCAGTCATGGCCTTACCAGGCTGGGTGAGTCATGGGTTTTATTTTTTACTTTATATATTTTGTGTTGCTTCAATATATATACAGTACAGTACATAAGATGAAAACATCCATTTACGTAACCCCTTGAGTATTATGATGCATTTTAGCACTTTATATTGTCTATCATTATTTGATATTATTCCTCATAGAAAAGATATGTGGGAGTCAGAGATATAATTGAGTTGATTTTGACCCCCTAGATTTCTAGAGGTAATTCCAAAACTGCATAAAATCGTCTATTAATATTCAGAATAATTTGATAACACATGTCATAATTACCTCAAGGGGTTAATGGCGTTTTCCTTCAAGAAAGTAAATCCTGTATCAGCTAAAGTTAAACAGTTTTGGATTGAAAATCAGTGAAAATGTACTCTCTGGAAGTGAGATACAAAGAGATGAGGTTCAGGGAATAAATTAATGTTGAAAATCATAAAGCTATAATTATTACTCTAGCTCCCTTCTCATCTTCCCAGAACTATACATCGATGAGCTGCGAACGAAGTGTATGAATGGTGCCGCCGAGCCCGTGGTTGTTAAGGAGAGCCCCGGTACTGCCCTAGTGGATGGTCAGTATGGCCTGGGTCCCGTGGTGGGGGATTTCTGCATGGACCTGGCCATACGGAAGGCGAAGGAGATTGGTATTGGATTAGTTACTGCTAGAGGTAAGAAGGAGATACGGTGGGAGAAAAAATGTGGTGTATGTTGTGAATGGTGATACTGAAACGTTTGGTGCATGTTGTGAATTGTGATAGAAACATGATAGAGGTTATTATTGGATTGGTCACTGCTAGAGGTAAGACGGATGAAAACGTCTTGTGTATGTTGTGATTGGTTATACTAAAACATTTGGTATATGCAGTGACTGATAATAAAATGCTCTTGGTATTGGATAGGTCACTGCTAGAGGTAAGAAGGAGGTGCGTTGTGAGAAAACGTTTGGTGTATGTTGTGGATGGTGATACTAATACATTTGGTGAATGTTGTGAATGGTGATACTAAAACGTTTGGTGTGTGTTGTGAATGGTGATACTATAACGTTTGGTGCATGTTGTGAATGGTGATACTAAAACGTTTGGTGTATGTTGTGAATGGTGATACTAAAACGTTTGGTGTGTGTTGTGAATGGTGATACTAAAACGTTTGGTGTGTGTTGTGAATGGCGATACTAAAACGTTTGGTGTGTGTTGTGAATGGTGATACTAAAACGTTTGGTGTATGTTGTGAATGGTGATACTAAAACGTTTGGTGTGTGTTGTGAATGGTGATACTAAAACGTTTGGTGTGTGTTGTGAATGGCGATACTAAAACGTTTGGTGTGTGTTGTGAATGGTGATACTAAAACGCTTGGTGTGTGTTGTGAAAAGTAATAGAAAAAGGCAAGACTAATTTTAAACTTTTCTCCCCATTTCTGTTTCAATTTCAAGACCTTTTGGGCCATTTAGGTGCCTATTTTTTCCTGGTGAGCGATAGTGAGCCTTGAAGTTAGAAGCAACTGGCCTTTGATCAGGATATTTTCTACCGAAATAAGTAGCCTCCATATTTACCTCGAATCGGGGTCTTTGGGATGCTGTTTTAAGCCTGATTGAGACCTAGGGAAAAAAAATAAAAAAATAAAAATAAATACATTAAAATAAAATAAACAAATATGTAAATAAATAGATAAATATAAATATATAAATAGCTAAAATAATTAATTAATTAATAACCTCCTAACACAACCTTTGGTATTTCTGCTTGAGTACTTGCATTAATCTACCTATCTATCTATCTATCTATCATTCTATCTATATATATGTCTATCTATCCATTTATGTATATACAGTATATCTATCAATCTTTATATCTATCCATCCATGTATCAATCTATCTATCTATTTATTTATCTATATTTGTCTATCTATCCATTTATATTTCTGTATATCTATCAGTCTTTATATCTATCCATCCATATATCAATCTATCTATCTATTTATCTATCTATCTATTTGTCTATCTATCCATTTATATTTCTGTATATCTATCAGTCTTTATATCTCTCCATACATGTATCATTCACCTATCTATTTATCCATTTATTTATCTGTCTATCTATTAATCTATCTATTTATCTATCTCTTTATCTTTTCAGGCAGTAACCATTATGGGATAGCCGGCTACTATTCCTTGAAAGCCGTGAAAGAAGGATGTGTTGTGAGTATTATCCTGCTGTCATATATTTGTTAAGGGGGGTCACCGGATCTTTGTTGTGAGTGTTATCCTGCTGTCATATATTTGTTAAGGGGGGTCACCGGATCTTTGTTAAGAACATAAGAACATAAGAAAATGGGAGTCTGCAGAAAGCCGATTGGCCTAAGCAAGGCAGATCCCTGTCCCACACAACCCCAGTTCAATTACAAAGCCCAATTATAGGCTCAACACTCTAATACCCTGAGGATCATCTTACCAAAACGGTTAGAGATTAACGCAGGATTATGGGGGTATGCAGAGTGCTGATTGGCCCAACCCGGCTGATCCCCCTTCACACCCAACCCTTATCGTCCATATGCTTATCCAATTTTATCTTAAAGCTCCCTACCGTTTTAGACCCCACTATAGCACTTGGTAGTCCATTCCACCCATCTACAACTCTGTTACCAAACCAATATTTGCCTATATATTTTCTGAAACGAAATTTATCTAATTTGAAACCATTGGTAGAGTTCTTTCGCTATCACTGAGCTTTAGTACATTTGTCATGTCCCCTTTGTTAATCCCACTAACCCACTTGAACACCTCTATCATATCCCCTCTAACTCTGCGTCTCTCTAACGAATGTAAACCTAATTTCTTCAACCTTTCTTCATACGAAAGATTTCTAATATTATGGATCATTTTTGTCTTTCTACGCTGTACTCTCTCCAATGAATCTATGTCCATTCTGTAATAAGGATACCAAAATTGGACAGCATAATCCATATGGGGTCTCACTAATGACAAGTAAAGTTTTAAGATAACATCAGCAGTTCTGTTACTCACACTCCTAGAGATGAACCCGAGAATCCTGTTTGCCTTATTACGAACGCTTATACACTGTTTTCTAGGCTTCAAATCATCGCTAACAAACACACCTAGATCTTTCTCACAGTCTGAATTTTCTAATTCTAAATTAGCTAGTTTATATTTAACATTTGTATGCATCTTCCCTATCTTTAATATATTGCATTTGTCAATGTTAAACTTCATCTGCCAATTTACTGACCATTCATGTAAGGTATCTAGATCCCTTTGGAGGCACTCTATATCGCTATCTGAATCAATTGATCTCCCCATTTTAGTATCGTCTGCGAGTTTACTTATCCTACTAGTTATACCTAAATCTAGGTCATTTATGTATATAAGAAACAACAGGGGACCTAATACCGATCCCTGGGGGACACCACTTTTGACTGCTCCCCACTCTGACTTGGTACCATTTATGCTGACTCTCTGTTTCCTACCAATTAGCCATGACCTAATCCATCCCAACAACGATCCTCCTATTCCATGTGCCTCAACCTTTCTCATCAATCTCTCATGAGGGACTCTGTCGAAAGCTTTACTGAAATCTAAATAAATAATATCATATGACTTGTCACTATCTACTGCTTCATATACCTCTGAGAAAAAGCTAAGCAAATTAGTAAGGCAAGAACGTCCCTGAGTGAATCCATGCTGAGAAGAATTTATTAAGTTAAATTTGTCTAAGTGGCTTCTAATTTTCCTAGCAATAATAGACTCTAGCAACTTTCCTATGATTGATGTGAGACTAATGGGACGGTAATTGGATGCTATCGATTTATCACCTTTTTTGAAGATCGGAACTACATTTGCAAGCTTCCAAGCTTCTGGAACTAAACCTGTTTCTAAAGACTTGTTAAATAAAAATGCTAATGGGCTACTTAACTCATCTCTGCATTCTTTTAATACTCTAGCATATACCTCGTCAGGACCAGGCGATTTTTGAGGTTTCAGTCTGTCAATTTCCTTAAGCACATCATTTCTACTTATACTAACTGTACTTAACATATTTTCTATACTATCACTATATACCATATTGACTTCTGGAATCTGTGCCAAATTTTCATTAGTGAAAACGGAAAGAAACTGACTATTTAATGTACTGCACATTTCTAAATCATTTTCTGTTATTTCTCCTATTGAAGTTTTTAGGGGGCCTATTACATCTCTAATTTTAGATTTATATAGTTGGTAAAAAGCTTTAGGGTTATTTTTTGAGTCACTGGCTATCCTTATTTCATAATTTCTTTTTGCTTTCCTGATTTCCTTTTTGACCTGTCTTGATAGAGTCTGATAGTATATATGTAGATGATTTTCGCCTTTCTTTATTTTTCTATATATTCCTTTCTTTTTTCCTATAAGATCTATTAGCTTATTAGTCATCCATTTTGGTTGGTTCTGCGGCGATCTAAATTTTCTTTTAGGGATATATTTATTTTGAGCATTGTGGAGTGAAGCAATAAACTGGTTATATGTAGGTGGCAAGTTTAACTCTGGCATATCCTGACTTAATTGCTTAACAATAGGGTCCACCCTTAAGTCTCTTCTTAGCCCACCATAATCGGCTTTTCTGAAATCTGGGATAAGTGTCGTATTCTCTTTAGCATTCCCTATCCATTGTATATTAAAATAAATAGATTTATGATCGCTATTTCCTAGGTGGTCACCAATCTCTACATCATTTATCATATGTTCACTGTTACTGAAAACTAAATCAAGAATATTAATACCTCTAGTCGGCGTATCTATGAATTGAAATAAAAAACTATCTTGTACTACCTCAATAAACTCTACTGAATCGGAGTCGCCTATTTGGTGCTGCCAATCAATGTTCGGAAAATTAAAATCCCCCATAATGCACACATTGCTAAACCTTGATGCTATTTTAATTTCCTCCCATAACGATGTTCCGCCATTTCTACTCATATTAGGCGGTCTATATATAACTCCAATAACTATGGTCTCACTACCTTCGTTAACCTCTACCCAAACACTTTCATTATCATTATTTAGTCTAATACCTGATTTAATACAGCTTTTTAATGTACTCCTGACAAACACTGCTATACCCCCGCCCCTCCTACTTGTTCGGTCATATTTAAACAAACTATATCCTGGAATATCAAATTCTGCTAAAAAATGCCTAGATTCTGTATTAAATTGTTGATTGTTGTGAGTATTATCCTGCTGTCATATATTTGTTAAGGGGGGTCACCGGATCTTTGTTGTGAGTATTATCCTGCTGTCATATATTTGTTAAGGGGGGTCACCGGATCTTTTTCTCCTTTTCTCTCTTTCCCTGGCTTGTATCCATTCGGCCCCATTCAGCCAACTGCTTTAAGAAGTTTATCCCCATCCAGGTGTCGATGTTTTCTTCCTGGCCAGCGATAGCGAGCCATCATTGTATGGAGAAATCCGGCTTCGCCGGAGACATTTTTCTATCGAAAAATGTACAAATTTATCTTGCTACCAAAACAAAAAATATAATTATGCTGGCTCGCTACCGCTCGCCAGGCAAATATTGACACCTGGAGGGGGGTAAACGTCGTAAAATAGTAGGCTGAATGGGGCCCAACGGATACAAGCCAAAGAGAGAGGGAGAGAAAGAGAAAAAAAAAGCGAGGTTGGCTCCCTTTAAGGATGTATTGTAAGTATTATTCATATAATTGTTCAATGATGTATTGTAAGTATTATTCATATATTTGTTCATGGGTGTATTGTAAGTATTATCCATATATTTGTACAAGGATGTATTGTACAGTAAGTATTATTTGTACAAGGATGTATTGTATAGTAAGTATTATTCATACATTGGTTCATGTAAGTATTATTCATATATTTGTTCAAGGATGTATTGCAAGTATTATTCTGTGGTCATATATGGGTCCTTACTAAAAGATTTATCATAGTTCTTCATCATAGCCTTTTTAAGATACCATTACGTAATACTTTTCTGTTTCTGGCTATTATTAGACGATTGTATTTAGATTAGGAAGGGCATTTGGAAGTCAGAGGGTTAATTGTGATAGTCTTTACCCTATTGAATACCCACAGATCCTTCCTATGTATCTATATACTCAGGCACATACCCCATAGCTGGGGGTGGCCGACTCGAGACAGAGCCCGAACAGAAACAACATTTAAAGTTTAGGGTTCAGGACCACTTTAACGTTCCCTCGCCCCTTCCTCTGTCTTGTCTAGTAGGTGAATTTTCCAAGGGGAGGATTCCTAGCCTCCTTCCTAAACTGTATAAAATCATCTAATAATTGCCAGAATAAACTGTCAAAGTGCGTCATAATCTTCTAAGGGTTAAAAAGCTGAAAGTAGTATATTGAAGGAATTATCTTCTATACATTATACGAATTAGTACAACAGTTTCATAGCTGTTATTGTCATTATTATTATTATTATTATTTGTATTAATATTATTATTAGGGGTTCGAGCCCTGCGGGGAACCCCTGTTGTAATCATTAAATCTTCTTATTCTTCCAAATTATTTTTCCACGCCGGTTTTTACGCATTAACTCCAGAACCGCTTCTTGGTTCGGGATCAAACTCTCACACAAGGTGCGTTTTTGTATTGGGCAACTTTTGATATGCTAAACATCCGATATGGAGGCCAAACAGGTCCGTGGCAGCCCATTTCCCGAAAAATTTGAAACGTAAATACAGTGAGGGCAATCGGTACTAAATAGGACAAGAATTGCTCACAAGGTGATACAAGCATAAAACTTTCCACAATAGTTCACAAAGACCTATTTTACAATTTCAGGGCAGGAGCCACCGAGATTTCAGTGTTGCATAGCAACGGTTGCTAGGCAAATAATTTTCCTTAGCAACCGGCAGCAACAATGCAGTTTCTGGAAAACTGTGAGGTGCTATGGTTTTTTCTCAACTCCTTGTTCTAAAAAACATGTAGCATTGCATTTGGAGATCATATACAAGAATTATGTGGCATAAAATCCAATTTAGGGCAAGTAAGGCTATAAAAATGCCACTCCTAAAGCTTCAGACACTGTTGTCACAGTCACTTTTGCATTTGCAGTAGGCTGTGCATTTTAGATGCGCATCAACACATTTGCAGTCTGTGCATCCTCCTCGGCAAGAACACTTCAGTAGTTCTGGGCAGGTTGCACTGGCTTCGGGCAAGTTAGACCACAGAGGCCTCCACTTTTCTGGGCAAGTCCATCCCCACTCACTTGGAGAGGGCAACTGTCGTTCTGGCACCGTGGTGCAGCCCCAGTGGTGCCCACCTTGTAGTACTGCCCTCTTCATGTGTTGCTGTAGAGCAGCCTTGGTTGGAGGTAGACATGATATCTGACGTCCTTTGTGGATGAACAGATTCTTTCTGACTTCATTGATGGAACGAGAAGTTGCTGTCCTGTCATAGAGTCGAATGGTGAAGTACTCCAGAGAAGCCTCAGTCGCTTCACCAATTTGTTCAAGTGCATTGTGCAGCTCATAGAATGTCGCAGTAAATTCATCATGTGCCTCCCACACTTTCCATGCAGTCTTCTTTCCCACCTGGACCAGATGTGACACGGTATCACAACCTGTATAAGCATGGAACACAGGCAGTGCCAAGGATCTTTCTGTGCCAAGTGAAGCACATATTTCATGAGCTGGGATGTACCTAAAGTCCTTTCCACAACCAAAGGCAATCCAGAGTTCTATCTGCTGTCTCTGAGCCAGCTGCTGTACGACTGCCACTGCCAATACTACCACATCAGTGTCCACAGTTCGAACAAGGATCTTGTGGAAGCCCTGCATAATAGCATCACTGACATGCACCATGATCCTCGAGTCTGCCTCCTCATGGTTGCAGGGAGCAATGTTGCTGGTGTCTCGTGTAGGTAAGCATAGCACATTGGCACCATCAGTAACAATGAGAGTCTGGTCTCCTGATGCATTTTCCAGCAGTTCCTTGTTCAGGAATGTAAACAGGTCTGTCCTGTTGTTGGCCAAGCGAAGGAACTGCTGCCAGTTCTTTGGTGTTGGGCTAGACGCCCCAACTCGTCTGCGCTGAATAGGACCAGTGACACGTTGTTCTCTTGTCTGTGACTTGAGGCTGTTATCGAAGTACTGGTCCCAGACAACATCCACTCTCAGAGCCTGACTTTGAGCATTGTTTATGTATGGAAGAAAGACCTTGGCAGCATATTCTCCAAATGTCTTGCAGCCCTCAGGTCTAAGAAAGTGAACAAGTGCCGCACCATCCATGATTCGCACTTCAGTCTCTGGTGTCACATCATTTGATGACCCTACTTTCTTTTCAAGACATTCTATGAGATCAGACTTCTTCCCTGGACGTAGCTGCCCATAGGCAGACAGAGATGGAGGAAATGGGAGGTTTTCATGATTGAAGAAATTGTTCAAGTCACCTTTCCTTGTCTGACATGCAACATACAGACTTGCAAACAGCGAAGATTCACTTTTGAGGAGACTGACTTTGTCCCCTGATTTGTTTGATCGTTTGCCTTGGACATTGAACAGTACCACCTTGTTCCTGGTAATTGTTGCTGTGATTGGCTTAGTATTTGTTCTGAGCCGCTCTTCCACAAATGTTGCATACTGCTCCTGACCCTTTGATGCGAGAGTGGTTAGACACTCGACTGACTGCTCATCCATGATGTCCTTTGTATGGAGTCTGAGAAGGTCTCGATCAGTCTGGTATCCTTCTCGGAGAATAGAGCCAACATCTTCTTCACAAGCCATGAACACATCTCGTCCTTCTTTGTAAGCTTTCATCCTTGGGAGATGCATGAGAATGCGGTCTTTCAGATGCTTACTGTTTACTCGTGCAGTAACATCCACTCCAAGTTGATTTAGCCTGTCAGTGTAGAGCTTCACAAGATCTGCAAGTCTGAACACCTTCACATCCTCATCTTGCCTCTTCTCCTCAATGTAGGAAATCAGCTGAGCCAAAGCAATTCCTTTACATGTCTGGTCATCTGAGGCATCCTGATCCTGTGATACCTTTGCACGTGCTCTACAGTATTGTACAGGTTTGTAAGGCAGTTTGCATGATACTTTGCCTCCTGGGCAATAAGGTCTCCTGCACTTAATTTTGCAAGAAGATTTTCATCTTGTAGATCATGTGCGCATTTCCTCACACGAAAATCTAGTTGAAATGTACAGACTTCGCGGAGGTTCTCCTTTGTTTGCTGCTGGGAACAAAAGAAGCATTTGGGACAATTGCTGCCAACTGTTCCACTTGAGGCAGTATCACCACCACTGCTAGTGCTACGTGTGAAAATTCGTTTTGAAGAGCAGTCCCATCTTCCTCAGACTTGTGCTTTCGTTTTGCGCGTTCCAGTTTGGTATGTGAAAACTTCTGATAACAAGATTTGTGCCACTTTGCATGCTGTTCTTTCAATGTTAATTGAATACCATTCCCATGGTCAAGTCGTGCCAGATTGATTTTGATTGGCATTGAGTCAAGGTTACTAAACTGTGTGATGTTGTCTACTATGGTTTCATAGCCTCTGTCAGTTGGTGATATGAGAGACTCTTTGGTGTCCAGTTGACAAAAAACACAGATAGTCCAATCAGTTGCTTGAACAGATGAAGATGAGGCACTGGCCATTTCTGTGAATATTCAGTACGTCTTGACTATCACTGTGCGCAGATCAAATATCAAACTTGCTGAAACTGGAAACAAAATGTGATTAAGGCCGAGGGTTTATCCTTTTACCACCTTTATCAAATACATCTGTTGCACACATTCCTTTATGGGATACAACTAGGTTCAGTTTCCCTACACCTAGCCCGATCGTTCATCCAGTGCCATTTAAGTCCCGTGCGATCTGTACACCTTCCGGGTAATTCTTAAGCCCCGTTACCCTTGGCTCGGCTCTCCCGCGCTGGCACATCCTGTCAATTCAGGCGCGGCTATCTAACTACATCTACCAACTACAAACTACAGTTTAGTAGCTAGTGGATTTGGGGCTGTTAGATAGCATTTGGGACACTGATCTAGATATACTAGTACTTATTAAAGTACTAGTATATCTAGATCAGCTGGCACTGAACCCCATGCCGAGTTACACAGCAGTGATGTCACCAGTGTGCCCTGGTTGTGTGCTGACATTCACTCTATTATATAGATATATATGCTTTTATACATCTTTTGAACCATTTTAGGAGTGAATATAGGAAAATAAATAAAAGTACAAAGTCATAACACTTCATAGTAGTTCAGAAACTGCATCGTTGCTGCCGGTTGCTAAGGAAAATGCTTTGCCTAGCAACCGTTGCTATGCAATACAGAAATCTCGGTGGCTCCTGCTCTGAAATTGTAAAGTAGGTCCTTGTGAACATTTCCGGGAAGTTTCATGCTTGTATCACCTTGTGAGCAATTCTTGCACCCATTTCCTTGACTTATATAGACTCCACTACTAATGCTCCATGAATGTTATGGACAAGGTTTTGCTTTGCACGAGGGTTTTATTTCGGCAATCTTGAAAAAAACTCGAGAACACTTAAAAATCCAAATCTTGAAAACTACGCAAATTATCAAAGCCATGTTTGCGTAGTTGGGTGAGGCTCGCAATTCCGAACGTTTTGGTACCAAAAGAATAGAAATTGGTGGAATAGTTTGGCCGCAGCATTGAAAACTGTCTATTCATAAATTACTTTAAAATCATGTGAGGTACCCACACAACGTTTTCAGTCTTTAGTCTATAAGGCTTCCCCGCATCCCCTAGTTTTGCTTAATAATAGTTATATTAATCATTCAGATCCATCCATTTTTTAAATTTAACTCTCTCAAAATAGTTAGAGTCCCTACGAATTCCAGCAATTATTTAACCAACCTACCTATACAAGTATACATACTTAATTACCTACCCTACCAAATAATAATGATAATTCAAATTAAGTTTTGGTGAATAGCAAAGTAATGGCTAAGGTTTTCAACAATTCCTCCCTTTGCCAACTGCTTAGTTTAATAACAAAGTTCTAGACCTTCAAAGTTTTGAATTTTTTTGGTGTGGTGTGACTTCCCTTCCCTCCTCCCTCAAACAGCAAGCAACGTCTTCAGGGGTTCAAGAGTATTGCAGTCTTCCATAAAAATATATATAGTCCGGTTTTTACGCAATAACTCCGGAACTGCTTGACGGATCAGGACCAAACTTTGACACAAGATGCATTTTTGTATTGGGCAACTTTTGATATGATATCCAAAATGGTGGCCAGACACGCCCGTTGCAGCCTTTCACACCCAACCCATCTCGTCCTATCTAATTTTATGTTGAACTCTATTGTTCTTGATCCCACTATAGGACTTGGTAGCCTATTCCACATTATCTACAACTCTGTTACTAAATTAATAGAGGCAGATCCCTTACACACCCAGTCTCTCTCTGTCGCTTGTTTGTTTACACACCGGTACAAATGAGGCAGATCCCTTACACATGCAACTAATATTAACATGGGAATCTGCAGAGAGACAAGTGGCCCATAAAAGGCAGATCCCTTTCACATCCAACCCATTTCGTCCATATGACTATCTAATTTGATCTTGAAATTCTCTATTGCTTTTGATCCCACTATAGCACTAGGTAGCCTATTTCACAGATCTACGACTCTGTTACGAGAGAGGCAGATCCCTTACACAGCCAATTTCTCTCTCTCTCTCTCTCTTATTTGCAAACTGGTACAAATGAGGCAGATCCCTTACACATGCTACCAAGATGAAAATGGGAGTCTGCAAAGAGCCAATTGGCCCACACACAGCAGATCCCTTTCACACCCAACACATCGTCTAAAACACATGGTTTTAGATGATGTCGATCAACTGCAGACATTCTTTGCCTTCTTACGCATCAAATCAACCAAGCTACAGACCAACATGGTGAAACACATACAATAGCACTGGATATATCAAAGGCATTTGATAGAGTCTGGCATCAATCCTTATTGTCGAAGATGTCACACTACGGCCTTGCATCATTAGTTCCACTAATTACTTCTTATCTTCATAACAGAAAAATATGTGTAATGGTAGATGGCCTTTATTCTCAATTTCAATCAAATAAATGCTGGTGTTCCCCAGGGATCAGTTTTGGCCCCAACTCTGTTCCTCATTCATATCAATGATCTCATATCTACCACTCATAATCCAATACATTCCTACGCAGATGACTCAACACTCCACAGTTCCTTCACATTTACCTATTCTTTCACCCAACCCAATCTTATAAATTCAAAAATAAACACTGCAATTTCTCTGAACCAGGACCTTTCTAGAATTAATGAATGGGGACAAAAGAATCTAGTTTCTTTTAATGCACAGAAAACCAAGTATAGGCCTATTCAATTTTCTAACCGACAGAATCTCACTGACTCCCATATATTTTTTAATGATGTAAATATTCCCACTTCCCCTAGTATTGACATTCTCGGTGTAACATTAACTACTAACTTGAGCTGGACACATTATGTTAGAAGCATTGCTAAGAATGCCTCTAAAAAACTGGGACTCCTGTACAGAGTTCGAGAATTCTTCACTGGCGAGCAGTTGGCCGTAATATATAAGTCATGTGCGTTCTCAGATGGATTACTGTTCACCTCTGTGGAGTGGAAGTGGAGTGGTTGCATTGAGGTAGTTGGACAAAATTCAAAATAAAGCTATTAGATTAATCAATAACCCTGCAATCACACAGGACCTTCCTACATTATCCATACGAAGAAACGTTGCATCCCTTACATTATTCTACAGATATTTTCACAGCAATTGTTCCGAGGAACTTGCTTAAATTGTGCCGCCTCTCCACATCTTTCCCCGTAAAACTAGGGCAGCTGAGAGCGCCCATGAATTTACACTTTCTCCTCCACAATGCAGAACTTCTGCTTATCAAAATTCATTTATTCCTAGAACTACTACTCTTTGGAATTCACTTCCCTCAAGTTGCTTTCCACAAACTTACAATCTACAAAAGTTTAAATCCAGTTGTTACAAACATTTTATGAATGGAGGATGCCTTTAGGCACATGGACCTTTTTGTTTTATCTGTGTTTTCCTTCCTCCGTTCATTGTCTCTTAAAAAATAAAAAAAATAAATCTCGTCCTATCAAATTTTATATTGAAGCTCTATTGTTATTGATCCCAGTATAGCACTCGGTAGCCTATTCCACATATCTACAACTCTTTTACCAAGCGAATAGAGGCAGATCCCTTACACAGCCAATTTCTTTCTCTCTCGCTCTTGTTTGTTTGCACACCAGTACAAATGAGGCAGATCCCTTACACATGCAACTAATATGAACATGGGAATCTGCAGAGAGACAAGTGGCCCACAAAAGGCAGATCCCTTTCACATCCAACCCATTTCGTCCATATGACTATCTGATTTATCTTGAAATTCTCTATTGTTCTTGATCCCACTATAGCACTAGGTAGCCTATTTCACATATCTACGACTGTTACGAGAGGCAGATCCTTACACAGCCAATCTCTCTCTCTCTCTCTTATTTGCACACTGGTACAAATGAGCCAGATCCTTTACACATGCTACCAAGATGAAAATGGGAGTCTGCAGAGAGCCGATTGGCCCACACACAGCAGATCCCTTTCACACCCAACCCATCTCGTCCTATCAAATTTTATGTTGAAGCTCTATTGTTATTGATCCCATTATAGCACTCGGTAACCTATTCCACATATCTACAACTCTTTTACCAAGCGAATAGAGGCAGATCCCTTACACAGCCAATCTCTCTCTCTCTCTCTTGTTTGTTTGCACACCGGTACAAATGAGGCAGATCCCTTGCACATGCAATCAAGATGAAAATGGGAGTCTGCAGAGAGCCAAGTGGCCCACATAAGGCAGATCCCTTTCACACCCAACCCATCTCATAAACGTTACCTGTTATTTACACTACTTACTATACACCCATGTTATCATATACCTGCAACCAAAACACAATTGTAAGAAATAGGAACATAAGAAAATGGGAGTCTGTAGAGAGCCAATTGGCCCACACAAGACAGATCCTTTTCACACCCAACCCATCTCATAAAAACTCTCATTTATCTCTGTCTTCCTTACATTTATGACATCCTAGTCTCTCTCTCTCTCTCACAAATGAGAACATAAGAAAACCTGAGTCTGCAGAGAGCCGATTGGCCCACACATGTCAGATCCCTTTCACATCTAACCCATCCCGTGCTCTCTCTCTCTCATATTTATCGCTATCTTCCTTACATTTACGACATCCTATTCTCTCTTACCATACTCTCTGTCCCTCACAAATGAGAACATAAATAAAATAAGAAAACGGGAGTCTGCAGAGAGCCGATTGACCTACACATGGCAGATCCCTTTCACACCCAACCCATCTCGTTCTATCTAATTTCAAGTTGAAGTTCTATTGTTCTTGATCCCATTATAGCACTTGGTAGCCTATTCCACATATCTACAACTCTGTTACTAAACGAATAGAGCCAGATCCCTTATACAGCCAATATCTCCCTCTCTCACTTTTGTTTGTTTGCACAATCTGTTCCTTCTGTAGTTTCTCCATGCCCAATAAGCTAAATGATCTTTTGATATCTGTGACACAGCTTTTGTATCCAACACAATACCTTGTTTGCAAAACCGCTCGAACCCCGGACAACGTTGCTTGCAACTTTAATTACTTTTATCATTATTATTATTATTATTAGGGGTTCGACCCCTACGGGAACCCCTATTGTAATCATTAAACCCGGTTTTTCATCCAAATTCTTCTTACACGCCGGTTTCGACGCAATAACTCCAGAACCGCTTTTTGGATTGGGATCAAGCTTTCACAGGAGGTGCGTTTTTGTATTGGGCAACTTTTGATATGCTAAACATCCGGCATGGGGGCCAAACAGGTCCGTGGCAGCCGATTTCCCGAAAAACTTGACGCCTAAATACCGTCTCTCCCACTCATAGGAAACGACTGGGCTTTGGCATACGGACTCCACTACTAATGCTCCGCAAATGTTATAGAGAAGGTTTTGCTTTTGCACGTGGGTTTTTTTCTGGCAATCTTGAAAAAACCTAGAATTCCACTTAAAATTCCACATCTTGAAAACTGCGCCGATGATCAAAGCCATACTTGCGTAGTTGGGTGAGGCTCGCGATTCCGAACGTTTTGATACCAAAAGAATATAAATGGGTGGAATAGTTTGGCCGCAGCATTGAAAACTGTCTATTCTTAAATTACTTTAAAACCGCATTCGTTACCCACACAAAGTATACCGTCTACAGTCTATAGGCTTCCACGCATCCCCCATTTTTGCTTAATAACATAGTCACTTTATTATTTAGATCTATAATTTTCTTTTTATTTAACTCTCTCAAAACAGTTCGAGTCCCTACGAATTCCACCAATTATTTAGCCAACCTACCTATACATACCTACCCTACCAAATAATAATGATAATTCAAATTTATTTTTGGTGAATAACAGAGTATTGGCTAAGGTTTTTAACAATTCCTCCCTTTGCCAAATGCTTAGTTTAATAACAATGATATGGACCTTTAAAGTTTTGGCAATTGCCCGTGTGACTGATTCATATTTTAACCCTCCTAAGTGTTACCACAAAATACCGCTAGATCCTTTCTCAAAAGTCGCTAGCATGTTGCTACATAGTCAAACAATGTTAGAATAATACTGCAATTTCTAAAGAGTTTTGGTTTGTTTGTTTTGCAAATTTTACAATGTAGTATGACTAGAATGTCTGCGATTTTCAAATTATCCCTAGTAAATGTCTCTAGATATAAAAGAAATGGCTGCTAGATTGAAGTAAATAGCTCTACATTTAGCGGTAATATGTAGCTTTACAACTGGCAACACTGCAAACACCACCTCCCTCCCACCCTCCCAGTATGTCTCCTCAAAATACCGTTAGGCCCTTTCTCAAAAGTCGCTAGCATGTTGCTACATAGTCAAACAATGTTAGAATAATGCTTCAATTTCTAAAGAGTTTTGGTTTGTTTGTTTTGCAAATTGTACAATGTAATATGACTAGAATGTCTGAAATTTTCAAATTATCCCTAGTAAATGTCTCTAGATATGAAAAAATGGCTGCTAAATTGAAGTAAATAGCTCTACATCTAGCCGTAATATGTAGCGATGCAACTGGCAACACTGCCTGAAGTAAATAGCTCTACATCTAGCCGTAATATGTAGCGATGCAACTGGCAACACTGCCTAAGTGTTACCCCAAAATACCGCTAGATCCTTTCTCAAAAGTCGCTAGCATGTTGCTACATGTCAAGCAATGGTAGAATAATGCTGCAATTCCTAAAGAGTTTTGATTTGTTTGTTTTGCAAATTTTACAATGTAATATAACTAGAATGTCTGAAATGTTCAAATTATCCCGAGTAAATGTCTCTAGATATGAAAATATGGCTGCTAAACTGAAGTAAATATAGCTCTACATCTAGCGATAATATGTAGCACTACAACTGGCAACACTGCCTACAACCAGCTTCTCATCGCCAATGATTATGCTCTGAGGTTTGTATTTGCTTATCTTATAATAATAATAATAATAATAATAATATTTATTCAGTTAGCAATTTACAGAGTTGGTACCACATAGTATGTTACAAATATGACATGTACCAGCCTTGCATAATTCCAACTAAGGATAGCCCAATAAGGCCGTTAGGCGTATTTCCATTGGGGTCCTTGTGGGATTAGGTTAGCTGGGGGAAATGGGGAGGATAAAGAAATAGATACTTTAGAGAAAGTATTTCTAGGGGGTTATTTTAAGATACCTTACATCCTATAGTAAATATCAGTAATCCGTAATCAGTAATCATTTCAGTTTGGTTTGTCTATCTCTTATGTCGTAATTAGTAGTAGACATAAGCTTGGTGCTCCCTTCTCGCAGCTGTCCGGTTCAGGTGTTCCTTCAGGCTACGCCTGAAGGAATACAGTGTTCTCTTTTCACGGACTGACTGGGGTAGGTCGTTCCAGTCTTTGATGGCAGTGAAGAAGAATGTTTGCTTACCCTGTCCTTGGATTCTCGGGACCTTAAAATTAAACATCCTGTTTCTTGTATTATGTCCACTCCTCTCATTTGCTTTAACAAAATCATTCTTTAGATACTCTGGAGCTCTGTCATAGAAAATTTTGAAGGCATTAGTGAGCCTGATTTGTTTGGCCCTGTCAGAGACATTGAGCATACCTAGTGACTGAAGTTGTTCCTGGCCAACATGTGATCTGGGTCCTAGGTTCAGCATGAACCTAACCATTTTATTTTGAGTGACCTGAAGTTTGTGCTGTGCTGATTTAGATGATGCAGAGTACCAGGATGACACAGAATAGTCAAAATGACATTGAACAAGCGCTTGGCAGAGGGTCTTTTTGGTCGCAGCATCCCACCTGTCTATACAGGTATTTTATACGTGCTCTACACTTACTCAGGATAGATTCCAAAATTGTTTCACCTGACAAACTCGCGTCCAGTTTTAGTCCGAGATATTTAACTTGTGACACTGTTGTTATAGGAATATCATTACAGTTGACCGAGAAGCCCACAATGTCTTTCAGTTTGCGTTTTGTTCCACATAAGATGGCTTCCGTCTTGCCCAGGTGAAGAGATAGTCTATTGTCCACTAGCCATTCACTACATGATGCTAGTTCTTTGGAAAGTGAAGCGGCAATACTTATTGGGTCTTTTCCTGAAACCAGAAGCACGCTGTCGTCTGCATACAGTAATAATTTACATGAGACGCTCAGTTCCATGTCATTCACATAACAGAGAAAGAGTAAGGGACCAAGGATGCTTCCCTGCGGGACCCCACAGTTAATTGGCATAGGATCAGATATATTATCATCAATTTTGACTCTTTGGGTTCTACCACTAAGATAAGATTTAAACCAGTTCACAGACCCTATGCCCATTGCTTGTAGTTTATTACATAGGATATCATGGTCTACTGTGTCAAACGCTTTTTGTAGATCAAGAAGAACCATACCGGTGTAGTTACCTTTAGACATTTCTTTACGAATGTGATCCGTTAAGTGGATGAGACAGGAGTCTGTCGAGTACATGCATCTGAAACCTGATTGAAACTTATAGAATAGAACATTTTGTTTGAGGTAGTGTTCGATTTGGGTGTATACCACTCTTTCAAGGATTTTAGATACAATACATAATATGCTAACTGGTCTGTAGTTGCCAACTTCTAGTTTATTTCCTTTCTTGAATAGAGGGGTTACAATAGCTTCCTTCAGTTCAGCAGGTACAGTGTTGGTGTTAATTGACAAGTTGATGATGTGGGTTAGGGGGCCTGCTATACCAATGGCTCCATCTCGTAGAAATTTGGCAGGAATTTTGTCTGGTCCTGTGCTCTTATGTACATTTAGGTTAGACAGCTCGTCAAAAGTGTATTTTGGTGTAACATTTTGCAATCCAAATGTGTTCGGGTGTATGTCTTTATCTCTGTAGAAATTACGAGAGGTGGCCGTTGTTGTCGTGTATTTATTGAGAGGTTGAGGTAGGTTCTGTGCAAGTGTGTTTGCTATGGAAGTGAAGAAGGAGTTGAAGTAGGTTGAAATTTGTCGTTGTGGCAAACCTGATCATTAATGGTGAGAGCAATATTAGTGTTAGACGAATCCCTTGTCTTGTTGCTGTAGCCTGTTGTTTTTAGGTGCCTCCATAGTTTCTTTGGGTTATTCTGATATTCCTCTGCCTTATTGTGAAAATAATTAGTTTTCGCTGATTTCATTTTCCTACTTAGTTTATTCCTGGCCCTGTTGAACTCATGTTTCAGACCTTGATCCTGTCTATGTTTCGCTAGCCTTTTTAACAGATTGTCTCTGTGTTCCAGATGGTGTAGTATGTCATTGTTGATCCATGGGTCTGACCTTGCTTTAATTCGTATGTCTTTCAGAGGAGCTATTTCGTCTAGGATGTTTGTGATGATGGTTCTGAAGCCAACCCATGCATCATTAACGTTTGTACTTCCAAACACTGGAGACCAGTCTGTATTCCATAAAATGTCCAGAAATGTTTCCTTATTGTAGTTTCTCAGTGACCTTGTTTTGATAACCTTGTGATTCTCTAGGGTAATTTTTGTGGTTTTCCGTGTGCAATATGTGACGAAGTGATCACTTATCCCAGTCTGTATAACCCCTGATTGGGATATTTTGTCCTCTCTGTTACAGTTTATGTGGTCTAATATTGTGGCAGTGTTCTCAGAGATACGTGTGGGGGTTGTGATGAGTTGTTTGTGATTGTGCATTTTCAGTATATGCCTATATTCTCGTACAAGCCTATCATTTCGTTGTTTGTAACACAGGTTAAAATCCCCTAGTATGATGGATTCATTCCGAGGGTCTAGCGATGACAAAGTTCGTTCAAATTTGGTCAAGAATTGTGTGTCGGCTGGTGGCCTATAGCATACCCCAATTGTGATGGGTCTTGTCCTCGGCAGGTGTAGGTCGATCCACAGAGCTTCGTGATTTTCTACATGGAGGTCGGTCCTAGTTGTGTGTGTGAAGTTGTTTTTTACATACAGACATACTCCTCCCCCATCCTGTGTATAAATGTAACCCTTACACATGTTTCTATTAAATAATGACCTTAAACAGGATTCATGATTTAAATACAAGGCTAGATATTTATCGGAAGTACGTATTTACCTTCGGAAAGCTAAAATATAATGTTTACACATATGGGATAGGGAGGAGGGAGGGAGGTATTAGAGGTGGACCGATGGAAGGGAAGAGAACCCCGATATACGAGATACATAGCTTCATATGCGCGTATTGATCACTTTCATGCTATTATGTATGCATACAGAAGTAGCAGGACACATATGTCAAGAGTGAACACCAATAACTTAATCCATACACAGTAAAAAAGACGGAAATAATATCGTACATACGAAGTGATGGAATGGGTATGGGGGAGTGTGTATGACAGTTCGTCGCTAGATAGCCATGTGTGTGCTTGTGTGATGGTCTTGTGTAGCTATGTGTGTGCTTGTTTGAGTGTTGCTATAGGCTACGCATTAGTTATCTCTCTCTCTCTCTCTCTCTTATTTATCGCTGTCTTCCTTACGATTACGACATACTGTACTAGTGCATGAGAACAGGAAATAGGGAGCCTCGCTCTCTCTCTCACAAATGAGAACATAAGTAAACAGGAGTCTGCAGAGAGCTGATTGGCTATAGGACTCGGTAGCCTATTCCACATATCTACAACTCTGTTACTAAACGAATAGAGGCAGATCCCTTACACACCCAGTCTCTCGTTTGTTTGCACACCGCACACCGGTACAAATGAGGCAGATCCCTTACAAGATGAACATGGGAATCTGCAGAGAGACAAGTGGCCCACAAAAGGCAGATCCTTTCACATCCAACCCATTTCGTCCATATGACTATCTGATTTTATCTTGAAATTCTCTATTGTTCTTGATCCCACTATAGCACTAGGTAGCCTATTTCACATATCTACGACTGTTACGAGAGGCAGATCCCTTACACAGCCAATCTCTCTCTTATTTTCACACTGGTACAAAGGAGGCAGATCCTTACACATGCTACCAAGATGAAAATAGGAGTCTGCAGAGAGCCGATTGGCCCACACACGGCAGATCCCTTTCACACCCAATCCATCTCGTCTTATCAAATTTTATGTTGAAGCTCTATTGTTATTGATCCCACTATAGCACATGGTAGCCTATTCCACATATCTACATCTCTTACCAAGCAAATAGAGGCAGATCCCTTACACCGCCAATCTCTTTCTCTCTCGCTCTTGTTTGTTTGCACACCGGTACAAATGAGGCAGATCCCTTACACATGCAACCAAGATGAAAATGGGAGTCTGCAGAGAGCCAAGTGGCCCACATAAGGCAGGTCCCTTTCACACTCAACCCATCTCATAAACGTTACCTGTTATTTACACTACTTACTATACACCCATGTTATCATATAACTGCAACCAAAACACAATTGTAAGAAATAGGAACATAAGAAAATGGGAGTCTGTAGAGAGCCAATTGGCCCACACAAGACAGATAATTTTCACACCCAACCCATCTCATAAAAACTCTCTCTCATTTATCTTTGTCTTCCTTACATTTATGACATCCTAGTCTCTCTCTCTCTCTCTCTCACAAATGAGAACATAAGAAAACCGGAGTCTGCAGAGAGCCGATTGGCCCACACATGTCAAATCCCTTTCACACCCAACCCATCCCGCGCTCTCTCTCTCTCTCATATTTATCGCTATCTTCCTTACGTTTATGACATCCTATTCTCTCGCCATACTCCCTCTCTCTCCTTCACAAATGAGAAAATACAAAAAATAAGAAAACGGGTCTCCAGAGCCAGAGCCGATTGACCTACACATGGCAGATCCCTTTCACACCCAACCCATCTCGTTCTATCTAATTTCAAGTTGAAGCTCTATTGTTCTTGATCCCATTATAGCACTCGGTAGACTATTCCACATAGCTACACCTCAGTTACTAAACGGATAGAGGCAGATCCCTTTTACAGCCAATCTCTCCCTCTCTCGCTCTTGTTTGTTTGCACAATCTGCTCCTTCTGTAGTTTCTCCACGCCCGATAAGTTAAATGATCTTTTGATATCTGTGACACAGCATTTGTATCCAACACAATACCCTGCTTGCAAAACCGTCAAACCCCGGACAACGTTGCTTGCAACTTTAATTATTATTATTATTATTATTTCACAGGGGAATATGTCTTCTAAGCATAGTAGGGAAGATGTACAGTAAGGTAGTGATCGAGAGAGTGAGAGTGAGAATGGAGAAATGGTTAGGTGAGGAGCAGGGCAGGTTTAGGTAGGGAAGAGGGTGTGTAGACCAGATTTTCTCTTTGATATATGTTGTTGAGAAATATAAGATAAAGGAAGAAGTTGTATGCTGCCTTTATGGACTTGGCGAAATCCTATGACAGAGTTGATAGATAAGGTCTATGGATTGTATTGAGCATATACGGAATAGTTGATAAGTTGCTGAAAGCGGTGAAGAGCATGTATGAGGGTGCAAAGGCGGAAGTGTGTGTGGAGAATGAACAGAGCGAGTTCTTTGATCTGAATGTTAGGTTAAAGCAAGAGTGTGTGATGTCCCCAAGGTTGTTCAAAATATATATGGATAGGGTCATGAAAGAAATACAAGAAAGAGCAGTGGATGCTGTTGTACCGCTGATAAGGGAAGGAAATGAGTGGAAGTTGCCTGTTTGCTGATAATACAGTTCTGATGAGCGAGAATGAATGGAAGTTGTAGGGTCTGGTAAATATGTTTGGAACCGTATGCCAGAAATGGAACCTGAAGGTAAATGCGCGGAAGAGGAAGGTTATGGTCTATGAAAGGGGTGCAGTCACAAAGTGTGACGTGAGGTGGAATGATCAGGTTATGGAGAATGTCAGCTCATTTAAGTATTTTGGCAGTTACTATAAGTTGCTTTAAAAAAGTCGGTTAAATTTCAGCTGACGGTAAATTGAATCCCTTAACAATTGATTTCTGGATACCTAATGGACAATATGGAACTCTTATGATTCTGCGCCATGTTATACTAAGTGTTCACAATTAACAGCATATTTGCCTATAAAAACATTGCAATAGCTGAGTAACGAATATAGGGAGTTTGCTATTTACTGTGAGGTGATAATAAAGTGAGTATAATTGTGTGTAGACTGACTGAAGGCTCTGGCAAACTCTGGGACAAGGTGGGTCATTCCAGGGATCACAGCACCAAACTCCTTAATGGGGGATGGTTGTTTTTCTTGACCCCCTTCTCCCTCACGTTTAGCCCTATTATTTTTTTTAAGACGTCCGGCCCATTAGTTTGGCGATTTTCAGAGCTTTTGCCCCATTTCTTAGCCAATATTAAGATCTTTCGTGCCATTTAGATGTCAATTTTGTCTTGGCGAGCGATAACAAACCTGTAATTTAGGAGAAACCGGCCTTCAGCCGGGATAGTTTTCTACCAAAATATTTACACATTTATATTGATTTTTTTTTTTTTTTTTTTTTTTTTTAAAGCTTGATGTAGGTCTAAAGAGGAAACTAACAACACAATGGAAATATAAATAATTAAACAAATAAATATGCCTACCCCCCCACATGGGCGTATTTATTTGTTTAATTATTTATATTTCCCATATGTTGTTAGTTTCCTCTTTAGACCTCCATCAAGCTTTAAAAAAAAAAACTATATAAATCCAAGGTTAGAGATGTAATTGGTCCCCTTAAAACTTCGATAGGAGAAATGACTGACAATTATTTAGAAATGTGCAGTACATTAAATAGTAATTTTTTTTCCGTTTTCACTAATGAAAATTTGACACAGTTTCCAGAAGTCCGTAAGGTATATAGTGATAGTATAGAAAATAGGTCAAGTACGGTTACTATAAGTAGAAATGACGTGCTTAAGGAAATTGACAGACTGAAACCTCAGAAATCGCCTGGTCCTGATGAGGTATATGCCGCGCAGTGTTATTCACTATTTTTTCAAGAGAGCCAAAAGTTCAGGACATATTCAGCGTGAGAGCCGCATAAGCCATAAGGAAAATAAGCCACAGGGATAAGCAGAACAAAGTATATATAGGAACTAAATTACATTTTTTTTTTGGGTTTCCATAGCCACAGATTTATAGAACAAGGCTAGTAACAATTATTGTATTGACATTCTTTAGTATAAATAAATTATATTGAAATTCTTGACTACTAATATACATTTAAAAAATATATACTTTAATTTGATGTTGTGATGACCGGAAATGAGCCAGCTGTTCTTTTACTTTTTCCATGCTGTACTTGTAAGTTGTTACTTGTGGAAGGTTGTATTTCTGGTGGTTCATTTTCTTTTGTATTCTTACGTTTTATAATAAATTTGTCCATTTTGATTATAGCCTGGAAATTCAGTGGCGTAGCTAAGGGGGGGGGGGGGGGGGGGGGTGGGTTTGAAATCGCCCCCCGGGCCCCCAAGAGAAGGGGGCCCCCAAATGGATCTGAAAATAATATTAATTATACTAATAGTATATACTGTATATATAAGTAATATTAATAATAAGTAAAATAAACACCATGTGTGTTTTCTGATTTAACCTCTTTCTTTTCTTCTATCCTGCGACGTCATGGGTATTTAAAATTAGAAAAATAACGATCACTCCATCAGTATTGATTTGGCGGTGCAAGGGGAAACATCGTCGCTCTGGCTCCTAGCCTCCTACCCGCCACTTGCTTAGGACGCACTGCCTATAGGTAGGCCTAATGATTATACTTTATATACATTACAAAATAGCACTATTGAGTTTGACAGTTGGTTAATATACTGTGTTGTTCGTAAACATGTGTAAAGGAATAATAAGATATAGCCTAATTTGACAAGAAGAAACATGGTGATTGTTAGTAAGTTGAGTGTATAATCGAAGATTAGGCCTACATACAATTATATATAAATATATGTATTTTCTTTTTCGTGAACTGTAATGGTCAAATCGATAGCTATATTTCATAGATAACCTATGTACTTAACCTTGTGAGAAAGTTGAGTGGTATCGAAGATATTTGTAGAGTAGGCTAAACTTCTAAAGTGCTAAATATTTAGGCCTTGAAATTTGTAGGACTATGTTTTGGTCTCATATTTTTTTCTCGAACTGTAGGGGGCCTAACATAGCCTATACAATGGTTATGGTCTTACTAAACCTTAGCTTTATCGTGAAAAAGATGCATAGTCGTTTAATATTAGTCAATTAAGTATGGGTGCAATACATCAGCTAAAATAGAGCATAGAGAGGCAACATTAATGGTGTAGAGTGTAGGCTACCTTGGTTAGGCTATGAGCACTATGACTCATTCTTTCAAATTTAGACTCTGGATCACTTTTATTTATGCTACCATACGCCTTCCATATAGGCTATAGGCTATGGTGGCTGTACATATCAAGCCCAGGAACTGTGAAATAAGAAGGAACACAGTTGTGAGCATTGAATACTCGTTTGTAGGTTAATCTAGCCCTTTGGCTGGTTCAGGGTCAGGTGCAAACATTGGTAAGCTTTCTAACAAGTTACTGGGGTTCTCAAGAAGAGGCCCCCAGTATTGAGATTTGAGGTAATGCATAGCTTGATTAGGCCTACCAATGACGCCTATTTTAACTCCCTAACGCCAGTGGTGGGGTTGAAATAATATTTTAATGTTATCACGTTTCATGTACATTATTATTTTTTTATTAGTATTATATTTTATATTCTTATTTCAGACATGCCTAATGAACGACAAAGAGAAAGAGTTCATCAAAGTGGTATATGTTTTACAGTATTGTACCATCCATTGTACATGTATTCCTAATCCATTAGATAACGGTGATATAATAATTAATTGTATATTAAATTATTACCAGTAGCCCACTATTGAGTCATGGATATCGTCAAAATGCACCTAGGTAGCATTATTATTCTAAAATTTTCTCGGGGGGGCTTACAGCGCCCCCCCGAACCCCCCAGCTGATTAGGCTCGCTTCGCTCGCCACCCCCACCCCCTTCTATAATAAGCAAACCATGGAGGGGGCCCCTCCAAGCACCAAGCCCCCTGGGCCTTCAAATCTCTAGCTACGCCCCTGCTTGGAATCTAGATAATTCACTGCCTGGAATACGACAAATTGTTTAAAAAATAACCAAATGTGGATAATACATCGTTTTAATTTGTAAGAATACGAGTTTAGGTCCATACATTTCATGCATACACCGAAAGTCTTTTTCTCATAAAATAACACTAATTTATGAGGCACCTTAACCCACTTTTCTGATGTGGTGTTAATAAAACTAGTGAATGGACAAGACTGGCTGAGCATGGGCCGCCGAGCGCTGGACTTACGTAACCCACACGTACATTTCCTGTAGGCCTACAGAAGGCTCGTTCTCTCTCGTTCTCTCTCTCTCTCATCATTCCTGTATAATGGGTGCTCTCTCTTTTCTCCTTTTCTCTTTGTATTGAATAATTATGAAAAGTAAAGAATTGCCAGAGTCACTATGTAGGCCTATTCCCATTAGCAATTGTATTAAGTGTTACGTCTGATACGGCATTATGATGCAATTTATATCTAATACTTTAAACTATTCTCTGACTACTGATGAATTCTCTCTCTCTCTCTCTCTCCTCTCTTGCAAGCCGCCACTGGCTCGCGAGCCGCGCAATGAAGACCACTGCGAGTGAGCTAGAGTATTGAAAGAATGCATAGATTAGTTAAGTTACCCATTAACATTTCTATTTAACAAGTCATTAGAAAAAGGCTTAGTTCCAGAAGCTTGGAAGCTCGCAAATGTAGTTATGTAATAAATTCTTCTCAGCATGGATTCACTCAGGGACGTTCTTGCCTTACTAATTTGCTTAGCTTTTTCTCAGAGGTATATGAAGCAGTAGATAAAGACAAGTCATATGATATATATTTAGCTTTCAGTAAAGCTTTCGACAGAGTCCCCCATGAGAGATTGATGAGAAAAGTTGAGGCGCATGGAATAGGTGGGTCGTTATTGGGATGGATTAGGTCATGGCTAATTGATAGGAAGCAGAGATTCAGCATAAATGGTACTAAGTCAGAATGGGGAGCAGTCAAAAGTGGTGTCCCCCAAGGATCTGTATTGGGTCCTCTGTTGTTTGGTATATACATAAATTACCTTGATTTTGGTATAACTAGTAGGATAAGTAAGTTCGCAGGCGATACCAAAATAGGGAGAACAATAGATTCAGATAGTGACAGAGTGCCTCCAAAGGGATCTAGATACCTTACACGAATGGTCAGTAAATTGGCAGATTAATTTTAGCATTGCCAAATGCAAGGTATTAAAGATAGGGAAGATGAATACAATCGTAAAATATAAACTAGTTAGTAAAGAATTATATAACTCAGACTGTGAGAAAGATCTAGGTGTGTTTGTTAGCAATGATTTGAAACCTAGAAAACAGTGTATAAGCGTTCGTAACAAGGAAAACTGGATTCTCGGGTTCATCTCTAGGAGTGATGTTAACTTCTGATGTTATCTTAAAACGTTACTTGTCATTAGTGAGACCCCATATGGATTATGCTGTTCAATTTTGGTGTCCTTATTACAGAATGGACATAGATTCCTTGGAGAGAGTACAACATAGAATGACAAAAAATATCCATAATATTATAAATCTTCCATATGAAGAAAGGTTAAAGAAATTAAGCTTTCATTCGTTAGAGAGACGCAGAGTTAGAGGGGATATGATAGAGGTGTTCAAGTGGGTTAGTGGGATTAATAAAGGGGACATGAAAGATGTACTAAAGCTCAGAGATTGCGAAAGAACTCGAACAAATGGTAATTCAAATTATATAAATTTAGTTTCAGAAAAGATTTAGGCAAATATTGGTTTGGTAACAGAGTTGTAGATAGGTGGAATAGGCATCCAAGTGCTATAGTGGGATCAAGAACGATAGAGATTAGGTATTAGTGATCTGGGCCTATTGTCGGGAATAGTGTGATGATCCCCACAGTTTTGAGTCCAATTGGGTATTTGAATTTGGCGGTATTGTATAGCAAGTGCGATTTCGGCTAGTTCTTTATGTACTGTAGTTTATTATTAAGTGTAGGTTAAATATTAACTGTAATGCATAAATATTTACATCAGCTCTAGATGTATCATGAAACCAAATCATAGGTTATAATTATTATGAGCCGGCAGTCATTATGTAACTTCGCGAAGCGATAGAATGCCAGCGGTTAGTCTCTCAAAAACCACCAGACAGCCAACATCTCCCCCCGGGCCTGACTCAACATATAGTTCACCATGTGCTACCATTATTAATCCATATCAACAGTCCTACATCACCAGTCCTCTAAGCTAAGTTCTTTGTATCGATATTGTATTATGTGAACATCCTAATTCCTACATGTCATGCAAATGAATTAGCCTTGTGTAGAGGACCGAATTCCACTCATCGAATTCATCATTGGTAATTATTGTATAACTATTTGTTGGGATAATGTCATGTACCAGTGAGTTAGAAAATTGGGTATTATTCTAGTTCCGGTTTCACAGCACATTCGTCAATTTATATGGCTTCTATAAATTTGTCATATACCATACTTCATTCCTATATCGTCAGTAGCGGCGCAAATGGAATTATAATTACTGTGAAAAAGTTAATATTTTCCTCCTGTTATCCACAGCCAAAGCTGAAGATGGCGGAGTAAATACCGTAGAGTTCATCACGTTTTTTTGGCGACCGTCAATATTTTATTAATTTAATACCAAACCAGCGGTGGTGTGGGGGCGGCAGCCCCCACCTAATATACTAGGTTAGGTTAGGTAAGGTTGTTAGGTTAGGTAAGGTTGTTAGGTTAGGCTAATATTACCCCTTATTTTCGTCTTTTACCCCGCAATTTCCCTGATATTCATAGCCCTCCCCACTATTGGGGGCAGTGTTTTTAGCTTGTTGGATAATGGGTAAATACTCATTTCCGCCAGTCCTTAGTATAAAACAACACTGTATATTAAAGAAAACCGAGAAAAACAAAAACACAAAACGCTAAATTCGCTGTGAAACCGAAAATAGAATTTTACCGCAAATTGCCCTGTCTATCTAAATTCCCTACAAATATATGGTCCTTCGAACTCTAGTAATTGTTATGGTGCCGTCATAGTGTTTTGTTTACTTCCGCTTCACTTGGTGTTACAAATGACTGCCGCGCTGGGAGTTGGGCCGACTGCCCTTACCTTCTTGTTTTTTTTGCTTAGCTTTCTCCTCGTGTTTTTCAGAGGTGCACCGTCGCTGGTATTTTGGGGGGGCCTTGTTTCCTGGGTTTTTTTTTGGCGTGGCGCTCCTTGGCTTTTTTTGCGAGGGTTTGCTAGGCTAGTTTTATGTGTAATTGGGCCTCGGTTTGATTCCCATTCGCGTAGTTCTACAAGTGTAAGTGGTTGTTTTCTTTATAACACTGTTAGTGGTAGCCTACTTGGTGACTTTATGTTTAGCCTTTAGGCCTTATGAGACTCTTTTATTAATTTTGCCGGAGGGGAGGGTTCTCATGTGACTCATTTAATTAAAATTTATAGCCTAGTTGCCTAATTACGGTCATGAGGTTCGGTCTCTGTTGATTCCTAAGCGATTGACAGCCAGTAGTCAGACCTCATGATTGTAGCATGGGCAGCCGGGCTAGCCCTAATATATTCTACTAGTCAGTTCTTGTCATTTTGTTTTTCTTTTTTTTTCTGCTATTTGTTTGTCGTGGCTCAGATTATAGATAAATCATCCTACTGCAGCTAGTAATGACCGTTTCCAAATTGGGAGTGGCAATGCTATTGCCACATAATTTAAATTAGTTTGTGTAACGTTTGCTTTGTAGTTTAGGGAGTTAATAGCCTAGATTAACCCAGTGAGACCCAGCGTCGCACGTGATGCGTCGGCAGTGTTTGATCACCAACTCCCAGCGACGCATCACGTGCGTCCGACATATAAAAAACACTTACGTGGCTCGTAAGGTAGGAAATGGCGGGAGAATAGGAGGGGGAGGTACCGTAGTGTGTGTGGGAGCCGGGCCAGTAGGTGTGAGCGGGCCGAGACAGCCGCGCGGCTGGTGGTGGTGGGCTTAGTGGGGATACTTTACACCCTTAGTTCACCCCCACTTTGAACCTTCATTACTCCGGTCGTATGGGAGCTAGAGGCTTGAGATTTATGTGAGACACTCCTTAGGATGTATGCCGTACAATGCCATACTCAGTTTTTACCCTAGTGCTCCCGGACGGGTGGTCATGCGGGGGAGACGAACTTTCGAACCCCCGCCCCCTAAATGACCGAAGTGAGTTTTTTTTTCTTCATTTCTCACCATTCTCTTCCATTTTGGCTCAACACATTTTTTTGAGGCTCCCCCCCCCCCAAAAAAAAAAATGTCCGAGGTGATTTTTTTTTTTTTTTTTTTCATTTCTCATCCTTGTCTTCCATTTTAGCAAACAAAAAAAAGAAGTGAAAATGGCTTGGGACTGGGGTGAACAAAATATTATAACTAGCCGGGGCTCAACGGGTTAAGAGCTTAACGATGACAGATTTAAAGAAACTTAAGATTTTAAAGGGAGGGATGAATGGAAGCTTGAATAAGTGCTTAAGAGATCTTGACGATTTTATAGAAAGTGCCTCTGCTGATCAGATAAAGGGCAAGAATGCTACTGTAACTAAATCGCTAGCCACCTTTGATAGTTATGCTCAGCAGGTATATGGTTTGTTGTCAAGTCCTGAGGATGTGGAAGAAGAAATGTCAGCAGATCTGGAGTATATTGAAGATGTTAATACAGCCTTAGCCAGATTAGCTTCAACTCAAGAATCACACCCTGTTAAGGATACTGGTACTCCAAAAACAACTGGTTTTAATCTTCCAAAGCTTACTTTTCCGGGGATCCAACTACCTGGACTGGATTTTGGGATATATTTGAGTGTTCCGTTCATCGGAATAAGACCCTTACATCCATCCAAAGGTTTACTTATCTCCGTGGACAGTTGAAAGGGGAGGCATTGAAGCTGATAGAGGGGTACAAGCTAGAAGCTACAAGCTATAAGTCTGCAGTGGAGCTCTTGAAAAGAACTTATGGGCGAGAGGAAGTAA
Organism: Paralithodes platypus; assembly: GCA_032716605.1. Taxonomy (NCBI): domain Eukaryota; kingdom Metazoa; phylum Arthropoda; class Malacostraca; order Decapoda; family Lithodidae; genus Paralithodes; species Paralithodes platypus. The sequence continues at coordinate 19,477,404 of CM064541.1, forward strand.
TAAAGACAGCGTTAATAACAAAATTCTTCGCTATAGATCCTCCATCGTATGATGTGACCGAGTTAAAGGAGTACTATGCCTCTTTTGAGAGCCTCCGGTCAATGGAGACGATGGCCATCACGAAGGAGGAAATCTACAGTGTAAACATCTTGAGCAAGGTACCCTCTCCCCTTAAGGAAATAATTAGACGGCAATTAAGCGACACTCCACTGGACTTAGAAGCGTTGGTGCAGAAATTCCAGACCGAAGTCTTCAATATGGAGAATACTGGACACTACCGACAAGTGGAGATGTCGCCATCCACTGCGGCTTTCCCGGTACAAACATCTCCTAAACAGAAGAGGACGATCACATCAGGTTGCAAGTTGTGTAGTGTATGCGGTCATCCATGGTACCAATGTCCTAAGTATCTTAACCTAAGACGTGCGCATGGGGGGTATGAGACACCACACTCCTGTGCGCACGTATTTGAGCTGTTCCCATCACTAACATTGTTATTTTACCATAAATAGCATTAATACTTATCCATATGTGCCTATTATAGGTTGATTATAAAGGTATTAACCTGTTACAACAATAAAACAAGTGGAAACAGTGTTTGGATGATCAAAATCGGCGATACAGGCCGGGAGTTACATTATGTATGGCTGAGGCAACCTCCCTCCCCTCCTCCTGTCTGGAGAGACACTGTTACGCAATAGTCTCTCTCGCTCTTTCCCACGCTTGGTAACAGTGATGACAACGCCCTGCTACCAACTCACTAATGTTAGCACGAAAATAGACCACAGAATAAGGGAATAACAGGGAGAATAGGTGATAACTGAAGGAGGTGAGGAAAGTGGGGAAGGAGGGGAGGTGGAGGAGTGATATTTGGCATGGACCAGGGGCAAAACAATTTTTTTTTTTTTTTTTTTTGGGGGGGGGGGTGTTTTAAATGGATTTCCCCCCCCCCCCCCCAGCCTCTTAAGAGTCTTCCCGCAGTCGCCCGGGGAAACTCGTAAGAGTCTTCCAGCAGTTGCCGGGTTAAGGCTACACAGAAAATTGGCAAGGCTAAATCGCTTCATTTATGTACCAGTTGTCTGGCAAGAGACCACTTCAACAGTGCTTGCACCCATTCCTTCATCAAACCCTGTAAATATTGCAAGGGGAAACATTGGTTTTCCCTTTGTACCCAGTCTGATCAGCACGACGGCAAAGAAAAAGAGAGAATCACCAAAGAGTCACACGATAAAAATAAAGGCAAGAGTAACAATGTATCTGCTATGTCCATTGCTTCTAGAGAGTGTCAAATGCTTCCTACTATAATGCTGCCAGTGGTGGGGAGTAATGATAAACATATAATGACGCGAACCTTACTCGACCAGTGCTCACAGAGGTCATTCGTTCTGCGGTCATCATTGCCACAGCTAAAGTGTACCAGGAAGGGTCAAGAGAATTTGCGTCTCCATGGTTTCACTGGTGAAGTAGATTCCAGTGACTATGATATAGTGGAGATTTTGTATGTATATAGAAGGAAGATATGTCCCATATAGGCTGTTGTGGTCGACAAACTTCCTAGTTTCTATGTGGCATCAGAGATTCAACCACAATTGAAATATCTCAGAAGCAAGGGTTTTAAACTGGCTGATGATCAACTCTCTGCTAACAATGGAATTATGCTACTGGTCAGAGCTGATTATTACTACGACCTGGTTCACCCTGGTTATCGGCGGATAGATAAGCTGATATTGCTCCCCACGATACAAGGGTATGCCATTTCTGGAAACTATGCAACTTCATCTCAAGACACAAAGGTGGAGGTAGTTACGGTCCTTAAAGTAGCGGTAAGCCCCATAGACAAATACGTTAGGTCTACTGTACCTGATTATCCATGCACTGATATAGATAAGCTATGGGACTTAGATAATATTGGAATTGACCCACATGAACTTGATCGGGAGTCCAAGCTAGCGTTGAACTCGTACGAAGAAACTGTAACGTATGACTCTGGCAGGAGTCAGTATGTGGTAAGGCTCCCTTGGAATGACAATAAGAGTTAATTACCTACGAATTTCCATCTAGCACTTGGTAGGTTATGGGGCCTTCAGAAGCAGTTTGTCAAGGATCCAAGTTATTGCGACTTATACGGCAGTACTAAATGAGCAGGTACAACGTGGATTTGTTGAAAGAGTAGATCCCAGTGAGTATGGGAATAACATTCATTACCTTGCTCACCATGGGATAAAAAATGACAGTTCCACCACTCCTGTTCGTATTGTATATGATTGCTCAGCAAAATCCAGTGATCACTCTCATAGCCTGAATGATTGTCTGTACACGGATCCGTCCCTGGTCTCTAATCTCGCGCAAATTATGTTACGCTTCAGATGTCATAAGTTACATGGGTCGCCGATATTGAGAAGGCCTTCCTGATGCTTCAACTCCATAGTGAAGACAGGGACTCAACAAGATTTTTATGGCCAAGGGACCCAATGGATCTAGATTCAGAGTATCTGGTCTACAAATTCAGAGTCGTCTTATTCGGAGCAACCTGTTACCAGTTCCTTCTCAACGCTACTATCTTGCGACATCTTGAGGAGGCTGGACTAGATCCTGACTCCAAGAATGAGATCAAGCGGGGGATCTATGTGGACAATCTTCAAGGCACTGGAGACGATGAAGATTTATTGCTCAAAAGATGCTGGGAGATCCGCGATATATTTGCCAAGGCTCATTTATACTTGAGAGAATGGGCCACTAATAGTGATCTTTTGAAAGGTCAATTTGCTTCTGACGGTGTTGCTACTGAGAATAGTGCGGTGAAGTTTTTAGGCCACAAATGGGACACTACCACAGATTGTATATCCTTCTGTCACACACCATGCGACAGTGAGATTATGACCAAGCGAAACTGCTTCAGCTTGTCTGCGAAGTTGTTTGATCCCCTAGGCTATTTGCAGCCTGTCACTATTCGTGCTCGTATGTTTTTACAGCAGCTGTGGCGGCTAAAACTAGATTGGGACACACCACTCCCGACTGAGCTAGAAGATACTTAGCGGTTAATTCGGTCGGACCTTTCCACATGTTGCAAGGTTCAACTTGATCGTCAGGTTATAAGTGGTCAACGGGTGGATCTACATGCCTTTGCTGATGCCAGTAATAGTGCGTACGGTACTGCCATATACTTATGCAATGGTAGTGAAGCAAAACTAGCTATAGCAAAGGCCAAAGTAGCCCCTATAAAGAACACTACAGTTCCTAAATTAGAACTTACTGCATTGATCCTGTCTGCTCGTCTAATAAAGTTTACACTGGATGCTTATGCAGACATACTACAGATTAATGACGTCTATGTCTGGAGCGACAGTCAAATAGCACTTTCTTGGGTACACAGCCAGAAGGTGTTACCTGTTTATGTTTCCAATCGCACTGCTGAGATACATAACTTAGTTCCTACAGCTAAATTTCGCTATGTGAGTCAGTGACAGTAATTAACTGTCCCAGTCATTTCCCGGGGATCTCGGCGAAACAGTTTATGTCATCCTCTATTTGGTGGCAAGGACCTATATGGCTTACATCTCCAACTGAATGGCCTCAGGATTTCAGGGAATGCATATCTGATCCATCGAGTCGGCCCCAAGATGATGTGTTATGTAGTTCGACTGTGAGTGCTACACATCAGGATAACAAGTTGGTAGAGTGGGAACATTACGGCAGCTATGATCAAATAATACGGGTATTTGAATGAATATACCGTTTCATTAACAACATGAGAAATCGGGCTGACGGGTCTTTCCTTAGTGAAGATTCGAAGCATATCAGACTCCATGAATTGAGATCAGCAGAAGCGAAAATAATATGTTTAGTACAAAAGGAATCTTATCCTACTGAACATGAAATACTGAACAAGGAGTCAAAGGCCAAACCCTCAAACTTAATGAGGCAGCTAGGACTATATATGGAAGAAGGCATAATGAAGTGTAGAGGCAGGATCCAGAAGGCGGACATTATTGATTCTGGGAAATATCCTGTTCTCCTTAGCTCCTCTCATTTGATTACCAAACTGTTGATTCGCAAATGCCATGGGATCTGCCTACATTTTGGCGTAAATTATGTTCTGGCTTATATGCGACAACGTTGGTGGATCCCTAAGATGCGACAAACGATTAAGGGGATCCACAATAGCTGTACTATCTGTAAAAGATTACAGGGTAAGCCTTACTCCCCAGTTGATCTACCTCCTTTACCTGAGTTCAGGGTACAAAGGACTGAACCATTTCAGGTAACCGGGGTAGACTATACCGGAGCGATTCAAATTAGGGAATCACCCGGTAATATCGCTAAGGTATATGCCGTACTCTTCACATGTGCGGTAACCAGAGCGATTCACATTGAATTGATTGACGACTTATCCAGTGAAGGGTTTTTACATACTCTAAGGCGCTTTGCAGGTCGCAACGGCTTCCCTCAAATGATTCTGAGCGATAATGCGACTTGTTTTGTCGGGGCATCCAAATTCCTCAAGGATATAATGGATGACCCGCAGGTTGTGTCTACCCTCACTGGAAAGAGTTGTCAATGGAAATTTATACCAGCAAGTGCACCATGGTTCGGGGTGATTTGGGAGAGGACAATAGGAATTGTCAAGTCTGCCATGAAGAAGGTATTAGGAAGCGCCCTGGTTAACACAAGGGAGTTGCAAACAGTCTTGACAGAGATTGAGATGTCAGTCAACGACAGGCCTTTGACCTATACCTCGACAGATCTTGATGATCCTTTACCCATTATGCCTTCCATGCTAACACGTGGACGAAATATTAATCCCTTTCCTAGGTCGTCAGTAACCCACGAAGATATACAAGACCCTACGTTCGGGGATGCTGACGCCACACGTCGTCGCTTCCAGCATTTTTTTTTTTTTTTTTTTGATGATCAAAAATGATCAAAGTGTCAGACGACTTATGGAAAAGGTGGACACAAGAATATTTGCTGTCTCTTCGCGAACGTCACTCGAATGTAATCAAGGGGACGAATCAACGGTCGCCTCATATCGGGGATATCGTATTGATTCATGATGAGCGTCCCAGGTTATATTGGAAGCTTGGTAGGATTGTCAATTTGTTCCAGGACCCTGCTATTCAGCAGGGAGTGTATGGTGGTAAAAACTGCATCATATTAGGGTTGCTAGATTACAGACTTCGACTGGGATTACTACTCGCCCACTCGTAAGGTTATACCCCTTGGAGCAGGATGTAGAACTGCCTGATGATACCGGTAACTCTACTGATATACCTCAACAGGGGAGTGCTGGTGACAGTGCTCCTCAGGGTGGAGCAGTTGATAATGAGAAGGATGATCCTTCTCTGGCTTCCAGTGGCGCTCGCCCCAAAAGGAGTTCCGTGGATCTTTGGAGATCTAAGATTAACCAAGGTGATCTTTGATATCCTTTTTTGTATATAGCTACTGTATATTGTTTTTGGTGGCGGGAAGTATGTCGGGAATAGTGTGATGATCCTGACAGTTTTGAGTCCAATTGGGCATTTGAATTTGGCGGTATTGTATAGCAAGTACGATTTCGGCTAGTTCTTTATGTACTGTAGTTTATTATTAAGTGTACAGTAGGTTAAATATTAACTGTAATGCATAAATATTTACATCAGCTCTAGATGTATCATGAAACCAAATCATAGGTTATAATTATTATGAGCCGGCAGTCATTATGTAACTTCGCGATGCGATAGAACGCCGGCGGTTAGTCTCTCAAAAACCACCAGACAGCCAACATCTCCCCCCGGCCCTGACTCAACCCATAGTTCACCATGTGCTACCATTATTAACCCTTAACTGGCGGCGCCCGGCTATTGTCGAGTGAAATAAATGTGGCCTATGTGGCGGGGCCTGGCTATTGTCGAGTGCAATTTTGAGCACGTAATGTGCTCTGAGAGAGAGCGGAGCGGTGGGAGGAGCGTAGGTTACCTCATAACCGCTCGCCACGGTGGCCGTGGAGCTACTGAGATGTACTCCTTTGTACTCCACCCTCTCTCACTCGTTTCACACGTAATAATGTAAGGAAATGACCGTATTTTACCGATTTTGCCCTTCGGTTGCACGATCGTTGCAAGACAACCAGTGATCGTAGAAGGATGGTTCTGGTGTCATTGGAAAGCTGAATTAACGCCCTTTCAGGGATACATACTTGTTTTATGCTCTGGCTCTTGTTTATGCATGAAAACAAGCACGGAAACAAGCTCGTTTACGGTAAAACCCCCCGCTGGGCGGCACAGTCAAATATAATCCACCACCCGCTCTTTGAGTGTTAATCCATATCAACAGTCCTACATCACCAGTCCTCTAAGCTAAGTTCTTTGTATCGATATTGTATTATGTGAACATCCTACATGTCATGCAAATGAATTAGCCTTGTGTAGAGGACCGAATTCCACTCATCGAATTCATCATTGGTAATTATTATATAACTATTTGTTGGGATAATTTCATGTACCAGTGAGTTAGAAAATTGACCTATCTATCTAATTTCCCTACACCTATAATTAGGCCTTGTAATTGGGGTTGGTGTGAGAAGGATATGCCTTGTGTGGGCCAATCGGCTTTCTGCAGACTTCCATTTTCTTATGTTCTTATGTTCTTAAAACGTAAATTCGATCAATAAGGCCTTCTACCGACTCCTGGACTTCTTTACCATCTCCCTTATAGGTGACTATTTCCTTTCACAGGGTATGAGCTTCACCAACGGCAGTTCCTGTATGGT